>CM049857.1:11349367-11881867 GCA_027422415.1 Schizothorax lantsangensis
ATTGACATTAGAAGAGGAATGACATTTACATCTAAAAAGTTGAACGCAAACCAAATTGCTAAAAATCATCAAGATTCAGTCACATTTACTAAATATTCTTCAAACATTCTACGTTTAAGTTCAGTGGCGAAAGCCTGCAACCCAGCATCGTTTTGCTTGCGCAGACTGCTGCACAGTGTGAATGCTGTGACCTGTTAATGTGACCAGCAAAATAAACATCCATGCAGTGTGAAACAGGCTTTAGAGTTACATTTACTTCACCATCTGTGGATTGGGAGAACTGTGATCTTTAAATCTATCATTGCATAAATAAAAACAACATGTCTAAATCCCCACAGTTGTTGAGTTGCAGATGATCTAATATTTAGCAGGCTGTTTCAAACCAAACAGATGCCAGTTTTATCATATTTTTTTACGGAAAATTACGGCAGCAATATCCAAAGAATCAAATTGGCCAGATCTCTTTTACTGTCAGCTGCGTTTTGTTTTTATTTATTTATTTTTTGCCATTTAGCAGAAAGACCTTGGTAGCCATTATTTAAAAACGCAGCTGGCCCCATCAACCCTACAGTTACATTTCTGTCATTCTTAAATGCATTTTGGCCATTACACGATTCAGCCCGAATCTCTCAAAGTCACTTAATTGATGCTGCGAGGGATGAGGAACAAAACTTCTGACGTGATTCACCGCCAGGAAGCTCAGATTGGAGGCATATTACAAGCAATTTTCTATTCTGTCAGAGTGAGTCAGAGCCCCCACGCTGAGCCCTTTTCTTTTCATCAGCTAGCTTTTCACAATGCTGTGTATTATTTGACCTTGGTTTCTGCTTTTTCTCCTGCCAACTTGGAGGGGTTTGTGGGTGGCGCGTTGAGGCAGGTGGGTGTAATTATGCCAGACGTCTCCCTGGTGAGATCTGCAAAGGTGGCCGGCCATTCTTTTCCACTCTCTTCGTCTAGGCCAGATGACCTGCTTGAATTCCAAAAAAGTCCAATTACCTTTGAATATATTACCTAGCTGAATGCAGAAGGATGTAAAAGTACTGCTAGGATTTTATATAGATTTATTGAGACTGTATCTTTTCTAGAAAATAAATAAAAATGGTCATAAATAAATAAATATATTGTTTAAAAAAAACACAAGCAATATATTAAACCAACATATTTGGAAGGGTTGATATTATTTCCTAATTACTTGCATAGTATAGCACTGACAACTCCCACATGAGAGGAACAGCTGCCAAGAAGTACTGCAAAACTATTCACAGCTCTTTTGCACTCCTGACAGAATCGGACTGAACAGAGCCATATGGGACTTCCAAAGCTGTCGCTCACCTGAGACACACTTAAGCATAACAACCAGCTGGCAACAACCCAGAAGAGTTTCTCTTACGCATACTCTGTCTCTCACACACAAACACATAAAACAATATACACACGCACTGCCATTCAAAGGTCTGGGTAAGATTTTTTATTTTTTATGTGTTTGAAAGAAGTCTCTTATTCTAACCAAGGCTGCAAATAAAGTAAAAATAAAATATAATTACAATTTAAAATAACTGTTCTCGATTTAAATATACAAAATACATAAATTATTAATATATAAAGCTGAATTTTCAGCAGCCATTACTCCAGTATTTGGCTAAACATTTCTTATTATTATCAATGTTAAAAAGATTTTGCTGAATTTGTAAAATTCATCGATTAGTGAATTGATTGACTTGATTGCATTGATCGATTATCTGCATTGTGAAGCGCCGTGGAAGCATAAATGAGCAAAATATTGCCCGAAACACTTCAGAAATGATGGATACACTACATTAAACCATGCAAACAAGAAAACTTTGGTACAAGTTGATAATACCAGAACTAAATGCTCATGATCAACGTGAAGCACACTGCTACTAAAATCTGTTGTGTACCTTTAACATGTACGTGACACATGAAGAATCAAAGTTCATTAAGTAGCTTTTCCACAAGCTGAAGTATATACTAATATACAGAAGGTGCACAGAGTCATGCAAGCACAAAACACAATGCACTTAACATTCATTAAACAACAGAGGATGTAACATAAAACCCAAATGTACATAACTGATAACAAATCTATTAAGAAACATGATTATTTAAACAAAATACTTTCAAATGTGGAGTGTCATGCAGGGAATTCTGGGAATGTCAGTTTACAGTTTTTGACTAAATTATACGATTCGATGATTTGTTCTTTTTTCTTCTAAATCTGTACAATTAACAGCATTTTACTGTAAAATTACATGAAATGTCTAGTTAGATCTTTTACAGTTTTCCCTGTATACAGTATGGGAACTTACTATTAACGTTTTTTTTTTTTCGTAGCCTTTTTACAATATTTTACCGTTAAATTGATATGCTTATTTTTACAGTATATACGTACACATATTAATATTAACAAAACAGTGTTGTTTTAGTACAACACTAATTATATTGTTTAAATGTAAAATCATATAAGTGGGGATCTGTACACATGAATAAGTAAATGTTAGATGTTTGCTATGATTTCCGGTATTGGTACAACACATTAGGTTGTAATGAGCATGTCAAAAATAGCTTTCAGTATTCATATTATTAGCCCACACTCCTTCACAATAGCAAAAAGCCTAACAAGTTGCCTCCAGCTAAGTTCAACAACAACTGGACATCAATAAAAAGGTGTTCTATAATGCATCTCCTTATTTTTCAAAGCATGTGACAAAATAGGCTATGCCATTTACCCAAACAGCACAAACAAGCAGCGGTTATCCGTGTTGCTGCACAGGGGGAGGTAAATCCAGCGTGTGATCAGAATCTAAATGACTTCGCTCCCAGCTGCCCCCTCCGCACAAGCACCTCGGTCACTGATCCTGCTTAAAACTGCCAAGGAGGAATTATTAGAAGTTGGATTCGGAGGCTCCCCGTCGGATTGCGCTGGCAGGTCATGAGGATGGGAGAGGAGCCAATAACCTTTCACTGACAAAGTGCCTGTGTCAGTTAGGAAAACACAAACACTCTTTAATATAGCCCTCCTCCGTTCGGGTGAGAGAAACAGCTAATCAATTAAGAAGCAGTGAATATCTGTCAGGGGACTTCAAGATTTGTTTGTCATTGAAAAAGCTTGGGTGGCTGTAAACTATGTTTTAAATGTACCCCATCCATCATGTTGGTCCTTGACCTGGTTCCTTTATGTACAGGCTGTAGGTTGTAATCTATGTTTCTGTTGAAGAGAACAGCAGGAATGTGATGAATCGGCCACACTGATCAAGTCTGTGCTGGAATTCTTCCCAGCGAGCAACGACATATTGCAGAAAATGATTCAGTAATGCCGCATTCAGCTTGCACCAAAGAAATTGCGAATGTCACTTCCAAATCAGGAAGCGTGGGTTTGAATCGAGATTCAGGGCAGCACCACCACAATGAGCTTCTTTATTGCTGGAATAAACAAACAAGCTCTGTGTAATTCTCTATTTTGGTGCTGCAATGACAAAACGCATTGCGCCGGGCCGCCTGAAATATTTACGTAATTAACCTCAATCATCGTAATGGCTCTGCAGCGGACAGAAATGACTGAGTGAGTCGGCCTAAGAGCAGAGACTCAGACCACTTTTTGTAATGAAAAGACTTGGCTGTGTTTCAGACCGGGAGAAGCCTCCCCTCCCCTCCACCTCTCGTGATCGGCAGACGAGTGGAGGTATAGCTGGGGTTCTCGATCGCACCACAAGAGCTCTGCGACTCATTAGCCAAGAGACTGATCGGTGCGCGGGTGTGGAGAGCGGGAACATGCTCTGAATCTTAGTGGAGTCCTGGACGAGCGTGACTGTAGGACCGGAGCAAAAGCCTCTTGTTCTGAGGAGAGTTATGGTGTCTTTGGTGTCAGTAGGCCTGTTCTGATGTGATTGAGTGCTCCGCTGGGTGCAAATACTTTCTCATAGCTGACTGAGGATGTGATGTGCCCTGTTGGACTATGTCAGTATGAGGCCAGACAGGTATAGATGACGATATGCTAAGACACTCGCAGTTCTGGGAATTGTTATTGCATGCTGGCAGCTCTCACAAACTCACAGTAGGCTTTTCAGTCCCAGCATGACAAGACAGTCTGAGACAAGACAGACAAAGATATTTGGCATTAAATCTGGTACATATTCTGGCCAAGAACTGTCTATTCAGATACAGCACGAGGGGGCGTGTGAGTGAAGAGTGACATATAAAACAGCCAAAACACAGTCTGCTCATTTTTATGTGACATTTAGGGGCAGGTAAATATGAAATTAACAATGCTACAAAAATAGACTGGCATGCATCATAGAGGCTGTCCTGCAAACATTCATCAACAAATAAAGCGAGCCGTAATGTCTGATTTGCGATCAAATTACTCTTAAAAACTGATTATTTTCCGGTTAGTCATAAAGATTCATAAACTGGATTTTTTGTTACATTCAATCTGCCAACCAAGTAAAGATACATTACTGCTGAAATGTCTGGGATCAGTAAGAATTTTTTTTTTTTTATGTTTTTGAATGAAAGCTGCATTTATTTAATCAAAAATCAGTAAAAACTGTGAAATATTATTACAATTTAAAAGATCTGTTTCCTACTTTAATATATTTAAAATGTAATTTATTCCTGTGATAGCAAAGCTGAATTTTCAGCATCTTTACTCTACAGTTCATTATCACATGATCCTTCAGAAATCAGTCTAATATGCTGATTTGTTAGAAGCTCAAGAAAAAAATCGTATTATTATCAATGTTGAAAACAGTTGTGCTGCTTAATATTTCTTGTGGGAACTGATCATTTTTTCCCCTCAAGATTGAAAAGAGCAGCATCTATTTGAAATGTTTTGAATACAAATGTATTTTACCATCAGTTTTGATCAGTTTAATATAATTAATTTCCTATAAATAAATAATAAAAGATCTTGAAAAGATTTTGAATGTAAAATAGAAAATAGTGATACATTTTAAAACACACACACATTCTTCACACAGTGTTATATGGTTTATCCTTCTGAAACTATGGTTCTCTTAATACAAGAAAAAAGTTGTAATTAATTGACTATCTGAGGTGTTTGCATATATAAAATGGGCAGGTGGTGAATAATTGGCCCAAAAAGTATCTGTTCATGTCTCTGACAAAAGCTAATTATGCTAATAACAGTCAACATTGATCCCTGGCTGTACACTGTATTGTGATCATCACAGGGGACGTTTTAGCATGCAGAGCGCGGCTCATCTCTTCTGAAATTTTTGCTAATCTGTTTTGATACAAATATCACCCTGAAATAACCAAACTGTCTCAGTAGGGAGACTACACTGCTCAGATTTCAGAAGTGATTCATTGTAATGTGTGGGTTTTATATTCACATTCATCCTTGTCAACAGAGATGTTTGCATTGATCCATCAGCGTGAGCTATTTCACGTGGTGCATCCATCTCCTGACCACAGTCTCACACACACTGACATCCTAAATAAATATCAGATGAATAAGAAGGGTGGGAGTTAAGTCAGCATCCATAAAATAATGTAAGACCTTTACACTTCAGATTTCTGGATAGAGGCTTTTTTGTTGTTGTTGAAGTTGTCTTAAATAATATTTCATACAGAAATGAAAAAAATATATATTTCTTCCATGAAAATTTGAACAATTGCAGTAGACATTTAGACTCTGAAAACAACTGACTCTTTGCCATGATAGCAATTTTGTATGTGCTTTTTATGTGAGTTTTAGTAATTTTTGTACTATTTTTAACATTTTATTTCAGTTACTTTCCAAAAATTTTAGGCTTCATTTTTAAGTATTAAGTTTGTTTAATCTAACATTTGTCTTTTATTTTATTTCAGCTTTATTTCAATTAACAATTGTTCTTGTTTTAGTTGTTTTTTTTTTTAACAATAACAACATGTTCTGAAATCATATATCATATGATCATATAAAATAAAAATGTATGTCTATATTTACTGACAATCTTCCATAATGCACACGAAGGGGAGTTAGATGTTATGATTTTCAGTAAACAACTTTTTTTGATCTGTTTATCACACTACCATATGGCATCAGAAGACCTGGAATATTGTGTACAAGTTTTATGGAATATTTTTATGATACTCTCTTTTGCTTTTATGATGCATGAAAGCTTCAGACCCCATTCATTGTGCCTAAATTCAAAAGAACTGTTCTATTATTTTTTTTAAATACACCTTTTGTCATACAGGTTTGAAACCACATGAGTAAATAATGACAGAATGTTATCTTATGGGTGAACTATCCCTTTAAATACCAATTACATATATATATATATATATATATATATAATCATTATGTACTGCAAAATCAAGACCAGCTGCCTCAGTGATGTCATTTTCAGTCTTCATTCAACAGACTGCATTCATTGCATTTAAAATGAATAGACTTCAATGGCTTTAGTCAAGCGTGGAAAAAAATGGAGATAGCACCATTAATCAGAAAACACTTGAGCTTTTACTTTTTAAATGGTGCTTCCACACAGACTGCATTAGACTGCTATTATTAGCTACAGTGTATAGTATAATTCTCTCTTAAAACGTGAAGGTGGCCATCATTTTTACCTCCTTTATACAAATAACAATAATACAGGTGTATAAATAACTGAAAAGCTATTTCAGCATGCTCTGCATAATTACTAGCCCAAAATTGCTTTAGCATCTAAGGTCTTTAAGATAAAAAGCTGGAATAATTGGCTCTCGAAAAGCATATGATTCTGCTCCCAAAGGCAATATTAGCCATTAAAGTTCATTTGGGATCTCATTTTCACTTTCTAGTGCTTGACACAGTGAGCACATACTGTAACATAAGGCTAGATACATTTTTCAGAGTGATTTGTTATTATTGTTATATTAGAATAGCATTATTTAACAGTGAAACGCTAATGACGCATTCGCTCTTGATGCCTAATTTTGATGTGAACATCTGAATAGCTTTACTGCAGGAAGAGTATGTAGTCAATATAAAAAAATACCTCATTTAAAATACAGAACAGGCAGCTTCATGCCACCCGGGTCCTGTGGTGTCAGTGTGAACAACAACAGCCATTTATTAAAGAGATTTAGGTAGCTTGCTCCCGTCTTCTAACTGCAGAGATCCTTGTATTATGTCAAAGGAGAGTTTTGTTGCCTGAGTCAAAAAAAAAAAAAAAAGTACGGTTTGAAAAAAAAAATACATTTAAATGCATATCTGATATTCCATATGTCTATGGTCTGGGGAAAAGACACAGACTGTCTATCAAAAACCACCTTCATAGCTAAGGTCAGAGATATTGCAAATAGTGCAAATGTTGCTGAAAATATAGTACTTAAGTTCCCACAGTTTTTTTTTATTTTCAAAGTAACTTAACTTTTGCTATACAGAGTTAAATCATCTGAACATATCATTTTTCTTTTTAAATGACTGCAGTCAGAATTGGTAAAACGACAACAATGCAGTCATTTTAGCATAAACTCGTTTTAAAAGAGAAAAAGAGGAGAAACAAAACAGCGTGTGTGTGTCATACACACTAAATTGACTCACTAAATTGAGGCACAGAATATATTAAACCACATATAGAATCCTGCTAAAGCACTCATACAGATCTCTTCTCAGAAAACATGTACAATCACTCAGTACGAGGCTGCTGTATAATCAGGGCTTTTTACTGCTTTGATGGAAGCCCTTTATGGGCTCCTGTGAAATTTTCATGCTTCGAACAATTCAATCAGTTCTGCTGAATGCAATGCATGAAGCCACTATGTGTAGCCGTTCATTAAATAGTATGTCTTATATCACACTGGGCCTTGCTTTAGCATCTATATTACAGCTTAAATACATTAACTGGTATTACTAAATATGTAATTAGGTTTTGGAATTTATGTGATTGCAAGTGGCTGTTGTTGCTATTGTAGCTCATTATATTATGTAATATTTGTAAGGTGCATACTACAAAGTGAAGTATAACTGAAAAAAAATATATATTTTGTATAATTCTATATTTCTTTGAGTAGAAAGCTCAGACTTCTAATCAACCCATCTGCAGGCCTGATCATGATTTATATTCTGTACATGAGTCTAGCTGAGCCTTCTGGTGCATGAAGTGTTCCCAAAAAGTATTTGGACTGATAAAAACACTTTGAATGTCACTGCATTAGATGCAAAATCAAACCAAATTCCACAAACAACAAGCTCTTTTCAATTTCTCAGTTTTTATATTCATTTGAGCAGTATATCTATTTTTTCATAATTTGAAATGTCATATATTTTAAGCTTGAAATGTGTTTTGTGCCACTTGGTTTTGATATTTAAGAAAAGACATTCAGACATATTAAGGAAAGGAAAGTAAGTTACGTGATGTGTGGCCAATGGTGGAATTTCCAAGTGCACACACACAGCACTGAGTAGTGAACAAACACACACACACACACACACACACAGTGAACACACACCCGGAGCAGTGGGCAGCCATTTATGCTGCGGTTCCCGGGGAGCAGTTGGGGGTTCGGTGCCTTGCTCAAGGGTCTCACCTCAGTCGTGGTATTGAGGGTGGAGAGAGCGCTGGTTATTCATTCCCTCCACCTACAATCCCTGCCGGTCCTGAGACTTGAACCCGTGACCTTTGGCTTACAAGTCCGACTGTCTATCCATTAGGCCACGACTGCCTCACGACATATTCTAGTGTGGTCTAAATAGTTTTCTGAACTGGCAACTGAATAGGTATCAGTCTACGGGTGACCCCTTTCAATAAATCTGCTTCATATGGCTGTCATTTGCTGGCTACTCTCCGCATTCCCATGTCACTGCCCCCAGCTCTTCAACTTTATGAATTATTCAAAAAATCATAGAAGTAAACAAAATGATAAAACAAGAGGAAGGACCCTGGCTAATGGCAGATGCATGTCAGATCAGGCTGGAGGCTGGAGCCGCTGTGTTATTTAAACATGCAGACATAAATATGCACTCATGAATATTAAAGCACATGTATACATCCCCCAGAGATAGGAAGTCCTATCATTTTATTTTAGCGCCACACTTTTCAACTCCAGTTTATAGGGTATAGTTGTTTATTTTCCCCTAGCAATGATGGATAAATTATTGTGGCTCTAGATCTTCATTGGAAAAATGAAATGTGGGTGTGAATACAAAGAAGGCAGACACCACCAAGTACCTCTTTTCCATATAGATGTAATGCAGCTCAGTACCATTTCATTGATAGTCTACGAAAGAGGAACTTTTGTGTTGAACAGAAAAACAGCTCAGGAGAAAGGGTTATGATTGCTTATGACTGCACTCGAATTTGTGTATAATTACTATTTTTGTAGTAAACGAAGCACCAATGAAATCAAAAAATCAAATCACACCTTGACCACATTATGACTGTTATATAAGACCTGCCCATTAAATTAAATAAATAAGTACATAAAAAAATGTAATTACCAACAGTTATTTAAAAAAAAAAAAAGCCGGACAACTTGAACGCAATCATGTAATTTGCGTGCTGATTTAAGAAATATTGCGTAACTGTATTTTTATACAATATATTGAGTAAGTTACATTTTAGACACAATGAATCTGAAACATCTGTAAAAAATATTTTTTGCAGTTGTAAAAAAAAAAAATTAATAAAAAATATTAATAAAGTCATTCTACTTCAAAATGCCATTTTTAATTCAATATTGCCTTTTCTTTATTAATTATTATAAGTCTGAATGAAAATTGTTTCAATTGTTCCATTTTTTTTCAGGGCACCAACAATTTGAGTGATAACAGTGTCTTTAGATAAGAGGACCGGAATGATTGTAACTGTTGTATAATTATTTACAGTGTTTCCTTGATTGATTGAGATGAAAATTGTATTATTGGTTATGTAGTAGCTATATCACTTGGTGTAAATTATAGCTATACAATTTTAGTGATTTTACAGATAAATCATGCAATTTTCAGAAAAATAAGACTGCAGGACTGAATATTTATGCTTTCAGCTCTTTATGAGGCTTTGGATTGCAGCTCGCTTCTTTTGTTCTTCACAGGACTGGCTGAAACAGAATGAAAAGGTCAGAGAGGTACTGTTTATGCATAACATACACAGTCAGTAGCTATTTCTCAATGCTAATTCAGGACTCACTCTGAAAAGCAATTTCTTGACTGGAGCAGTCTTACAATCTTTTTCCCCTAATTGACCCACTTAAAGCTGGCAAATTATTTTCATTTGGAAATTTCCACTTCAAGAGTTCTATAATTAGCATTCCTTATAGGCCTAATAAAGACTTTTAAGTGCTAATTGCACGCCTGTTTCCCGGCTCTGGCAGTTAGTCTCAGACCATGAACCCTAGATGCGAAAACACCCTCTAGCGTGAGCACATTTGAGAAGAAATTCAACATGCGTCTCCTTGTCAATAATTTAAATCATACTCTGTTTTGCACAGGGAAAAATATCACTGGTTGAATTAGAAATTCAGGTAAATTATGTATTCTCAGCGGATTTTATTCACCATCAAGGCTTATGTGGTAACAGAACAGCAAGAGCACACTCTATTGATACTTGTCCTCAGTTTATTAGCTATAAATAAGTAAACAACCCATGCTTTTAAATTAAACATTCAAGTGATTTGTTTCTGCCATGACCTTTGACTTTTAGAATATGATGATTCTGCTATTAGTTTTATAATTGTATCATATTCCATTGAGTTGTGTAAACTGGGGCAGCTCTGTCTGATTTCTGAGTGGCTTTTCAAATGAATATTTCATTTTTCCTCACAAACAGGTGCTTTTTAATGGCTTAGCTTTAATTTTTGGCTCAGTATTTCTGGGATGTCTGCAAATCCATTCTTTAATCTTCTAAAGGATGCAGTTCTTTTACAAATCCAGGGCTTTTTTTAAATACTCAATCAAGGTAGTAAAAGGCTAGTATGTGCTAATCTGCAATGCAAGTTTTCTAGATAAAAGGCAGTTCTAGCACACTATTCTTAGACACATTTTGAAGGACCTCTTCATTATGATATGCATAAACAACTCAACAGCTTGAGAGAGGCTGAGTGAATACTTCAATTTTTGAAAGCACTTTATTACTTAAAGCTGCAGTGTGTAATTTCTGAGCCACCAAATGAAAATTGTGTTTTCAAATAGGCTTCCTGAACACTCCTGAAATATCTCCTTATCCCTGTCTGGGATACGAGACAGCGTTTTTAATATTCATTTTGAATTTAATTAAAAATGCCTTTTAAATTCTAGTTCAATTCCTGCATTTGAATTGAGGTATGCAAACATGACACAGAACTGTAATTTAAATGTATGGAAGTAGAATTCAAATTAATTGAAAAATCTAAGAATTCGTAACTAAAGTTTGTTACAATAATCTCTGAATGCTGTCTAGAAAAAAGCCTAGTACAGATGGATGGATGGATGGATGGAAAAACAATGCATAGAATGATAGAATGATACACAGAGATAAAATGATAGATAGAATGATATAGAATGATACACAGAAAGACAATACATGGATAGAACGATGGATGGATGGATCGATAAAACAATAATAGAATGATGGATGGATGGCTGGATGGATAAAATGATGGATAAAACAATTGATGATATAGAATGATAAATAGAATGATACACAGATAGAACGATACATGTATCGAATGATGGATGGATGGATGATGATGGATGGATAAAATGCTTGATATAATGATACACAGTTAGAACGGTACATAGATAGAACGATAGATGGATGGATAAAACGACAGTTAGAATGATATAGAATGATAGATAGAATGATACACAGAACGATACATGGATAGAAAAATGGATGGCTGGATAGATGGATAAAACAATGGATAAATGCTAGATAGATTAATAGATTAATGGATGTATGGATTGATGGATAAAACAATGGATAGAATGATAGATAGAACGATACATGATACAACGATGGATGGATGGATGGATGGATGGATGGATAAAACAATGGATAAAATGCTAGATGGATAAAATGATGGCTAAAATGATAGATGATATAGAATGATAAATAGAATGATACACAGATAGAACGATACATGGATAAAACGATGGATAAATGCTAGACAGAACGATGGATGGATGGATGGATAAAACTTTGGATAGAATGATATAGAAGGATAGATAGAACGATACACAGATAGAACAATGGATGGATGGATAGAATGATATAGAATGATAGATAGAATGATACACAGATAGAACAATGGATGGATGGATGGATGGATAAAACGATGGAATGATATAGAATGATAGATAGAACAATACACAAATAGAACAATGGATGGATGGATGGATGGATGGATAGATGCATGGATAAAATGATGGATAGAACGATACCCACATAGAACGATGAACGGATGGATGGGCGTGAATTTTTATTTGATGTCTAGTCAAAACAGTAAAGATCACATGTTAAATGCTATCGTAATGCAGCGCATATGGGAAAGGTTTTAAATCTGCTTATTATGTTGTGTGCATTATTGTGTAATTACAGTGTTTGCTGTCGTGAGCAGGACTAAAGTGATCGGGTTCTCCACCAGAGTCATTTTTAAAAGCATTCACTGAGGCCATCCAAATCGAGTGCTGCATGCTAGGGCTTTCATCATCTATCAAATGCTTCTAATTCAGCCAGCATCAGAGCTTCATTACCATTGAAAAGCATCCATCTCTCTTTGCTACACGTTATATAGCAATGGCTGCAGTTGCAGAAAAACAGACTGGTATCATTTCTATCATTTCATTCCTGATCACTGCCTCATAATACCCTCACTACGGCAGCATAGTAAAGCAGCATGGCTGAAACTGCTTTAGTGCTCACTAGAAAACAACAAATAGCACACAGTGTACTTGCAAGGGCATGTGACTGATTACATTAACTGACATTAATCTTCTGAACAGAAATCTACTCCCCTAGACATAAAATATGAACGTAGATTCTTGTTCAGGCTTGTGGTTGAGTAATGAATGTTCCACTCAAGTGCAATGTAAGTTTTCAGTGCACACAAATTGTCAGGGATGCATCAATATGAAAATTCTGGACAATACCAATAAGCTGATAACTATTTTCATATTATGGAATATAAATGATAAATAGTTGATATTAAAAATTAATTTTGCCTAAGAGAAAGCAGGCTGTGCTTTTCACAAACTCCAGAAAAGTTCAGTCCTTGACAACATGGACATGGTTCCACACTGTGCCTAAAAGCCCAAAATAAAACATCATCCTGACACATATCAGCTTGAGGATATCTTCCGGCCTGACCACAACTGGGAGCCAGGTCTCGGCTCTCCTGGAGACAACAGTAAATGAGTTTGGATGACACTGAGTGACAGTGTCATCTCCTGAGAAGTGCTCTGTGGTTTCTCCACTACAGACCTGTAAATACATTCCGTATCTTCTCCTCCTCCTTTCTGTCAGATAGACGAGACACCTGTTATGGAGAGGTCATTAATGACCCAACTGCCGGCCCCCAGCTCCCTCTTCAATTGTCACTCCGAATCCAATTTCGCCAATATTCACTAGAAGCTGGGCAAACACTGCTGGATCCCCTGTCCATCAAAAGCACCTGGTGTTTGTTGACTCTGTAACAAAACAACACGAGAGCAGATTCTATTTACATCATCGTCTGAGAGCGTTCATACTGTATATGCACATTCGATTATATTTGGTCTTATATTTGGTCCTTCCATGGGTGACATCTTCTTGATTTAGAATATACAAAAAAACAAAAAGATGCCTGTGGATGAAACTGTGACTATGACTGTCAGCTCTGAACTCTCACTGCCCTGCTGTTAATTTTAGCATGACAATATAGGAAGATGCATGTAAAATGGATGTTAGATTAGCTTATATAAAGAACAAAGGTAAAGCTGTTACATGATCAGCAAACTAGCACATAGTGTCATGTAGTATTGATCTAGATTATTGATCTCTGAGGATTCTGTCAAATGGGCGATTTATATTGACAATATTCACAAGCAATGTATGCAAAAATAGCCCATAACACCATAAGCTTGCTTTCCGACATCAAATATGCAATCTGTACATATCTGTAGTGTGAGAGGATTTGAAAAACAAAACAAGACAAAAAGCAATAACACTCTCGTCTCCTCAGAGAAACATGAATTATTTATACCCCCCTTGTCAACTAACTGGAAAAATACAATAACAGCCAAGGAATATTATTCACTTGAGGGACACAAAGTAGAGATCATGTACTTTAACTTAGTACATTAAAAACATTTTATCTGTTAGGGTTAGGGTTAGTGCCTAACCCTAAATTCAGTTAATTCAGTGCAACACTTCTTGATACATTGTGCTACTGTGTTATTTTCTTTCTTTCTTTTTTTTACACTGAGAATCAATTTTCTCTTTATCTTTCTTATACATACATTCTTATACTTTCTTACACAATACGTTTGAAAAGTTTGGGATCGGTCATTTTTTATGCTTTTGGAAGGCTACATTTATTTGATTAAAAAGCTGTAATATTGTGAAATATTATTCCATTTAAAATAAATACACTTTCTAATACATTTTTAATGTAAGGTATTCCTGTGATGGCAAACCTGAATTTTCAGCAGCCACTGCTACTCTGTCTTCAGTGTCACATGATTCTTCAGAAATCATTTTAATATACTGATTTGGTGGTCAAGAAACCGTTCCCATTATTATTTGAAAACAGTTGTGTTGCTTAATATTATCTGTGGAAACCATGACACATTTTACATTCAGGATTCTTTCATTAATAGCAAGTTCAGTAAAACAGCATTTTTTATTTTATTTTAGTCTTTACTGTCACCTTTGATCAATTTAATGTGTCCACCTTGCTGAATAAAAGTATTAATTTATAAAAACGTACACAATTATATATAATAATGATATAATATTCTGTCAAAATAAATATAAACACTAAAATTAAATTAATCATTTTAAATGCTAAAAACAAATGTAGGTATCACAACATTATAATGCATTAAAAATTTATATTTATTTTTAGATTTGCTAGAGATTACACTTACTAGTGTTATTAAATGAATAAGATTTTTATTACCTTTGATGTCATCTAACGCTCACTTAAAAGTACACTTAAAATCTAAATGTAAAAATAGGGGAATGAGCATGTACAATTAAACATGCAACATACATTTTAATTAAAATAATAAATAAATAAAAATCCAATATCAGCCAAAAAAGCAATAAGTTAAAGCGATATATGCAATAAGTTGTATAGTTAACAAAGGACTGGCAAAAGGCAGAACGATTTTCTAGAAAAAAAGATAATACAGACAGAAAAATCTAACAAGAACATTCAAGGACTAACAAGATTTTGCAGCAGCCTTTCAAACAAGAACTATCAAAGGTGCAGGGGCTGAATCTTTGAGATAAGGACCTCAGGAAAAAAAAGAAAAGGAAGGCTTTGAAACTTCAAACACAGTAAACTATACAATACATCTAAAGAGGTGGTATACGTGCACTGTAAAGGCATGAAGTGTCACCTGAGAAAAAGCCACAATAGCAGAGAATTATTTATAATGCACACTTCTGAATTGGATATGCCTGAATAACTAGAAGAATGAATGGTGAAAGCCATTTACTCTTCACCGTTTGCATCTTAAGCAAAGAGGCTGGGGCGCAGAGGCCGTAGCTCCTGGTCAGATGCACAGAGATTTGTCAGAGATAGACAGTGAGAAAGGCAGAAGGGAAAAAGCATCTAATACCTCATGGGTGACAGCAGGAGAGAAGAGAGAACGGTCGAAATTGCATCTCCAAATGATCAAGGCTCTGTCGATTTGCACTTTAAAATGAGCAGCTGTAAATGACATGGACTTAAAGATGGATGAAAGCAAATGAAGAAAGCAAAAGAGCAGCAAAAAGAGGCTCGAGTGGCTCTTTTCCTCCTGATTCGCTTTGATTTTGATAAACAAGCCCCTCCAATCTGTATAGGAAGAGTAGGCTTACATGTGCACTTTTGCTGTAGGGCTCTCTATTTGTAGCACTAGTTTGATCATATCTGCAGGAGAGCAGAACACCACGAGGTCTTTAAGGTGGAATTCGGAAGGGGTTTGACAGCATCGCGCCACCGTGTAACCCTGAATCTTATTATAACATGGTTCAGCCTCGCAAGGACATGGACACTTGACAGTATCATGGTGTGTTTGTGTGGAGAACGCTCTGTTGAACACCGCCGTGTAAACAGGCTCGAGAGATACTGCACACAATAATATTTCCCTTCAAGACTGAATTGATGACATAAGGGAAAGCGAGAAGATTCATTAGAGTTAATTATAATATAACACAATATCTTTTTGTTTGATCACACAGAGTGGAAGTATTTATATGAAGCTGTTTTGTTGGTTCCAGAGATCATTTTTCTGCCTTCATTAAAATGGGAATCTGTGAGCCATGAAATTACTGAATGAATTATTGTCATCTGTGCAAATATTTGTGTAATATCAATATGCAAAACAGGATGCAGTAGATAAATTATTAGGATTATTGTGCCGTTGGTTTCCTTTTTAATTGATTTTTCTCTGCGTGAGTGGGCATCATTAGTGCCAGCTTTTATTCTTAGATCTTTCTCCCACACACATCAATATGGACAGTCTCATGTTTGTGAGAAACCGAGAGATTATAATTACATTTGGACTAATTGCACAAATATTAAGCTATTTGTCAAACAGTGAAGTCAGAATCAAAATATATTTCAGTTTGTATTGTAGCCCTATGCCTGTCACACAGAGAGTGAGAGTTTACCCTGTCACCAGTGTAACTGAGTTTGATAGTGTTTTCATTCATTACTAGCACATTGCTCTATAATATGAGCAGACACTGCCCTCTTGTGTGCAATGGGTCAATGTTTTTCTATCTATCGGTCGTCTAATCATCTTTCTGTGACAGCAAAAATTCAAACCACTGACTATAGCCTATTAAATACCTGAGGAAAGCTGTGTGTTCACGTTCCCATTCATTTCAACTGCAGTTGTTTGCTTGGCGCAGGACTAGGCCCTTTTCACAACGTTAGCTAACTTCCGCTTTCCCGCAAAGCAGTGTATCTGTACTTCCGTTATACATTTACATCAGACTTCTTGGGAAAATGCGTGAACAACTTGAAATATAAAGACGTTCGCTAAGAGTTAAGACTAATACTGTTAATGTACTTACAGTAGGGTTCTTTTGCGAACGTTATTCTACATCTTTGCTTTACCCTGCAGCAATGTTATAGATTTGCTTCAGATTCGTATAACGTTTACGTCTCCACACAAAATATATAGTCTACTTAAAACCTTTTCACATGTTATTTCGGTTTATTCCCTGGATAACTTATTTGATTTATTTCAGTTGTTGCTGTTAATGTTGTAATAGTGAGTACACTGTGTAAATTCTCTGTGTATATACATGCAAGTGTAGTTGTTCTGCAATAAAAAAGACAAACGTCGTAATTTGTTTTTACTATGGGAAAAATTACATGGACACAAGTCATATTTTTTTATAATAAATATTCTCATATTATAAGTTTCACATCCATAAATGCAAGTGGTCTGAAAAGAAACCCAGTATTATCCATTTCAAGAATAAAATGGCTTTATATTGAAACTGCAAGAACGCCCGCCGTCAAGCTGTAGTGCTACTTGACCTCTACAATAATTTCCTCCATTTAATTTATCTTTACATGTATACCCCTTCTTTGTGAATTATTATTGATTGATATGATTGATCATATTTTATGTTCGTTAAAGGCTATATGCTATGTGATCTTTAAAAAACAGCTGATGTGCATTTTATATTTATTTACATAAATGGTCACAAATCTGTTTTTAACAGTAAAAGCTTTTATGTAATCTTAATATTTTTATTATTTATTTATGAATTAAATTGTATCATGTTTATCAAAATAAAGTGGAAAATATAGACCCAATTTTATTGATATTTAAATAGTACAAGCTTATGTTGAATAGTATTCTTGTACATACAGAAGCTGTATTAAGCAGTACATAAATTATTGAATTACCACATGCAAATATCTAAAACTTATTTGACAAATATATCTAACTGCAATTATGAAAACAGCAAACACTGCGCAAGAGTCGTGGAAATCAGAAAGTATGACTTCATTGCTCCGTTCACAACTCCTCCCTCGACTTCAAGTGGCAAATCTCGCTGATATCAGACGCCTCTCCTTGAATGAGGACGAGAGTAGAAGGCTGCAGTCATCCTTTAATCGTATTTGTGGCAGATGTACAGTGGTGTGAAAAAGTGTTGGCCCCCTTCCTGATTTTTTTTTTTTTTTTGCATGTTTGTCACACTTTAATGTTTCAGATCATCAAACAAATTTAAATATTAATCAAAGATAACACAAGTAAACACAACATGCAGTTTTTAATGAAGGTTTTTTTTTATGAAGGGAAAACAAAATTCAAACCCACATGGCCCTGTGTGAAAAAGTGTTTGCCCCCCACCCCCTGTTAAAACATAACTGTGGTTTATCACACCTGAGTTCAGTTTCTCTAGCCACATCCAGGCCTGATTACTGCCACACCTGTTCGCAATCAAGAAATCACTTAAATAGGACCTGCCTGACAAAGTGAAGTAGACCAAAAGATCCTCAAAAGCTACACATCATGTTGAGATCCAAAGAAATTCAGGAACAAATGAGAAAGAAAGTAATTGAGATCTATCAGTCTGGAAAAGGTTATAAAGCCATTTCTAAAGCTTTGGGACTCCAGCGAACCACAGTGAGAGCCATTATCCACAAATGGCGAAAACATGGAACAGTGGTGAACCTTCCCAGGAGTGGCCGGCCGACCAAAATTACCCCAAGAGCGCAGCGACGACTCATCCAAGAGGTCACAAAAGACCCCACAACAACATCTAAAGAACTGCAGGCCTCACTTGCCTCAGTTAAGGTCAGTGTTCATGACTCCACCATAAGAAAGAGACTGGGCAAAAATGGCCTGCATGGCAGAGTTCCAAGACCATAACCGCTGCTGAGCAAAAAGAACATAAAAGCTCGTCTCAGTTTTGCCAGAAAACATCTTGATGATCCCCAAGACTTTTGGGAAAATACTCTGTGGACTGACGAGACAAAAGTTGAACTTTTTGGAAGGTGTGTGTCCCATTACATCTGGCGTAAAAGTAACACAGCATTTCAGAAAAAGAACATCATACCAACAGTAAAATATAGTGGTGGTAGTGTGATGGTCTGGGGCTGTTTTGCTGCTTCAGGACCTGGAAGACTTGCTGTGATATCTGGCGTAATGGAACCATGAATTCTGCTCATACCAACAGTCTACCAAAAAATCCTGAAGGACAATGTCCGGCCATCTGTTCGTGACCTCAAGCTGAAGCGAACTTGTGTTCTGCAGCAGGACAATGATCCAAAACATACCAGCAAATCCACCTCTGAATGGCTGAAGAAAAACAAAATGAAGACTTTGGAGTGGCCTAGTCAAAGTCCTGACCTGAATCCTATTGAGATGCTGTGGCATGACCTTAAAAAGGCGGTTCATGCTTGAAAACCCTCCAATGTGGCTGAATTACAACAATTCTGCCAAGATGAGAGGGCCAAAATTCCTCCACAGCGCTGTAACAGATTCATTGCAAGTTATCGCAAACGCTTGATGGCAGTTGTTGCTGCTAAGGGTGGCCCAACCAGTTATTAGGTTTAGGGGGCAAGCACTTTTTCACACAGGGCCATGTGGGTTTGGATTTTGTTTTCCCTTCATAATAAAAAAAATCATTCAAAAACTGCATGTTATGTTTAATTGTGTTATCTTTGATTAATATTTAAATTTGTTTGATGATCTGAAACATTAAAGTGTGACAAACATGCAAAAAAATAAAAAATCAGGAAGGGGGCCAACACTTTTTCACACCACTGTATACAGGTGCATCTCAATAAATTAGAATGTCGTGAAAAAAATTATTTCAGTAATTCAACTCAAATTGTGAAACTCGTGTATTAAATAAATTCAATGCACACAGACTGAAGTAGTTTAAGTCTTTGGTTCTTTTAATTGTGATGATTTAGGCTCACATTTAACAAAAACCCACCAATTCACTATCTCAACAAATTAGAATACTTCATAAGACCAATAAAAAAAAAATTTTTTTTTAGTGAATTGTTGGCCTTCTGGAAAGTATGTTCATTTACTGTATATGTACTCAATACTTGGTAGGGGCTCCTTTTGCTTTAATTACTGCCTCAGCATTCTTACCCATTATTGTGGTTTCAAAGAACAAGAGATACCCGGAATTTATAGTGTATGGATGGTCATTAATTGAAACTCAAATGTAAATATTCTAATATTTTGAGATACTGATTTTTGACTTTCATGAGCTGTAAGCTCTAATCCTCAAAATTAAAACATTTTTTTAAAAAAAATGTTTTAATTTACATGTAATGAATCTAAAATATATGAAAGTTTCACTTTTTGAAATAAGTTACAAGAAAAATTTAACTTTTTCACGACATTCTAATTTATTGAGATGCACCTGTAAGTGTCTGGGTGAACTCCATGCTTGTAGCCATAGCTTCGAGTCAGAAGAACGGAAGTTGCGTGACGTCATGTGAAAAGGGTCTCTTCCTGACCTGGACGTAGGCTACGTGAGATCAAGGCTGCCATCTTTGCTTAATGGATAAAGTTTTGGGACACCTGTCAGGGAACACTGCTCAAGAAGACTACTGATACTGTACCGATATCACTCACTCATTCATTCGCTATAGCATATTTGGGAAAGGAGGGAACAATGGTATTTACGCTTATGAAAATACCGTGTGCACGATGTCACAGAAACTTCGTCACCCAGGCCAATATAGGCTGCTTATCTTTAGAAAGGATTTTGAAGATATTAAAAATAATTATATTTTTATATGTATATTTGTTGTAAATATATACGTTTTCAGCTTTGTGGTTTCATGGATAGTAAACATTTTTTCTGTTCTGTTTTGTTTTATGTGTAATATAGTTTTAGTGTAGCCTATATAAAAATAGTGTATAAATAATAGTTTAAAAATAGTGTATATATAAAAGTGTGTATAAAAGATAGCCTACTTCAAAAAAATCCAACAACAGTCAACATTTATTTATTTATTTACTTACTTACTTAAGGCCTACTTACCTATTTTCTTCCAAGCTGTGCCGTTCTACCTATGGGAGGCATAATTACGTCCTTATTTGACCATAGAGCAGTTATTAAGTTATCAATTACATTGAATTGATTATTAAAATATAATAATTAAAACATATATTAGGGAAAAAAGTTAATTTTATGCTTTTATGGGCCCACCAAAAACAATTTGTATGTACTTGTTTGTTTGTTTTTTGCTTGGAAAAAAACTGTATTTTGCTCAATATTTTTGTATGGTGTAGTTACATATTCTACCAGCAGGGTAAAAAGGGGTGCTCAAAAGCAATAAATTGTCCAGTAACTTACAGAACAAAAAAACGCACCAAAATGGATGTTCAAACCTTGCAGGCTCATTAGCCTAACGTTACTAAAGGTAAGCAGCGATAACTATTCTTTTTTATAATCGAAAATATTAAAGTTCAAATTTCCTCGGGTAAGTTTCATCATATCCACCTTGTTTAGATGAGTCAAATAGGGTGAGGATAGTAATTATCCTGGTCAGGTCACATAAATGAGGTCTCTAGGATAGATATATGAAGTAAATTACCTCACTTTCCCTAACAAATTCAGTAAGTCTATTACTATTGTAAAATACAATAAATGCCTGTGTGCTTACAAAAGCAAGAGCAACCCAGCTCTGTACATGTGGGTATGTTTGAAAGAGGGGATATGTGAAGAGAATATGAAAGTTGAAAGGAGAGGCTTTTATGGAAGGTCAGCATCGAAGCATCAATCACTCTTCACTTTTTGGCCTACCGCGTACTTTCTTTGCTTTTTCTTAAAAAAAAAGTCCAGTGAGCTGGAGGCAGAAATTTGAATATGTTTATCTCAAAGGACCCCATCACGCACTTATGAGCTTGGCATATTCCTGCTCCATGTCTGCCTATACTGCTTGAAAATGTGCATATGTGAGAGCCTACGGCACAGTTGCTTTGACCTCTATTAAGGCATTTCCTGCAAGCAAACATGCTGAAATTTAAATATGTTCATTTCAATAAATCCACCTTCCACCAGCTGCAGGGTAGGAATTCAGTCCACACTGGTAGCATATCCTGGCTTACTTACTTTCTTTTACCTTAACCACCAAATGACTTAGAACAGTAGCCTTTGCCCTATAGATTAGGTTGGAATCACTGATCCATTGGGGTTGAGGAAATACATAAATGTTAGATATTTGCCATTATCTAAGACGTTGTAAAGCCATAACTATATAAGGCTTATTTTCTCATAAAACTGTAATCAAAATAACAAAACAAGGCTGGATTATAAACGCTATGTCATTCATTTTAAAAAGTTGGCAATCCATGCTTTACACCACTAGACGGCAGGCTTTAACTTCACAATGAATTCTTCTGCTGTATTTACACAAGATTGCAATAGAACAGCATTTTACCTCCATTGTGCGTTATAGACTACTTAAAGAAAAATTAGTTAGGGACATGAAGTGCAGTGGCAAGTGAATTTTAAATTACAGTTTAATTCTGATCGTGCAATGGAAGATTTCAACACAGATTCATCTATTTGCTTGTTTTTGTTTAATAATTTTAACTCAGTAAAGATGAAACATAGGCAACATAATTAGACTGCTACAAGTTTGAAAGCTGTTGGTGCAGCCCTCAGTCTGGTTTAACTCTCTTCAACTGCTTTGGTCACACTGTTGATTCCGTCTGTATCAGTTTCATTTAATTAATTTGAGAAAGAGTAAATACACATAAACCCCACAAATGAGACTACTTTAGTTGTGACATGTATAAAGAGCAGTTGTCGGCAATACTGTAACCATCCTTAAGTTTGTGTTATTGCTTAACATTTTATTTCAAGTGTAATTTCTGTGTATAATTATCTCTTCTGATATATCCTTGCTTCAGCTTGAGTCTAACTCACTTTCTTGTGATATTTAAACTAGACAGGGGATGAATGCAAGGCTTTTTCTCATTGCACTCATTGACAGCACTAGATACAACGTCAGCATTTTTTGATAGAGGTAGGAACACTGTGGTTGCTTTCCCTCCTACAAAGCCAAATTCTCTTTGTGGACCTGGTATGGGGGTTTGGACCTCTGCTTCTGTGGTTTTGGCAAGTTTGTGGTTCAGCAATCACAAGTGTTCATGTTCTCTGAGCATTAGGTTGATTTGCACTCCTGTGGTTTAAAAACAAAAAATATGTGATTACTGATATTTATTCTGTTCATATAACTGTTTATAGTAGAAATAATCTTTCTTTAAAAAAATCTTATTTGGGTCTTTTGGGGCCGGTTTAAAGTTTGGATAGAAATATGAATTTGCAAATGTAGGGATCAGGCCATTTGAGTGGAGATCTCTCAGTGGAATGTATAATTAGACAGAGGCCTGTGAAGGGAGAGAGGTAGGCATCTCTCCAGCCCTTAGGCTACCAGCTTCAAAACATTCCATCCAGTACGCAGTATACTGTAAAAAAAAGAAAAAAAAAGTTGAGCCAACTTAAAAGTTTAAGGCAACCAGCTTCAGCAGATTTTTGAGTTTTCTCAAAAATCTGATGAAGCTGGTTGCCTTAAACTTTTAAGTTTGCCCAACTTTTTTTTTTTTTTTACAGTGCTGGTACATTCCACATTTATTGTGTATATATAAATGTATATATATATATCGAACATGTATATATATATATCGAATATGACTTCGATTTTTTTGACTGATAAGCATATTAAAGGAATAGTTCATTTCAAAAATGAAAAGTTGTTGAAAATCTACTCACCCCCAGGACAAACAAAATGAGTTTGTTTCTTCATTGGAACAGATTTAGAGAAATGTATCACAATGGATCCTCTGCAGTGAATGGGTGCCGTCAGAATGAGAGTCCAAACAGCTGATAAAAACATCTCAATAATGCACAGTAATCCACACGACTCCAGTCCATCAATTAACATCTTGTGAAGCAAAAAGCTGAAACAACCATCATAAACGTGTTATAACTTTAAACCGTGAACCATAACAACACTTCCTTCAGCAAAGAACATCCATCTCCTGTTGTTCTCTCTTATCAAAACCACGCCAACTTATTTGTTTGGAAATGTTTTGGAATGTTTATGCTTGTAAATGGTGCTTGATCTGTGCATATTTCGCTCCTACGGAGCCCCTAAAGGGACATTTACAAAAATATAAAAATTAAGGCTTTGGCGTGTGCACGAGAAACTATCGCGTGCGCACGAGACACTTTTTGCGAGCTCACGCGTTACAGTTTCCGGTTGCGTAACTTCTGCCATCTTACAAAGAAGAAAACAAGAGCAAGCATGCGCATGAATTAGCCTAATTGAGATCTATTTTGGCCTTCAATATGAAAACATTGTTTCTGTTCTTTCATTCCGACACAGATAAATCATCACTGAATGGCATAAGAACAGCTTTTTCCCTCAGGCTATATTCCACCTGAACAATACAGAACATCTCAGGACTGTACATCTGTACATAACTTCTCTAAACGTTTCATCTGTAAAATAGCACATTCATAATTCTTTCTATTTTCTCTCTATTTTGTACATAACTTCCTAAAACATTTGCACATTCATAATTCTATTTTATCTATATTTTTATTACCATATATAGCCTAGCTATTTTTTTTAAAATTATTGTCTATTCTGTTTATTATTAGCATTATATTTCATTCTATTACCTTAAATGATATGTATGTCTGCATGTCTGTACTTTCTCCACTGGATGCCCCTGTCACCAATGTGTTAAAATATTCTTACTTTTCAAGATCAAGATCCTTTATTAAACCACTTTGTCTGATTTAATGCATCTTTGCAGATTGCGGAGAAATGCTGATTCAGCCTCATACTCCACGAACTGCTCTAACGTAATCCAAAATTAAAGTCAGCACGATCGTTTTGTTTTCATCAACATGGGTTTGAAAATCATATTTCACTGGTTTGGACTCATGTCATCGAGAATTCGATATGAATTTTCACAAAGCTGGAATGCTGCGCTTTGCAACAATAGACCTACAACTTGTGGTGAGAAGCAGCAGTCGTCCAGAAGTGAGCAGAGAAAAGGTACTCCTCTCAGAAAACGTACAAATAAAGATCATTTTAGCTGAGTAATTACTATTTGGAGCATTGGGATCGCTAGAAGAGGGCATAATGAACTCATTTTTGTGAAAACCTCAAATTCGACCAAAACTGTCATTTTTCAGTTCTTTTATCGAAATCCAAAATTTGAGCTTTTATACTGTAGCTACCAATCGCTTCTAGACTTCAAAATGCGTTTTAAATGTCAGAATCAGAAAGAGCTTTATTGTCAAGTGTGTTTACACACACAAAAACACAAGAAATGTGTCTTGATGACAGGAGCATCCAATGGAGAAAATACAGACAGAGTGCAGACATGCATATAATTTAATGTAATATAAATAAATATAAGGCTAATAATAAACAGAATAGACAATACATTTAAAAAATAATAACTATATGGTAATAAAAATATAGATAAAATAGAATTATGAATGTGCAAATGTTTTAGGAGGTTATGTACAAAATATAGAGAAAATAGAAATAATTATGAATGTGCTATTTTACAGATGAAAAGTTTTGAGAAGTTATGTACAGATGTACAGTCCTCAGATGTTATGTATTGTTCAGGTGGAATATAGCCTGAGGGAAAAAGCTGTTCTTATGCCATTCAGTGATGATTTATCTGTGTCGGAATGAAAGAACAGAAACAATGTTTTCATATTGAAGGCCAAAAATGATCTCAATTAGGCTAATTCATGCGCACGCATGCTCTTGTTTTCTTCTTTGTAAGATGGCAGAAGTGACGCAACCGGAAACTGTAACGCGTGAGCTCACAAAAAGTTTCTTGTGCGGATGTGAAAGTTTCTCGTGAGCATGCAATAGTTTATCATGCGCACGCAATAGTTTCTCTTTCTCACGCGAAACTTGTCTCATGCGCACGCGAAAGTTTTTTTTTTTTTTGCAAATGTCCCTTTAGGGCAGGGGTGTCAAACTCAGTTCCTGGAGGGCCACAGCCCTGCAGTTTAGATGCAACCCTAATTAAACACCTGATCCAGCTAATCAAGTCATTAAGGCTTATTTGAAAACTACATGATATGTGAGTTGGAGCAGGGTTGGAACTAAACTCTGCAGGGCTGCGGCCCTCCAGGAACTGAGTTTGACACCCCTGCTTTAGGGGCTCCGCTCTGTACGCTCCTGATTCAATTTCAGACAAGACCATTTTTTATGCCTTAATGATAGATTTGTTGATGATAAACAATTCAGCTTTCACTTCACAAGATGCTAATTGATGGACTGGAGTCTTGTGGATTATTGTAATGTTTTTATTAGCTGTTTGGACCCTCATTCTGACGGCACCCATTCACTGCAGAGGATCCATTGGTAAGCAAGTGATGAAATGCTACATTTCTCCAAATCTGTTCCAGTGAAGAAACAAACTCATGTACAATTTTTTTGGTGAACTATTTCAAACATAATATTAGTTGAAAAACAATAACAAAGTTAGAGCAATATGAGTGAAGCTTTATGGCAGACATGTTCACAAGTCTCTGAGGTCCAAGTCCAAGTCAAGTCTCAAGTCTTTGAGGTCAAGACTAAGTCAAGTCTCAAGTCTTTGAGGTCAAGTCTAAGTCAAGTCTCAAGTCTTTAAAGCGCAGTCCAAGTCACGTCTTAAGTCTTTGAGGTGAAGTCCAAGTCACATCTCAAGTCTTTGTTCTATTTATTAGCAACAGTTCTTTCAGCTTGTTATTGAGGCTAAATCAGTTTTGAAATACTGATTTCACGTTATGATTTTCTCAACAACAACAAAAAAAAAACTTGAACAAAATTTAAGACAAATTAGAAATGAAAAGGTGTCTATTTATTAATTGTCAGATAAAATGCAGCACATTTCTTTGTAAAATTGAAATATGTCAAACAACAAAACAAAAATTTAAAACAAACCCCAATTAATCAAATGAATTACACAAATGAAATAAATCTCATATAAACAAACTAAGGCTTTGTCTGTGCTCTTTTTCAATTTAAAATTAGAGGCAACCACTGTGTTTGAAACAACACAATCCAAACAAAGAGGCTGCATACAGGTACATCTCATGTAATCATCTCATGTATACCCCATTATTGTGGTTTCAAAGAACAAGAGATACCCAGAATTTATACTGTATGGATGGTTATTTATTGAAACTCAAATGTAAATATTTTGAGATACTGATTTTTGACTTTCATTAGCTGTAAGCTCTAATCATCAAACTTTTTCACCATATTCTAATTTTCTGAGATGTACCTGTACATCCAGCATGAGCAGTTTCTAATCTAAATTGGATTGTATAATTTCGAAATTTGAAGCAAAAACAAAATGGTCTGACTTTAGTTTTGTGAAACTATTCTACATAAACCATCTGTACGAAACAAAACCGCACAGGCTGAATTAATGCAGATTCACTCTCTGCCAGCAGGTGGAGCTTGAACATCAATTAAACATTGTTTCCTTGGTTTCCGCTGTAAACAAAGCAGTGCTGCGGTTATGAACACTAATATGCATTATACGGAGGCAAGATGAAAAGAAAATACTATGGCGTTATTTTACTGCCAAATGTCGAGAGTGCATTTTGGTAGCGCGAAAGTAGATTAATATAATGCGCGAGCGCGAATCTCCCTGCTTGCGCGCAAATCTCCCTGCTCGCGCGCGGATTTCCTTTGCTCTCGCACAAAACCGGACGCCCCTGCTCTCGCGCAGAGAGAGTGCGCGCACTTAAAACGTGTCTCTCCTCTTGCTCAAGTGTGCGTGTGCGCGCTCAAACTTTGTCCTGTGCACTCGCACATCTCTCCGTGCTCTTGCGCTAGATATTAATTATTTTCACACCTGGATTAAACGTCAAAAATTATCAGCCAATCAGATTTTTCTATGACTGACCCGATGAAAATACTAGGCCTACATGAAGAGGGAACTGATCCTGGAATTTCTCTACAATTTAATAATATTTAGTCATATCAAATGTATATTAGAAATGGCTAGGAATCGGGTGCTTGGATGATTTATTAAAAATAAAAATAAAAACTAGTTTGTCTAATTGTTTGGTCAAACCCCCTGAGCGATTTATCTAAACAAACAAACAAAAAAGTATATGATTCTTAAAGTTCATGTGGCCATACATGTATTATATTAATCTACTTTCGCGCTACCAAAATGCTCTCGACATTTGGCAGTAAAATAACGCCATAAAATACCATCTAAACTTTTTTTAAGACAGCCAGTTTCCCTCAGAGATACATTCATATACCAAATGACTTGCGTTTTTTACGAGTCTCACGAGTCACGAGTCCAAGTCAAGTCTCGAGTCAGCTGTTCACGAGTCCAAGTCAAGTCCCAAGTCTTTATTTATGCGACTTAAGTGCGACTCGAGTTTCCATCTCTGCTTTATGGCACTGTATATTTGATTAAGACGCATAATTAAAAAAATATTTTGTGACCTGTCTATGCTATCTGATGCTTTGCAGAGTGTAAGCTGTAACTATGTTTTAGATAGCTTAATATTTCTGCAAAATGCATGACTTGCTTGACATCACCGCCTCGCGTCCTTCCATATAAGCTTAGGCTAAATCTCACAGTTTTCGTGTCTGATGCAAATCTGACACATGCAGCCGGAGCAGACGAATAAAACCAGCTATTGAATTGTCATTCGAGACTCATGATATGATAATTCACACTGGAGACCTGTGGCTGTTACTAAGCCAGTCTGCCAAATCTGAACCAAAAGAAGCGGCGCTTCGGTTTAATCTGCCTCATTCATTTTCAGTGGACGTCTCAATAAAGCACTAATGCTCAAAGTGTGGCTTGTGAAAAAAGCTCTTACGGGAAAAAAGGAGCTATTCTTTTCATTGCCCTTGACAAGCGAACAATAGAGGCGGTATTGTGGAGAGAAGGTCAGGTTGTGTAGCAGGTAGTGTTTGTGGCAGGTAACTTGGGCGAAGCATGGGGCTTGGCTTTTGTCTGCGTCTGGCTCTCTGTCTGGACTCCCACGGCACTCGGTACCCCCCTACCCCTCTACAGCAGTGACCGGATTCATCCTATTAGAATGCAGCTCTCATTCACTGCCTCAGCTCATTGGTGGAAGAGAGATGAATGATTTTAGCTGGGACAATGCCATGCAACCCAGTTTTTCTGCTCTTTGGATCCATGATCCCAAGCAGGTAAAGCAGACGGAATGATGTGTATTCTATTGGTCAAAGGATATGTTTTTTTTTTTTTTATAATGAATAAAATAATGAAAAATATTTTTTTATGTTTTTAATAATTTATTTATATTTAATTTGTTTATATATTTTATAATACTTTATTGTATATGTATTAAAATATTTATTAATAAAATATTATTTTATATTTTACACAATATTTACAAAATGAATAGGGGGGAAAAAACTCTTAACATTTGAAAAAAGTGCATTACTCATTGTAAAATGACCACTTCTGTAATTAGGCCAGTCAGGACAGGCTGATGCTGATATCTAAAGAGCATGCCAATATAATGATATAATAATATTCTAATATTTTACACAGTATTTACAAAATTCACAGGGAAAAAAAGTTTTATTTATTTATTTATTTATTGAAATGTATTAATTGTAAAATGACCACTTATGTCAGCCAATCAGGCACAGGGCAATACAATTAAATGCTTAAAATGGCCAAATGTCAGCAAATTAACTGGTCTGAGCAAGATATATTGCATATTTTATACTCCATTGCCATCATATCCTCCTCCTAAAACAGCAAGAACAACTTTGAACTGTTAAAATCATCTGTAGTATCCCTTACATAAATTAACTATGGTTTTATAGTAACCATGTTTTTTTTGGCGTATTGATTAACATTTGTATAGTTTACTACAAATACCATGGTTAAACTATGGTTACTGTTGCAAAACCATTTGTGGTTACCATGGTTAATTTCCGTGTGTAGAAAAGTCTCAGTATGTTTCTTTGAAAAAAACAAGCAGGAGAACAAAGTTATTTCACTTTTATTCGTTTATTGAACAAAGTCTGGTCAAAAGCATTTTGAAAGAAATAAAAGAGTGCATTTCTTTTGTATTCTGTGTGAGAGAGAAGCAGAGCGAGAGAAAGAGACAGAGAGAGTTTCAACAGTTTTATAATGCATCTAATAGAGTGTGTCTGGTTGTACTTGGCAGTCGCTGTGGCAGCCCGGGAACTCATTGACCTCTCAGCTCATCTGCACGGAGATGTGCTAAGTCTGAGGAGCTTGGCTTAAACACCGCCGACTGCCTGCAAATGAAACACACGGCACAGTTTCAGCAACAATCGCACATATACATCATTTCAAATGGCCCTGTGGTATTTCAAATCGAGCCGAAACCACACATTTACCATCTTATTAGAGGGTTTTAGAGATTGGCGCTCGACTCATCTGCGGTAAACCTACATATCGGCCATAAATAACAGCTACATTTCCATATGAGGCACAATATGCACAGTTTTTCGCTAACAGAGAAAAATGACGGTAAGCATTCCATGAAAATACCCCTACAATTATAGTGAAGTTAAAGCTGAGTATATGAGACACGCAGTGAGGTTTTCCTGCATTGAAGGATTATTTAGCCAGTTTCAAGAAAACATGTCAGCAAAATGTGACCTGGTGGCTAAGAAAGTGCAGACAAACTTAACCATAGGATATCGTGTATTCAAATCTAATAGTGTCCGTGCACATCGTGTCTGCTCAGTAGCTCACGGACATGAAGGGTCTGCCTTTGGGAGACAGACTGCTGAGAGAAAGTGACCTTGGTGGTGCCGATACAAATAATGCCACGGTGCACCACGTTGTCGCTTGCGAGCTGAAATATGGGTGCACAGGGATTGGGTTGTCATGGCAACACCTACAAAGCAATGCAGTAGAGGGCGCCAAGTAGACGGAACAGAGTTGAAGAGGGACAATGGGAGATTTGGAGCTAGAATATCATTTGCATCAGTTACAGACTGGATCCAAATGACGACACTAAAGTGAATCTCACAGGCGCTAATAGCTGTCTGACAGCGCATGGTTAAAATTAGGCGAAAAAGATAATAAAATATTGATTTGTCTTGCAACAGCACATTTTCAAGAGATTATTACAGTTAGGCAAGAAATTGAAATGTGAAAATGAAATGAAAATGTTGTCATCTATATGCAGCGTATTGAAAGCAATGGTGGCAGCGCTCTCAAAGATGGAGTGAGTTTTCAGGTGACTGTCTGGGCGCCTGCCGCAGTGTCTGAAAAACCCAGACATCAGCCAACTCTGATCACCCCCCAAGTGTGTGCTTGCAAATACGTGTGTGTGATAGAATAGAAGAGAAAGGGGAAAAGACAGACAGAAAAGAGCTGCAACCAAAGCAACTGTTGTGTCCTTATTTGACTCTCATTTAGTAAATGGAGACAATAGCTTCGACCTCAAGCATCTTTCTTGTAATATCTGTCAAGAAATTCAGTCACTTTGAGGCCTTCCTTGACCTCCAAGGGAGTACATATTTAATGCATCACTTAAATTGGGCAGAAATCGTGCCAGCTCTGCACTATAGAAATTACCCGCAATTCATGACTCATACTGTTACTGCTCTTGGTGGTAAATCACTGTAAAAGTCCACAATCAAGATATTTTATTCAATTTGTAATTCCAAATAAATCAGATTGTGATTTCCCAAAAAAACGGTCCAACCAGCCTCATGATTTACTGCCAATTTCTTCCCCAATTTGATTTGTAATTTTCACAGTACATAGAAAAGCGCCTACTCTACAGTTTCATAAATCACTCACCATCTTATTACCAATAAGCTAGCTGTAAACCATCAAGTTAGATGTTTTCCACTTTGAAACCCTTTTGAATAGTAACCCAGAGGTACGCAACTCCAAAGTCCTCTTTCCAATGTTTTATTTGACTGACGCACAGTGGCTAGTTTTAAGTGGGCATGCGCATTCGGCTGAGTGACTTCGGGCTTACTGTGCCATGCCTGACTGTTTTGTATTCATGGTGGATGACTATCTCGCTACTGTTGCTGGGGGCTCTGTGGAGCAAGCACCTATTAGCTGGAAAACTGCCACGGCTTGGAGTGAAGTTTAATAAATATATAAAAGCTATACAGTACGTAATTGGATGGTTAGCGTCAGAGGACAATCAATTTTGTTGAGGTTGCATTTTTAGACACTCCTCTTTTCTTTTCTAACTCATTCTAGAGAGTCAGGGGTTTAAAAAAAAAACTGACAAAAATGGAGCAAGAGTCGATCTGAGTGATGAAATCAAAAATAAAACTTACTGTATATATATTTATTTTTCTTGCTTATTAATAGCAAAATCTTACTTAGCCTTTGGCTTTATAATTACACCTCCACAATAAATGTAGGCTAATGCAAATGGAAAATCAGGTACTGGAATAGAGAATTATTAATATGAATTCAATATGAAGCAGGCAGGCATTATGCAGAATTATGCTATTAATCTATAAATGGTTTGAAGACTCGCTTACAGCTGTCATAAACCCAAGCAATGACATCTTGAAGCAAAGCAATTATCCTCAGACCTGGAGTCTGATTGGAAACTCTATCGACGAGTAAAATATTTGAGTGACGGTAATAAATCCCACCTGCTCCTTAGATAAAAAAAATACATTCCTAATCCTCCTTCATTGTTCACAGACAGCACATGGGCAGTAATGGAATATACTGACCTTTTCCACCTTTTATTTCCATTGTACTTCTTGCCTCCGTGATAATTCCATAATAAAGGAGCCAATCTGCTTTTAATTAATCTGCCAGAGAACTTCGAAAAATTATTGAAACCAGAATTTGCCCTCCCTACACTCTCGACAGTCTCCGTCTCTGCCAATATACTGTAATAGTAACCATATGCCCAGCAGGAAGCAAACCAAATGCATTACCTACATATTAAATTCCCAGTAAATTCTCCTTTTGATATGCCTTTTAATGCATTAGCTGTGCTTGTGAAAGAGCCACAAGATACATCTCGGTTTACCGAAACTACATAAAAGGAACATGTACATTTGGCTGCATTTAATTAGACATTTACCATAGTATTGTAATAAATTGATGCTCTCATCTGAGAACTTGTTAGATGGAAAGCCACCTAATCAGACAATTTAGCTGCCAGATGTGTGGTATTTCCCAATTTACAAACCGGTTGTGCTTCAAGGTGATTCAATTGTGTGAAGTGTTACGTCAAGTTATGTCATGTCAAGTTCAGAGTTTAAAATACAGAAATAGCCTGTGGGATATTCACATTTGTCATTCTAAACCCATTAATGTAATCCCAGGTTCACTTGTTTCACTTGTTTATTCTTGGTTAGTTTCACACAGTATATTTCACACAGTATATCTGGAAACTAAACATTAACATTCCTATTTGCAAAATCAAAACAAAACGTGTGACAAGGGCAGCACGTGAACCTGTTTAATATGTGGAAATGCCACATAAACTGCTATAAAATATTTTACAAAATACGTAAACTACAAGAATATATAATAATTTCTAGTACAAGAGTATACATTTTTCCTATTTAATGAGGTAAGCAGTGAAGCAATTTATGATTGGTTGTGTGATGATAAACAAATCTCAGTACATGAGCACTGCATTGTTTTACATAGTATACATTTTGGCACAACAATTAGGGTTAACATCACAAAATCACGGTTAACCTTGCTCTAACCCAGGGGTTAACTCTCTTTCAAAAGCAGAAGTGAGAAATGCTCTACCCAGGGTTAAAAGTGGTGTTAACCTTGGATTAAGCGCAGTGTGAAAAGCCCATACACATAACACAATATGATTAGTATTTGCTAAGTAGACAAACAGACTGTTGCACAAGCTCGTTTGACTTTGTGAGAGAGAATGTTTTGGAGAGGTGCTAAAGCCCTCCACCTGTCTCCCAAGCTCCTGACCCGTGATTTTGAAAGAAGAACTCACGAGTTAGGGTCTCAGGGAACAAGAGGAGGGCATCCATAACCAGCTAAGCCTATCTCTTTTCTTTCATCAGAGCTGAACTCAGCAGCTCCTACACTGCCAAAAGTTTGTGTCTGGCTGCATCACATCTGCTTTCCTACAGCATCACTGTGAAAATACATTTGTCGCAAGTAAAATACAAAGACATTTGCACAAATATGCACGAGATGGAAGGCAAAATAAAAATAGGATGATGGGGCGGAAAAGAAGAATGGAACGGCAAAGAGCTAAATGACAACTTGTGAGACTTGTTTCCTCTTTTTCGGATTGGACTTTCGATAGACAAATGCCCTCTGCTCTGCAGTCTTTGTGTGTGGAGAGGAAACACATCCCCTCCCCACCTCCATCTCAGAGCCAGACGGTCAGTCCTTCCTCTTTGTTGTCTTCTCTAAGTCATGACGGACTTGCAATCCCGCAGACACCCAGCAGAGACTCAAGGTGCCTCATCCACATCACAGGTAGGACAAAGCGACCTTGCATTGCAGTTATATACATCAGACAATAGCTTTAGAAACAGAAATCCCCAGCGAAAGTCTGCGATACTTTCAAATAGGCTGCATCGGACACTCAAACCCGATTGCGATTACACCGAACTGCCTCAAGACAAAGATGTCAGTCGGTTATTTGGAGACGCGACTAGTTGGCAACTACATACAGATGTGGCAAACATCCGAACGCCGAACCCCACCCCCTCTTTTACCTCTGCCGCCACTATTCAGTGCGCTTAATGAAATCTCTCCCATCTGTGGTGGCAATTCAGTCGCTCACCCCAGCCAAAACAGGAGTGATGTTATTCCCCTCACCTCTCCCGGCTCCTCCCCCAATCTCCTCCCGCCCCCCACACCTCTGCCCTGTGTCCTCCCCCGAGGCGGATGAAGGGGGGAACGGACCAAAGTGATGCTCCTGGGAATGAGTAGATTATTATCGGCATTCACAATTTACCTCTGGCTTTCCGAACAAACGAGACGCCATCGCTGCCACCATCCATCTCTGAAGAAGAGAAAAAGAAATCAGATTTGGAGGTGAAGAAGAGAAGAGCCGGGTGCTGAATCAGACGCAGACTGGTCTTAGGAGGGGGGCGGGGGGTGGACTGGAAGGCGCAGGTTATTCCCGCCCCAGTGTTCGCTGCCATTGGCTTATGGGAGACATCCATCACCCTGTCCCGCAGTGGCAGGAGGCTGCGGCGCATGAGTGAGACGACCGCTTCTCTTCAGGCACAAGGCAAATGGCCGGTGGCAGAAAAGTGGAGCTGAAGATCCAAAGAAAGACCTCACGAACTCGATATCTTCCCAACAGCCGACCCTGTCATCAACCCCATCCCGGCTCAGGGGACGCTAACCTTAATTGACTGAGGAGAGCAATAAACCTTTCGCACAAACTATTCTGCGGCTGGTCTGGGTCAATTGCTGACATATTCTTTGAGAAATTAACTATTAAGCAATCATTTACACCACTGCTGATAGCATGTTATGAATAAGTCTATGCCTAATGACTAATTCATCATTAAGTACGTCTAACATTATAGCGCAAACACTGAGAATGGCAGAGAGGGTGCGTGTAACGATATAATGACTTGCAGAACAGCATATCCTGTGGTTCAGTTCATTCCCTGTTTCATTAACACTCCTGCCCTATGCAGGCATCCTCAGAGGAGTGCAGCGCTCTGAATGTCAGTATATAATCTCCACTGCACCACAAGGAACACAGCCATTTCTACAGCAACACATAATTCAAGTCCAAGTCCGCTTGGACTCCAGACTGCAGACGCTGGAGACTCTACAGGGCCAAGGGACTTTTAAACCAAATGAAATCAATGCGGGCCCTAAACTAGTGCCTGTAATCAATCAACTCTATTACAGCCTTTGCCTCAGTGTCTGGACACTGCTGACCCCCACTTTCACCTTTGGACATTAAGGATGCAGCGAATACATTTCCAGCCTCACAAAGCTTGTTAGTCCTTGTGCAGTTAAGTGTTATACAAAACCATTAAATTAATGTACTCTTTAACACTATATCGGAATCGTGCAACATTCAGAATATAAGAACTGGCTCTCTTTCAATTCATAAGCGCATCTATCTATAAATCTATCAAAGCCAATATGCATTGCTTGTCTTGACAAATTTGCTTTTCTAGTTAAAAATTAGTCTTTCTCAATTCAAATCAAAATAGTGCACAATCCTGGACTTTTTGAGCATTTCTTCTCTGCTCTACTAAAATATCTTCAAGACCATGAAATCTGTCTAGTAATATTTCAGTTGAGATTGACTGTAATGGCCAACAGTGTAGAGTGTGCAAACATTAATAACTATCATGTCTTGTCACACCAAATGACAGCCAACTCTATCGACGCTGCCCATGCCCCTTGCGCTCAATGCTATTGATTTCTCTTAGGGGTCAAAGGGCGAGCCAGCATTGATCCATGAGACTCTCTGACAGCACCAAAAAGACCAGCTCCAGACAAATCGATGGCACCTCAGTGCACCACGTATACATTATGGTTATTTACTGGACGTGAAGCAAAAGCAAGCTTTATCACTTGTCTGTCAGGTACGGCCGAGCTAAGCAAAATTCATATTAAAGCTTCAGAGGAAAATCCGTTGGGCTCATGAAATGGCTAAAGGGTGAACAGATGAGTGAAAAATTCCCCTCATGGAAACTTGTTGGGTTGCCATTGAAATTATGAGTGAAGGTCAACTGCTTTCTTGTGGTTTTACAAGACGAATGGACTGAGATGTAGACAAATACAGAATCAGTTCTGTTCACCCTGTAGTCGAAATATGAGTCTCATTCTAGTGCAAAGATAGATGCATGAAATGAACTGTAAAACAGAGACATCAAGGAAGCTAACAATAGGCTTTGGTTTTGAAAGCATTTGTAAGAGATAAAACATTTTATTTCAGAATATTTTATCGATTTCAGCTGCGATTGAAGTGATTGGCTGCTGCTTTGCATCTGACAGACATAATCCTCGATGGTTATGCATGCATCTTTAATTCTATTCAATACTAGTGAAAGGATATATAGAAGTCCATCTCTCAGACCCACTCAGGTAATTCAAATGTTCATTCCAAATAAAAATGCATTACATCACATTACTTCATTTGCCTTAGGATATTTATAAAAGTAGACAAAGTCTCAAAGTTTTCTTTTAGATTAGCTTATGCTGATCGGTGGCTTGTGAGCTCCAAGGAAAGCTAGAAGGTTGTACAGTTAACTCCCAGGGCAAAATTCTAAACCATACAACCTACTACCTCAACCTGGATGCACACAGACTCGGTTGCTGTCATCCCTTTAGAAGAAGTTTACATAAACGTCAATCGATAATAAATTACAATAGACAAGTCTGAGCAATTTCGATGCCTGGCAAGCAAGGACAAGAGTGCAATATTTACAGAAAAAGCAAAAGCAGGCTGGCTTTACATGTTGGATGACTTTCTACCACAGAGACAGAGACCCATAGGAACGAGCTTGTGCCATCAAACTTATCACAAGATCGGATCTACGGGTTAATGACAAGTGGCTGCTCATTTGATCATGGATTTGGAAAAACACTGCAGTGATTGTCCTACACTATTTAGAGACATAAAGATTTATGTTAATACCTGGCACATCAATGTTTGACCTCCATACAAGATCTGCATTGCAAACTAATTTTTCCTTTAATTTGGGCCTGCAAACATGCAACATAATGCAGAGAAATATACAAACTACTCTTTTGTGATGTAGGCAAAGGTATGAGCCACTACGAGAAAAGATCTTTCAGTTTTTTTACACGAATGCAAAATGCATATAAGAACATGAATAAGTAAATTTTCTATACCTGAACACAAGAATTCCTGTTTTATTACCTGTAGCGCAAAAATAACGAACTACATGAAATTAAAATCGCAGTAAGCACTTTTATTAAAATGCCCAATACAGAAAAGCACATAATTATTTTGATGTTAGGCCAATAATAGCTAAATAGATTAGATTTAAATGTTATACTATTTAGTGTAAAATAAATAAATTAATAAAATGCACTACAATAAAATCTATAGTTTTAAATGCTACGCACCACAACATTATGACAGAAAGAGATTTTAAATATTTTAAAGATTATGTTTAACAATGTTATTTTTGTTATTAAAAATGAACTCCAATTTCAGCATATTACATATCCAAAAGGAAATAATAACAACACAATAACTAGCATCAATAACTGTTATTGTATCTATTGTGCATTGCTTACTTGTACAAACTGATGAAAATAAAATCAACCTACATCCCTATAAATGTAAAGCAGTTATGATGGTTGGGGTTGGGGAGTTTGTTTTGATGCAAGAGCTCAACTTTGTTCACAGAAATGGCTTCACTGAAAAAAAAAAAAAACAAGTAGGTAGCTCAACAGATCATGTTCCCCACTAAAATCTTTGACAAGTTCAGTGATTGATAACACAGAACTCTTGCCTAGTCCAAAACCTCAACCGCCTTTCCCGCTCATGAGTCACTGAGGTAATCTTGCTCTTTCAAAAATGATGCCAGAAATTCAAATACCGGCACGCCCTGGGCTGTCAAACTCAGTTCTGTGAGGAAAAGAGTCAATCTCTCTTGCTAAGCTGAAAGCAAAGCTGCATCTTAGCATTACTTTTAGTAACCCTAACTAAACCACAGTTAGCTACTAATCCTAAACATCAAACAGCATTGTAATGACAGTCTAAAGACACACTAAGTACAGTATCAGTTTCATTACCTCTTGACCTCTCGCTTGACTGACAGCTTTTGTAGAGCCAACATTGTATGGGCGCACAGTGGTAGACAATGTTGGGCTTGGAATGAGAAATTTACAACCACCATCTGAGCTCGTTACTGTTTTCCATAACAAAACATGTTGAACCGAAAACATCTTCCACTGAAACGGCCATGTAAGGTCAAACATGGCTCTTTGATTTTGTGGTCAGCTTCCAAGTTTAACCTTGCCCATAAGCTGGTTCACATTACCAGTAAATTTAAATGGAGCATGGTGAATAGGAACCAAGCTATGAGGCTTTGCAAATAAAGAATGTGGACATGTCAGAATATACTGGCCATAAAATAACATTTCATGCTCCCCACGTCAAAGAAAAACTCAGGTATCATTAATAGTCAACATGTACAGTATATATCTATAAGAGAATACAAAAAGATCTGTTTGCCATTTAAAAGAGAGGATGTTCTCACTGAGTAATTCTTCAGTGAGAGTAGTATTTTGTAGTTTTGACAGTTAAAAGGACAATTCACTCAAACACATAAAGTCTGTCATCATTTACTAATCCTGATGCCATTCCACACCGTATGAGTTTTTTTCTTCTTGGGAACCCAAATACAGCAGGGCCTATAAAGCTCCAAAAAGGACTCCATTATTTTTAGTTTTGTGTGAGAAGCGTTCTATCAAACATTAGAGCAGGGGAAGCATGATAAAATGTATACCATGAAAGCAGTGCAAGTTGTTTTGAATAAAAGCCAAATGCAAAAAAGGTAAATACACTAAACAATTTTTCACTCTGAAATTGCTAGTAAATTTTACAAGTTTTATAATTACAAAGAAATGGCAAGTAATTGAATTAGATGGCAATTTAAAGAGATAGTTCACCCAAAAATGAAAATTCTGTCATTAATTACTCACCCTCATGTCGTTCTAAATCTTTGGAACACAAATTAAGATATTTTTGATGAAATCCTAAAGCTTTCTGACCCTGCATAGATAGCAATGTAACTACCACATTCAAGGCCCAGAAAGATAGTAATGCCATCGTTAAAATAGTCCATGTGACATCAGTAAAAAATAATTGAAAATATCTTGTGTTCTGAAGATGAACGAAGGTCTTACGGGTTTAAGGGTGAATAATTAATGACAGAATCTTCATTTTTGGGTGAACTAACCCTTTAAGTCATTATAAATGAATGAAAATGATTAATTTGTGGCCTTTTCCTCACTCAAAGTTAGCTTATGGCTTCAGAAAACTTGTCAAGCTCAAAAAATGGCTAAAAGCAACATAAAATGTCCCCATCGTGATATTTTTTGGTTATTTTTAGAGCTGGAAAGCCCCTGGTCACCATTTACTTTTATTACACAGAAATGAACAACGTAAACATTTTGCTAAACAACTTTTTTTTGTGTCACACATAATTGCATTACACTTGGAATGACATGGAACGATGGCAGAATTTCATCTTTCGAAATGTACTTGCATAAAAGTTTTTTTCACCCTGCCAGTTCCATTCCTTGTAAACAAAGATTAGCCTAGACTGTGACAAATCCTAGTTCATTTATGAAGAATATTTCCATGTATCATAAATTCCATCCCTTAGCGGATTTGTATCGTCTGACATGTTAGAATGGAAACCTAGACTGATTAGTTTTATCCCAAGCATTAACAAAATTAATGAAAGCAAGGACAGATAGGGATTGCTGTGGCAGTTTATCTGAAAAAGGGAGATATTTTTGGCTACAGACTAACTGTTTGTGCACACGTGAAGTGAACTCAACGGTGCCATTAGTCTTAAACAAGCAAATGCGAGCAGCAGCTGAGTTGGGCCCCTCACGTGCCATTTGGCTACAAGGCAGTGTTACATGCGTCGAGGAGTCACTCGGTTCATAGCAATTACTCAGACATATGACAGGACTCATGACTCACACACTGCACCGCATTTTGCTGAGTGAAAACAAGACTGGTCTGAATCTTATTAAAGTCACGGAGAAAACTCTGACAGATCCACCACACTTCTCACTGCAACTCTCCAGACCTGACCTAAAAAGGTTTACAAAGAGAACCCTTGCCATAATGTGATTTAATTCTCCAGCTGTTTGGAGAATATATTTTCACTGAAAGCAGGAAAAAGCCTGTTCTTTCAATTATTTAATTAAAGCTCCTTTGCATTAATGGAGGTTACTTATGATCCATAGAGGTCAATATCTAGTTAATATTTCACCAGCACCAGTTTTCTCATCAAACTTGTTTTATTGAATATTCCTTTTTGCCAACTTGTAAATAATTAATCAAAAAGTGAAGATCAAGTAATGATTGAATCATTATAAAATACATTAGGCCAAAAAATCAGGTCCTATACCAACTGCATTGAGCCAACCCACTCTAACTTAAGACGAATTGGAGATAGGTTATGGGAAGTGCTTCTCTGTAATAATTCATAGGCAATTTTAACAGCATCATGCACCTGTGTGTGGTTGTCCAGGAGGAAGTTGTGGCCCGTGGCACGCCACAAAAGGTGCACTTTTCCAGATGTAGAGATGTCAAAGAGCAAATCCCTCTCTTGCTTGATAAATAGTCAAATCTTAACCCAGACTCGATGTACAGCAACAGGAGGTAGATATCCATGACATGCTGCTTATAGGGGTTGGAAACCTATAAATACTGGAACCAAATTCAGCCCGTGTTTGACTCCTCTCATGAACCAGTTATTTTTCATGAATTGAACACATACTGTACTCATAAATAACTATGAGACTTCAATTAAGGTAGTTCCTGACTGTTGTTTATATCACAACGTGTAGTTGAAAAAGACTGAAAAGGAATTAAAAGGAATGAATCACTGAAAGCACCTTTTGCAAGAATTGTTTTACATGTATCACAATTTATTCTCATAGATTATCTTATCATTTGGCTATTTTTTAACAAATAAGTTTTAACAAGTATGTAAAGAATGGAAAAGAACTGGAATTGTTTAGAGGAATCAGAATTAGAATATTATATATTAGAATTTTATATATATATATATACATACATATATGGTGATATATATATATATATAGTTACACTACTTATTACATTTTAAATAATGTAACTTGTAATCTGTAACCTATTACATTTCCAAAGTAACTTTCACGATTGTTGGTAATGATTTTCAAAGTTGTAAATAATGCAAAGATTTTTTATTGGAGTACTTTTTACAAGAAAAAACTATTTCAGTCTTTCTACTTCAATATTTCAATGTAAATTCAATTTGTTATTTGCTGTTTCTTTGTATTTGTAAAATTTAGTAGCAGTAAAAGTAAAATTGTTTCAAAGTTTTGTTTCACACACACAAAAAAATAAGTTAAAATACTTCAAAATTCAGACCAACACCTGCGTTTCTTGTCTCACTACCCTTCACTCACCCATCCATTTATGTCAATTTTAAGCAATTATTGCTTTGATGGATGATTGGATGAGCTGAGGCTACGAGCCTGAGGCGTTCAGGGAAAGGTCTTTTGTCAGCCCCTGTGGAAAGGGACCTGATAGCGCTCGTTCGAATCAAGTAGAGATTTGCTGGGAGAGGCGCCAAGAAAATGACTTTGTTTGACCCAACTGCCAATCAATCTCCTCGCACAGTGCCAGACTAAACACGGTCAGTATTTTAGCGGGACTTGTTGGCGGCAGTTGCCGGATGATTGAGGGGAAAACTGGGGTCCTATTCGGGGAGAGATACATGAAGCAGCAGTAAACACACACTCACCCCAGTGTCTGCGGATACATGACTGCAGAATAGTAGGAAGTCTGCAAAAGTTACTTTTGGCCTGCAAGCTGGTCATCACAAAGAGATTTCCGTATTTATAATATCATTTGTTTGAGGTGTCATGGTCATGTTTGAAGACTTAAATGTTAATTATTACACAAAGATAAACTTTTTTTTTGTTGTGTTCATTTATTTTTCTATTAGAACAACCTTGTATAAATATAGAAATATTCTGACAGCTAAACTGGTTATACAACACATACAGTCATTAGACTTTCAGTAAGGCTGAGTAGTTAATTTATTAAATAACAAATGTATTTAATCTCCATTGATTGATCAGCACACTGTAATTATTACAAGTTTTCAAACCTGAGCTGGGCAGCTTTCCTTTATTTTATTATATATATATATATATATATATATATATATATATATATATATATCTCAAAAGTGTTGAGGCCAATGTGATGGAATATATATTGATAATTTCTCACCATATAAAGGACTACTGCCAAGCACAACATTAGATGATTATGAAAACATCAATACTTTATGAATTTCAAATGATCTAGGCTTGAAAATAACCATAAGCATCAATATGGCTAAATAAAGCATTATTTCAGGATCAATGCGAGCAAAAAGCTTGTGAAAGCATTCATTAGAATCCCCTTCATAAAAATCAAATGCTATTTCAGTTCAATTACTTACTTTGTTAATTATTTTCCATGTCTGCGGATCAAATATGCTTAGCGTTAATTGCTTACCATAGGCGTGTGTATAGTATGTTATCCATTAGATGCCGAATCGCAGTACAATGAGGATGGTGAAATGCAAATGAACTAATATGATACCAACTGCAATCTGCACTGAAATGTTGGTCCCCTCTCTCTCTCTCTCTCTCTCTCTCTCTTAAGGTCTTTCAGTTCATCAGGAGCGAGCAGTACTGGTCTTCATCTTGAAATGATATAAACTTAATACAGAAAACTGACTCTTTGTTTCTAAATATTTCAAGTTGTATTGAAGTTGCAAAAGTCTGGAAATTTCATAAGATTGAGCCAGACTAATGCTCACAACTCAGTTTCAACAGCTGGCATGTAAAAATGAAAATTCCCTCCATTTCATTTAATTACTATATGCAATCCTTATTCCGGGAGCTGGAGAATGTCACATGAACCAGTACCGATGACTCGGTATCAAACAATATTTCAAACAGACCAGCCAAAACAAACTAAACCACAGCTGATCAAACAAGAATATTTGTAATCCAACATTAAAAGCTCAAAATTGAATCAAAAGGTTCATTTGAAAAATGGTTCTTGATAAGTAGAGTTTTTTTGAACCTAAGGTCCTGCAGAACCACTTAAGAACCTTCATTTTTTAATGCAATGCAACCTGCATGCTTAGTAAGTTTCTAAAAAGTCGAACGACTCATGAACACCATTATCCCTTGGCCTCTAGATCCATTCAAGATCACAGCAGATGAAAATATCCATTCATTCAGATTCTGAACAGCACTGCTGTTATTGCCGCAGGCTGCTCTCACTAAAGAGCACCTTAGTGCGAGACTGCAATAAAGAATAATGACCACATTACCAAACGTGCTGGTGGCACCATCGTAACAGCACTGGCGAGCTAAAATGAGGACAGAAATAAAATGGTGAACCCCATTTTCAAAACCGCAGAAAACTAATGGAGTTCAGGACATCAATGGAAACTGTAAATACAGTCAGGAAACTCAGTCTCATATTTTGGACTCTGCCTGGACCACAAACACAGACACTGAAGTATGCACCTTAGTTCTCAGATCTCTGAAAGCATTTACCACAGCACCACAAGGGGTGAGACTAAAATGTCTTGTGGATTAGTAAAGCGTAGAACTTAAATGCCATTCAGAAGGTCATGAGAATGATTTTTAAAAATAAATAAAAAATAGGATCTGACCAGCCATGCATTGGCTAGATCGACAACAGCTGCTTTTATGACAATGTTTGGGAAATAAAACAGAATTAAATCCACTTCAGAAAATTAAAAAAATAGTGACCAATCTAATGCTTTTCACTCAATATTAAGTAACTGTTCACTATAAATTCTGTTTATATATAACTATCCTCTTTAAAATGTTTTGTTGATTTGTTCCTTTTTTCTATTTAATTGTTATTTTTCTACTAAATTATTACCATAATATAGTATGCTAAAATGTAATTATTATTTTTTTATGTATATTGTTGTATTTTTACACAATTTTACCTATTGGTTAACTAAATCACAATCATAAATAAAAATGAAAAAACTTTCTATAAAAACTGATCATTTAAAAAAAAAAAGTATTGTTCTCTCTTTCTCTACTTTTGCATTCACTTCTGCTCTAGTATACACTTTGACTTTGCATTATGTTCTGCAAATATTGTTTGCATTTATGGTAAATGATTTGAGATGTTCCTCATTTAGATAAAAGTGTGCTAAATTACTGATTATAATATATATATATATATACAGAAAATTGAGTTTCTTTTTTGTTCATTTGAGTTGCAGATTTTTTTTTTGTGAAAGAGAAAAAATATATATACCATGCTATTATTTTATAGAAATATTATTTTGTCTTTCACAAATGTAGAAATAAAAAATTAAATGCAAATTATATTATGTGCTTTGTGAATTGACCTTTATTTTTGAAAGGATGGCATTATATTGTGAATTGCATGATACATAATATTTTTGTATCCAACTAATTCCTATTTATGAGCAAACTGAATGTTTCATGACTTTGTTAATACTCACAGTTGTATTGCTTAGCATGTTTGAATCTGTGCACACTACAGTCTCTGTGGCAGGCAAAGGCAATGCAAAGTGGGATCCCTCAACACTACAGCTAATGGAAACAGAGTAGAAATGCATCATAATGAAAGCTGGGGTCAAACGAGGGGAACGATTCCTCAGGGGCGAAATCAAAACAAGGAGCCGCATGAAACAGACTCAGATTTCACTGCTGCACAATTCGATTGTGTGATACCACTCAGTGCTACTATAATATTCATAATTACGGTAACACATTGAGAAGGGAGTACATTTTCTTCATATGATATAATGTGATCAATGCTTGTTACAAACAAACAAGATTCTGAAATTACAGTGCACTGAGATCATGAAATATATGGGAAACATGGATCTAAATATTTATCTTCTACGTTGCTTCTCAGGCATTAGCTGAACTTCAGTGTGGAGTTTGATACATACACACATGCCTTGCTAAAACGAAATTGCATTTGCTTTCATAATAAATTGATTAGTAACTTAATGCACATTTGCATTATAGTTTCATATGGTTCATAATTTCATCATGTTTAATGGTGCTCAGAAGTGTGATTAAATTATTTTCTAACAAACTAATTTCTATAGCAACAAACCCTCTGAAATGAAATCAGTCTCAGGTCAGGCTTAAGCTTCATTCTCTCCCTCTATTCCCCCCGGAGCAGACACCAAAGCTGAAATCACTCCAGGGAAACAGGGAATAAATGGTTATGATCCAGTTTTATGGAACGCAAACCAAAGAAACAGAGCCAGTAGAACAAAGAGCAAGACTACAATAATAAATATTTGCCAAAACCTAATCAGAGTGCAGCAGAAAAGCAAACCTTGTCTAAATCATTTTCCAGGTCAAGTACACTACTCTAGGGCAGCGAATGCTCAGCACCGGGGATTTTTTTTGTATAACTAAACAAATCGAGGGTATTTCTGCATCGCTCAGAGAAGCTAACTTGCATATAATGTAGGGAAAAAAGAACTAAAAATGTATGGAAAATATGCAAAAGCCAGAGTTAAATTAAGGCCAACTGTTAGGGAAGTGGAGCATGTAGATTCCTGGTGTTTCCGACGTTCTACCCCTGCTGTGTTACATGGCCTCAACCCCTTTTGTGTAGGGTTAACCCGTTAAATCCCACCAAAGTGGCTATTCAGTGGAGTGCCATCCACCCCAGGGGTTATTGTGACTGGCCTTTGTTAAGAACAATAGACGTAAAGAGGATAAGACACCAGTAGCACTTCCTAACTTCCCCCAAAGTCTTCTCACTTTCTCTACACTGGTAGGGCAAGTGCCTGGAATGATTGATCCCCCCTTTTCCTGTTTAACGTTAGGGAACTCGTTTGTTTGATCCCAAGTGCACTGAAATTACATGAAATAGCCTGGCATTTTTCATACAAATGAAAACAGTGTATTTTAAACATGGCTCTTCTGTGGCTGCAGCTTATGATTTAGTCAAAGGGTTTATTACAGAAAAACAGACAGCAAAAAAAGATAAAAGATGCCTGTCTAGATGAAATGTATCATATTTAATAAACTCTGTACTTGCCAGAGCCTCAAATTAATAAATACCATCAACGCAACTTCATAACCAAATCAAAAATAAAGAGTCAAAATGCATATTATACTGGTAGCATCAAATGATTTTTCCTTCATAATTTTGTAGCTATTTTTATTGTCAAAAAAATTTATTAAATCTGTGTGAAATTAAAAATAGTCTGTTATTAAATAACAGTTCTGTATCATAAAAAATGTTTATCATAAAATCACAGATTTAAAATAAGTTGAGTGCTTGGAATTATAGGACAGTTTTAGCCTTCCCTTTAATCATGGGTCACTGGTTAGAAAATATATTCTCGCTCTTGCCTCCCTCAAAGCAGGTGAACTGAGCTCAAGACTTTCCCACGATCCCTCAGTAAATCTCCCTTTGCTCTGCTCATTTCCTCTGTCCCAGCCATCTGTCTATTTTTTAGAGTGCGTCTGGTGGAGCAAGTGTCAGCTGCTGGGACAAGTCCAACATTCCAAAACAGATTTCACCATAACGCCAGAAATACAAATATTTTGAAATGCATTACTAAAACATTGGAATACCGAATGACCTTTCTTTCTTTTTGTCCGTCTCTCATTAGAAAGAAACCCGTGGCGTTCTGACAAGACCAAGAAAAGTGAATTTAAGAGGTAAGCATGTTTTTTTATAGTCTTTGTGCTTATTTAAAACAATTCCCTATCATCAAGTATCAACCTCTTCTAATATAATTTTTCTGACTAATTAAAATAGCACATAATACATCCAACAAGAGAAAAGAGCCCAAAATTGTCAAGTATCCGACGGAACACAATAACACAACATCTGCAACGTATCCAACAACATTTGACCTTCACACTCATCTTAAAGATTTTAGTTTGGCTCTTTTGGAGTGAAATCGGACCCGTCAAAGTAATAGCCTAAATAAAAAAAAAAAAAATAATAAAAATAATAACACAGCTATGTTACGCAGTCATGTGACATAGAGTCGCCCTTCTATCCTCCATCATTTCTCCTTTCTCTAGTGAGCAGCCCGTGCACGTATCATTAGAGCGTTAAAAGAAGCCGCGGGTCTCCTCCTGTGCTGCCTTCCCTCAGAACGTGTGACATTGGCTGGCTGAGAGCATGAGAACGGAGCCTTTTGAATAGCAGGATCCTCATACTTGGCTAGTAACCATGGAAGCAGATGCCTACTCTCTTTGCCCTCCTTACCTCCTTGCTCCCTCAATGAAAAGAGGGCACGCCTCGCTTTCTTCTTCCTGACCGAACTTGCCTGGCCCTCAAAGGGAGCGATTGAGCAGGTCACTGGTCTAGACTTGTTTGCGTGGTCCACGGATCAGCCTTGAGGTAACCCTTGCTCCCCGTGCATCGCACCAGTGCAGACTGCAGGGGGGGACATCGGAGATGTGAAATTTGAAAAGGAGCTCCTTCCGATTTTGCCTTTGTGCCTTTTCCCTCATCGATCGGCAGAATATCGAACCCTCTGTCTGTGCATGTGTGAAACGGATAGCTTAGTAAGCATTTTTTCTAATCAAGCTCGCGTTGTGGGCCAACTCTCTCGTTTTTCTGCTCTCGAACCCTCCCTCTCTCTCTTTCCCTCTTTTTCCATTTCTCCCTCTCTTTCTCTTTTCCTCTTTATGCTTTCTCTTCCTCTTCTTCGCTTCTCCGTTTTGATTATCTGGGACGTCTGGATAAGTATGTTGTGATACTTCTCATCAATGTCATTTTTTTAAATCTGTTATTGATCCTGAAGTGATTTCAGCTTTGTGTTACCCGTGGATTTTGCATGCTGCTATACAACTGTTTGCTTTTTCAATTTCAACTGGGATGACCACCAACCACAGAGGGACGTTTTAGACTATTTAAACACAAAATTGGCAAATGCACTGCTTTTGTTTCCATTCCATCTTAAAACATGCATGGATGGCAAATGGAAGAGTTTCTTTTTAAAAAGAAAAAAAACAAATACAAATATTAAATGACATACTGATGTCTCATAAGGTGAGTATAATTATGTTCTCATATATTGCATTTAGTATAACTGAATTTTTAAATAAGCTGATGTAAAAGATTAAATGGAAATAAAAAAAAACGTATTTTTTTTTTTCTGGTGTTTAATGTATCTACCTGAAACATTTATGTTGTGTATGCTGTCATTAAACCTGCGAGTCTTTGAAATTATCTGTGCCTCTCGGCACTTGGACGTGTTACAATTATTATGGGATTATTGGGCTTTCACTGTGTACATATTGTGATAAAAAAATTTGAGTACTGAATTTTGTCAAACATCGCTGAATTAGTATTAGACTTCTGAAATACTAATGAATACAATGTGTTCTTAAATACATTGTTTTCATTAGGATTTTAGGCTGTTTCTGTTCAGAGACAGAAAAAGACAACAAATAAAACACTTAAAACTATTTTAGTGATGATAAATGTCATTCTTTAATTTGTGTTGAAATTATTTATATATAGAATTTTCACTATATATGAAAATTACATAGAAGTATGATATATAAAGGCATCAATATAATATCATATAAATGAAATAAATACCAAAAGCATACTAAATAGCACAAAATTGAATCATATTTTTCTAAGAATATATGACAGCACAAATGTAGAATATGATGACATTCTAAGAAAAAGAATATGGCAAATATTAAAACTGAACGAAAATTATATTATATATTATTATGGTGCAATATTATTAGACTGTATGTAAGTAATATTAAAACATTTGTTAACTAAAAATTTCTGGCTATAATCAATTGTACGTGCTCAGTATTATTTAGTGTTTAAAAATATTTGAAAAAAATATTATTAAATAGTAAAAAATATAATCATTAATTTTTAAATAGTATCTTCAAAAATATCCCATATGCAAGATGGGAAAAAGTATTTACTGAAATATATTCTAATACATAATATTTTAAAATGTTATTTAAAAGATTAATGAAAAAAAAAGCATTTCAAAGAATTGCTAGCAAGGATATTCTTATGCTACTGTTTTTCTGATCCCATATATTTATTTACATAAATTACAATGTAATTTGTACAATTTATGGTCAATGCAGTTTCATAAAAAGGAATAGTTTTGTATCTTATCAGCCACTGAGAACATTTGTTCTTTGTCTGCTCAATTAAGTTTCGGTGAAAGATTGAGAATGCACCAAACTGGGTGTTTAAGGGTGCTGAAGAGGGGATTTTTTGGAGAAATTTGATTGGCCGGAGCCCCACGCAGTGTACCACACACGCCATGTCGGTAGCTGGTGGTGAGGTCACAGAAAATGGAAGCTCAAGGTCTGAGTTGATTCTGGAAATTACCCACCGTCTGATTCCATTTACTGCCTATTGTCATAAAAATATAGGCCTTAAATGAACAAACATTAAAAAGTAATTGGAAAATTATTTCCAGTCTTTGCATTTTGAACAGCTGCTCGGAAGGCAAAGCATTTGTTTTAATTATGGAGCTTTGGAATATATGATTATTCACTCAATCATTTTCTCTTTTTTTCATATATAATTTACACAACTTTAATGCAAATTTCAACCACAGAACAAAATGGTGTTATAAAGCCAAATTGTGGTGCTAGTTTTTACGGTGTAAATTTGTAGACTCATTAAGAAAGCTATTAGAAAATGACATTATTTCTATAAAAAATATAAACAGAGAGAGAGATACTGTGCCTTTCAAAATCATTTTAAGAAAATGTCTGAACAGCATTTAATTCATCTAAAATAGTGATTTCGAATCAAATATCAAATGTAATTTAAAGAAAGAAACGTAACTTTAAATAAAAATAATAATAATTTAAAGAGAGAAACTGCATTGCCAATGGAACAAACTCACAGAAACCAACAGTCTCCAACAGTCAACGTGACCCAGCCAATGACTCACCATAATGCAATTTTATCACTTGCGGTATGCGTTAAACGGCCGTGTCCAAAAGGGTCATTTGTGATGTACATCTTAGTGTTTTGACTTTGAGACAGCCATTCAATATGTTCTTTTGGCTCGCTCGAACGTGTGACTCACAATAGACAATGAAGCCAAGACCAGCTGTGATTTTCTGTTGAGCTCACTCTATGCATTATTTATAGTCACATCAGTAGATTAGGCAGAAAGCTTGACCCGACCGCACGACATTGTCTCCAGCCCATTCGCTAACAAACGATAACCTCGTCTATCTGCCAATTATCCCTCTGCTTTTCCATCTTCGTAAGGCATTTTAATAGAGCTGAGTCTCGATCGCTCTGTCCATTTCACATTAACCTGTCTTTTTTTCCTACTTCCACATGTAGGTTTTTATAGAACTTACCAAACTAAATCTGGCCCAGTACATTCATTTTTGTGGATTGTACCTCAATCACCCTGTCGCTCTTAAAACAAACAAGAACTCCAACAGATCCCCCTCAATATACACAACACAAAAAGATCCCCTCTGCATTACACAATCTAACAAAACACCATTATCTGTTTAATTGCCTGAGAACTGTTAAATACCCTCTATTTACATGACAAGATGCAGCTTGTTGTGAAGTGTGACACAAACGAGTCAATACACAAAAGATGACGGCGGTCACCACCGCCCCTGCACCCCCCAAAGGCAGGAGTCCAGGCTCATGAATGACAGTGCTGCAACAAGCACCGAGCAAACACACACACACACACACACACAAACCTAATTGCTTTTTAAACAGGTTAACGGAGCTTTAGCATCAATCCCAGCATTCAAAGACAGAAGCACACTTCACTGTACAGATGTTAAAGAAACAACCACAGAAGTGTCAGTGTGACAGTTACTATATGTACAAGTGTGTGTGTGTGTGTGTGTGTTAAAAAAATTATTTTTTTTTTATATATAAAAATATTTTTATTCATTTTAAACATGAAAAATATGGATGCAAATTTTAGACTTTCACATTTTTATTTTATAGATGCATTTTATACAGTATAGATTTGTACAATTCATAGAAATATATGGTTACACTATTTTAAGGTGTCCTTGTTACAATGTGATTATACATTTAAGTACTATTAATTATTAATTACTATTACAAGTAATATTAATTAAATACATAAACTTACTATATGGTTAAGGTTAGGATTAGGGTTTGGTTATGGTTACTTGCATGTAATTATGCATAATTTGTTGTTATTATAACAGTAAGTGCATGTAACGTGTGTAACAAAGATAATCTTAAAAAAAGGTAAAGTGTTACCAAATATATATATATATATACAAAATATGTAGTGATCATACCATGCACAGATTAACAATATTCTAATTTTTAGAGTGTAAAAAATATGCAAATTTTGTTTTATATGTACACATTTTTATATTTTATATATACGTTTTATATACTATACATTTTTGTGTAATTTATACAAATATTTTTTTTAAAAAGTAAAACAAATACAAAATATATAAAGTGCAGATGCACAAATATACAATATTCTGTAATTAAGCAAACATAAAAATCTTTTTTAAACATATTTTTAATCATATTTGCTATAGTTCTATAAGAAGAATTTGGTTTGGTTATTTTTACACATCAAAAAGTCTGAGATCATTACAAATAAAATGTTTCTACTCTGTATTACTTTTTAATTTGATACAATTAAATTAAATATTTCATTACAAATAATTTCATATTGGGATATTTATTACAGGATAACAAATTGAGTAAAAAATGACCTAAAGCAAGACAAAACATTTACGTTAGTGTAAACCAGATTTAAGACCTGATTCATGATTTAAGAATGTTTAATGGTTGATTTTTTTCACAAATTTGTCTATTTAATTAGTTATTTTTAAATGTTAAATATTTATTTTTCATTTCACATATCATATTGTTTTTTTTTAAATCCTGAAACTGTTTATTTTTTATACATAAATGAAAAAAATCCCAGATTTTCAATGTAGACATCTGAACCCTAATATATGATTATTGATCTTAGATGAGAATAAAACAGTGGAGACAGAGTTTGAGGACGAATGACCCAAAGGCAGGGTGACTTGGAGAAAATGCTGGTATCACACTGCGAGAAAAAAAAAAAAGCGAGAGGGAGAGAGATGGGGTTCATTCTGTCTTTTCTCCCTCTCTCTCTCTCCCTTTCTCCTGCTGCCTTTGTGTGCCGTGCAGGAATGTGCTTGCTTTTCATTTCTTTCTTTGTGTCTGCCCCTCAGGCCCTAGCAGGCAGTGTCTTATGCCACAGCAGGGTCACGGCAAACACAGAGACACATTCATGGCCACATCAAGTTTATGTGAGAATCTGGTCCTTCCTTGCCCCTCATTTCCATATGAATTGTTAATAAAATAGCAGTCCTGTGAGGGGGAGATCTCTCCAGGAGGGGAAGTCAAGCAAAGCAACCTTGGTTTTAAACCGGCCTCATCCCTTCTGTTCATTTAGTGCCAAAACGGTCCAAAACGAGCATATGTCATCATTATTGAATGTTCAACGTTTACTGCAGCCCAACCACCTGTGAACAACTTCTTTACAAAACACTAGTGGAAATTGTATATTTTAATTAGCTCAATGTAAATAATGTGGATTTGAGAAATACCCATATAACATTTCATGTTTTGTTATGTATAAGTTACATCTGAAGTTTCTCACATAAAAGGCAACACTCTTTATTAGCTAACAATAAAATAAAATGGAGTTTGGGATCCACAAACAGATCCGCATTTTTAGTTTGGGAAAACAAGCTGTTCTCAAGCCAGTCACAGTTTGGGACTTGTGGACAGGAGCAGGATGCATCTTGAAGGGCTGGCCATTGATTGACTATTCTTTGGGTTCAACACACGTGTCCAGTGACCCCGCCACACTTTCCCATGCCCTCCGATGCTCCGTCTATTCTAACAGACATCCCTAATTCCCCCCATCAGCCTCGACCATCACACATGACAGCAGCCGTGTGCACGACTTCCCTCTGTGATGTCATAGAGGTTTGCTGTCCAATTATTAGAGGGCGAGGAAGGGTCAGGATGGGACGGCGGGTGGTGATTGGACCAAATCAACCTGCTTCGACTGTTCTTTATACGGGACATCTGCATCAGTGATGTTTCACTAAATGTTTTGTGAGAAGCAAAAGTAGCTGAAATAAAATCTTAAAGCACAACATTTATACGTGAGTCTGATTAAATAAAATTGTAATATTTCTATACATTTTCCATCATATTAAGGTTATATATTAACGTGTATTTATGTATACACATTTATTTCATCATTTAAATATATATATATATATATACTGTATATATACAGTATATGTGTGTGTGTTTTGACTTTTTATATATATATATATATATATATGTTAAATGTTAAATACATATAAGTCAAAACACACACACATATACTGTATATATATATATATATTAGTGACAGTAAAGACATTTTAAATATATGTATAAGATATGTGTGTGTGTGTATACATATATATATATATATATATATACTATATATACACATATACACACACACAAATAACAAACAAAACTATTATTGTTTTTATCAAAAAATGTATTTATAATAGAAGTAAAATGAATAAAAAATAATATCAATATTTAAAAATAATAATTTAAAATATAATTTATTATTCAGAAGCATAAAAATATAATCATACATATTTAATATGAATTAATAACATAATTAATACAATTTGATTAATTATAATTTTTAATTAACATATAATTAAAAAATTTCGTTGATTACAAGATTTTTTTTTTTTTTGATTACAAGTTTATAAAATATTGCCAACACCAATCTTTATACTACTTAATGTGTGCATTAGTTGTAAAAAACAATAATAATAAATTACTGGAGTATGTTTTAAATGAGAATACTATACTAAAATACTATTTCAAAATTATATGTTTAATCCACTGTATTACTTGACAATTCTTTGTAATTCTTTGTGAATTTTTCAAGCAATTTCTGAGTGGCAATTGTTTCAAAGAAAATGATACACCACAATTTTATATAGTGCTCAGGCCATATACTTCTATATAGTGTTTTTTAAATCAATGAATATTCTGTATTTAATTTAATAATTATATATATATATATATATAGATTCTATAAAAATCTTTGACATGTCTTGTTTAAATCCTATAAATCTCCATTTCACAGGATGTCAGATCTCATAATCTCCCTCTTAATAACTCGTTATCATCTCTATCGTGCATCTGAATGAAGGGCTCTTCTTCTTCTCAATCCTGCTTTGTGGTTCTGTACATCTGTTATTCATACAGCGCTCTTCTCGTGATTAAGTCGTCTCTTTGTGGACATGGATGTCCTCACTCTTCAGTGTTTTTGGACTTGCGGACAGATCGTGCTGTGAATCGAGGGTATGTCTGCCAGCTTGACACACACAGAAGAAGAGCATGACATCAGGGTTTTGTCATTTGGAAGATCTATTCAAGGATTACAGTGAAGAATGAGCCCCTGCCTGGAGGAGGCTTATTTCACTGAAACCCTAGCTCTTCTCACCACCCATTTTTTTCTCCAAGTACTTCTGGAAGTACGTAGCTTGGGAGAGTACTATAGTTGACATGACGTATACCTCCTATTTCAAATCTGAGACTTTTAACCCTTGGGCGCCACTTCAAAATACAAAAGAGGCTGTGTGGCTGCATAATAATATCCAGAGCTGGGTACATTACTTACAAATTGTAATCCGTTACTGATTCCAGATTACATGACAAAAATTGTAGTCAGTAACGTAATCCGTTGCATTACACATTTTAGGTAATATAATCAGATTACTTTTAGATAATCGTTTATCACATTGATTTAAATAGCATTATCTTGTACCATATTGATGTAAAAAATGTAAGAAAACTTGTTCCATTCGTTGTAATTTACAACATGAAGTGCATTAAACATTATATTACATCAAGGTTTCCCAAACTAGAGTTCGTAAAGGAACTGCAGGGGGGTTGAGAGTTTAATGAAAAGCTGACAATTAATTAAATCATTTTTTTTTAATGAAAATAAATCATTTTAAAACAAACTCCCTTTCAAGGAAAGTCTCTGGCGGTCATATTTGCAACGCCTCCGGGCAGCTCGTACAAGACAAATCTTAATGAATGGAGGAATCCTGAAATCTCAAAAACTGCTCGTTGAACTCACAATTAAATTACATATGTCAAATCAGCAACAAAAATCTGAAATTAATTGCCCCATGAATGTTGTTTCTTATGCTCAAATAGCATTTAAAAAGCTTATTTTTCAGGCTAGACCAGCCAATGCGCATGCAGAGTCATAACTTGCTTATTCTGCGCATGTGCATTGGCTGGTCTAGTCAGGTTTCTATGGGAAATATGGCTCTTTCATGTAGAAGGCGGGACTATTCCTCTATTTTGCATGTTGCAGTTTCTCCCATTCAAGTGAACCATTTATATAGTCTTTGTTTTAAATAAAACACTTATGAAATATTTTTATTTACCTGCATGCCATGTGATCATTAATCAACATCAAAGAAACCGTGAACATGCAAATGTGATACTTAATTATTGAAATATTTATTTTAAAATCTCAGGGGTACTTAAAGCAAATATATCTGGTGAATAAGGTTTAGAAGACAAAAAGTTTTGGAATGCCTGCATTACATGTAACTGAGAAATAATGTGAATATGTGCATTTTAATTAGTTATAATTAATAATACATGGTTAAAAACCTACAGAGTAATAATTCAAATAAAAATGAATGTGTTCATCAGTAGTTGATGCAATGTTGAAACCCTTCTTAAACCTGAAATTATTTTTGCAAATCCAGTGTTCAAATGCTGATAATGACTAATGACTTATCTTTGTGTGAATGTCCACAAAACTGGACTATATCTACATATATAATTATGTATATAATCGGTATAGGCTATTTTAGAAAGGAACATTTAAAAGATGAAAAAGAGAAATTAGGGAGAATCAATGAATTATTAATAATTTATTGCTATTGTGTGAATAATATGTAATCATATAATCCATAAAAAAGTAAATGTAGTCTGATTACGAGTATTTTAAAATGTAACACTCTAAGTACAAGTACTTAATTTTTGGAATCTGATTACGTAATCCAGATTACATGTAATCAGTTACTACCCAGCTCTGATAATATCACATGAGCTCCCTCAAAAATGATAAAAAATGACAAGCACTGATACTATAAACTGTTTCTGGGAAGCTAAGATTCAAAAAATGTAAAGTCTTCATTTTAGGTCCAGGATCTAAATTCAGTTCAAATAAGCTAAATTCTTGGCTATTAAACAAATGAATTAGACTAGATTATGTATTACTTTCATATACATTATATGGAATGGCACACATTGATTTACTCCTTTCATTTGCTTTATGTCATGAAAACATCCACGGTTCTGTAGATGTCATATTTACAAGAATTTATTTCTTTTTCACGGCAGTATTGCAGAAATAAATGGTTGTTTTGGCTGGCAGAATATCACGTATCAAATCACCTTAAACCGTTTATTTAAAAAAAAAAAAAAGAGAGAAAAGAAAAACTGTTTTGTTTTTCTTCACTGCAAAACAGACTCTAATGGTGCCAAGTCTGACATTACTTTCTGTTTGCTGAACCCGAGTACAAACTCTCTGTCTGTCTCTGCAGCACAGCACAAGACATTTCCTGTGGATATCAGTGAGCCATTCTACACTCATACTGCTGCTTTTGTCTTGTCATTTCCCCAAAGAAGTGCTATGTGATTTTGGGAAAAAATATATATATTTTGGAAATTTTATGCTTCCTTTGTATTCATCACAGGTGTACAGCTTACTTGTAAAGGAGATGATACATAAGCAGAAGCATGTTCGGACAATTCCAAGTAAGAAATCATGTTTCACTTTGACTGGGATATCAGCCAGAAAGATATATGAAAAAGAAATGAACATGCCAGGAATTGATTTTGATGTTTAAACATTTAAGCAGTAATTTCAAATAAATATTTTAACCACCTTTTCTATGGCATGTAATAATCATTTTATTGTATTTATTACTGATTTAAAATTTTATTTATCATCCATCTTATTTTTTCCAAGCAGGCATCAGGATTTCCTTATATTACAAATTAACCTACAAAGCAAATAACAGATCGATAATTTACAATTATAAATATATATTATATATCATCCCTGCATTTACTCAGCAATAACCAAAGATAATATGTCTGACACTGATTTCCACTGTCAGTTGTATACAATACAATACAATACAAAAACACCATAAATGTAGTCCTTACAACTTTATATGCATTATATTCAGATCCCTGCTGCAGGCCAATTACCTTTAAACCAACTGCAACACACCAAGTTTGAATGTATTTTTTTTTAATGAGATTTGAAAGCCAATTCAGAGAGGATGATATGAAGTGCAAAACCATTTAAGTTTTGCTCTTTTCTTCACACAAAACTATAACATGGTTTTAGAAGACATAGAATACAGTGCATAAAATGGACTTATTGTCTTATATTAACTTATTTAAAAAAAATGCTTTTTTTATTATTCTTATAATATTGTACATATTATACATCTTAAATGTAATTTGTTATGCAGTGGTTAGTGATAAGGGTGGGGTTATGAGCTCAAACACACTGATACTGTATAATAATCTAATATAAATTATACTTTTATAATATAATATAAATTTGAATAGTATGATTCTATTAAACATTCTAAAAAAAAAAACATTGCAGAAGTCATTTCCATGTAATAATATTAGTCGATTGTGAAGGCTTTCTTTGTGTGAAATCCTCCAATCTCAAGTGAAAATGTCACAAGAGCGACATTTTGGTGGTGGACGGTCAAAGTCACTACAGCAAAGTAGACAGCCTTCAAACAATGCTCTCTCACCTGCCAAATACTCTCTACGCTCTCTTGCATTCAAAGTAAAAGTCCTGGAATACCAAGTTACTGAAATGCCTACAAAAATGAGCTATAAACTATAACAAATCACACTTATTTCCCAAACATTTAGCGTGATTAATTTTTTCCTCATTAAATGGCTCCCAGAAGGCTGTTGGACTACCTACAAATACATTCAACAGCATAACGTGTGAGTATGATTCAAGAAATTCCACATTCACCAGAGGAATTTGAACACGATGGATCTAATCTGTCTTAATCCTCTGTGAACTTCAATTACAGTGTTCTTGATCTACACTTGACCTGCTACTCCCATGCATGGCACCTCAGACCGAGAATCTTAACTTGGCTAATTGGGCCATCTTGCCGACTCGATGAATGTAGGTCTTCAAACAGCATTCCCAGCAGGGTGGTTTAGTGAACTCACCAAAAGCCTGAATAGGAAAACAGCTTTTCCACACCCACAAAAATGTCAATCATTATTGGCGTAATGTAATATATCTGTTTAATGGTTAATAACTTCAAAACTGGTTTGACTGAAGCACTGGATGTATTGAAGAATTATCGAAAGCACAACAAATATAAATGATTTTACCTTTAAGTTATTTTTTTTCCTCATTCACATAAAACATTAAACTGGATGACTAAGCAGACTACACAAATAAACAGCATACAGGACTCATGCAGCGATGAACAACACACACAGGTAAATATTGAAAGCTATTCCCAGAAAGTCCTTGAAAGTGACGGAGCCTGCTGGTTAGTGTTTGCTCTCGCCAAAGAGAAACTGGACTAGACACATGTACAGCTAAAAGCATACTTAATACGTTTATAAAAACCAGATATTATTTAGCATAAGAAATCTAATAAAGAAATATAATACTGAGCTACTATTTAATAATAATAATACACAATATTCATATAAATATTTTAGAATTATATAAATATTAAATACATCATATAAATAGTATTATAATACTATAATACTACTATTTGAGCTTTCCTGTAGCTCAAAGAGTAGAGCATGGCGCTAGCAACGCCAAGATCATGGGTTCGATTCCCAGGGAAAGCATGATAAAAAAAAAAAAAAAAACTGTAACTTAAATGCAATGTAAGTCGCTTTGGATAAAAGCGTCTGCTAAATGCGTAAATATAAATGTAAATATATTATCTCTTTTATTAAGAGATTTTATACATATGAAACACTGATAGAATCTGTAAACACAAAAAAAACAAAGAAAGAAATGACAATACGGAACCAGGAACTGCTGAAAGTAAATTCAGCCTCTTGTTTTCACTCGATTCCAAGTAAAAGACTGAAAATCCAGACTAGGCCATGAACTTGTCTGGAATTCAAGCACAAAGCTTGGCTTTTTGCCTCAATTCTCAGTTTCAGCTGATAAGGCACACAGAGCTTGTTTGAAAAGTCAACACAAGAGCACAGAGGAATATATATATATATATACTGTATTAAGGAAAAAATTGGAGATATTTAGAAGTCCATGTCCATTCCCATGTGCACACATTCACATAATGGCTCTCTCTAAATGTCAAAATTGTGTAGACAAAGAAGGCAGAACACACTTACCATGCTTTTAGCCTCCGAGTATCATAAAGAAAGTAAAGCATCCTCCTTTATCACAGTCTATTCCATTTAAGGTTTTGAAATAACTGTTGTCTAGATCACGCAGAAACTTGGAGCTAAAGAAGTGAAACGACCTTCCCCCTTCCTGCGAACGATCTATTACCCCCCTCCCCACCCGGCACCCCCTACCTCATCCATGAGTGGAATCGCTTTAAGTGCCTGTCAGGCAGAAAACCGGCTTCAGCATTGTGCAGCTGTAACGTTTCCCCACTCCGTTCTCCAATGAGATTGGCCCATCCTTCACCACATGACCCACACACACACACACACAAAAAGAGGCTAGAAAGTGAAGAGCTGAAAAAGATACTGCAAATGCGGGGAGAGCATAATCCTGTCTGCAGGGTCGTGTACCTGAGGAGCAGGTTTAAGTTTCTAGTGCTTTTCCGACATAGTTCATGGAGCACCAGGAGAGAGCGAGTGGGAGGGGGAGGAAACTGCGCATAATCCCTTCCCTGCAGAAACTTCCTCCCTCTCGCTCTCTCATGAGCTGCTGGCCCTTGTCTGGGCGCTGGAATGCAAAGGCCATGCTTCAAGAGGCCCAGGCAGACAAGCCCAAGTCAGTCACTCCTCTGTGACCTTAAACTTAACACTAACACGTGTGCATGGATGTGCGTTTAACCAAATTAGAGCTCTATTATCTCTTTTACACTTTTTAAGATTAGTTAAAAGCAAAAACTGGTAATAGTCAGGGTTGGGGAGGAACTAACTAAAAGTAGGAGACAGGTGGGAGGTGCCTAAATGATATAATATGCTTGTTAATAATAATAATTTAACGTCACTGTTTCATTGTGACATTGCCTAGTGGTATATACACTTTCATTTAAAAGTTTGAGATCAGTAATTTTTTTTTTTTAAATTTTGAAAGATACAAAAATACAGAAAAAAACAGCAATACTATGAAATTATTACAATTTAAAATAAGTGTTTTCTATTTCTACAGCCATTACTCCTGTCTACATGACCCTTTAGAAATCATTCTAATATGCTGATTTGATGCTCTAGAAATATTTCTTCTTATTATTAATGATGAAAATGGTTATTCAGCTTAATATTTTTGTAGAAACCGTAAACTTATTTTAGGATTTTTTGATGAATAAAAACAAAAATAGAAATCCTTTGTATCGATGCAAATGTCTTTACTGTCAAATACATATGAGTATAATTTTCTTTCTTTCAAAAAAACCCCATTTATTTAAAAAAGAAGAAGCAGCAGCAGCAGCAATATTTGCATTACAACAGCAGTGTTTCATACAAAATTTTGCTTTTGGGCAAAATTTGAATTTTATTTCCTCCTTTTTAACCCCACACAACTAAATGACCCTAGGACAGCATTGTAGTAATAAAATTTGTCATTTTGTTAAGTCATTTTTGCCCATGAGAAGCCATTTTTGCACTCAACAAACTCAGACAATAAAGAAAAACACATTTCTTTACGTTTGTAAACTCACAAAAAAATTCTCGCATCTTTTTCCAGGATTTGACTTATATCACATGGCTCTGTTCCATTCACTTTTATTCAAATGTATGTTTTGGATGTCAAACGAGACAAGGATCATTTTCCATGTCCAACTGAAACAGTGAAAATAAGTTACCGTGCCTCGAGGAAGGCTGTGAACCCAGGCAGACGTTTCCGTCTGGTTTCACGGCCGCTCAGTGAACAGAACATCACTGTTTCACCATAAACATAAACTCCATGCTCATATGATCAGGGTACGTTTCCTCTGGCCTTTGCCGTCCTCACTCTGTCTTAAGGCAATCACAAGACACAAATATCCCTCTGAGCCAGCCTCTCACGAAAGCAATACTATTTCCAGCAAGGCCGCTTGAACTAACACTTTCACTTAGAGTCAAAGCTCGAGATATGCAGAACTCAAGTGGGCTTTAGAGCGTTATCAACTGCTCATGTCTGCTCCAGACCACACACTCGCTCCTGCGCTGCTTAGAACCTAAATTAGAATCAACCTTGTCTTCGCGGTGCCCTTTTCGAGAATTATTCTTGAGACTAATCAGACCCTGGGGATCTAGACCACAGTGCTGAGGGCCTAGGGTCTATTAGACGTCCATTTGGACTCAAGCCAAACCCAGCACACATGACAAGTGGAGTAAGTGTTTGCTCCACCCATGAGGCCCTTATGAAAAAAGTGCTTTTCAGTATGACACAGAACCGCCTAACCTCATGTCTGACAAGATTTTTCAAATATTATAAATGAATAAGAAGTCAAAGAGCTAATAGAGTAGTAAACAGTAAATAAACACCTTACTAGCAGCTGGATTTGTTCAGCTGTGCACCAAGTGACCCTTTGTTAAACTCCGCCCCCTTGGTTATTGTTGCTCACTCAGACCAGCTTTACACAAAGTCCCATAGGAAAGAATTGGATCTTTTATCTGCTGCCTTTCTTTAAAGCAAACACTAGATTACTAACTGAATATGATTAAAAATCATAAAAAAAAATACGTTCTATTTCTTAAATGATATAATTATATTTCTGTCTAAATTTCTCATCTATGTAAATGATGCTAATTCTTTTTGGTACAAAGAGTCATATTAAGCATTTCACTGCAAACACAGTGAAAAGTCTCATTTGAAAGCAATTACAATAACATTAGTGAACAGTTCTTCTTCAACATACTCCATATTCATACTTTTTTTTTGGATTATTTCTGTAAACGCTCGTTTAAAATTCTACCCAAACACACCAGACTTCCCGTCTTAGACATGAAAGAGTAAAAAACTTAACAGAATCCACAGGGAACTGTAATTTTCTTAGCCTGTGTATTCTCAGTCTTGAGATGTTTATATAAGGAAGTGCTGAAATATAAATCTTTGAGTGCTCTACCCTCAAACGGACACAGTAACGCTTGCATGTAACTCTATAGGATGATGAATTTGGTCCCCACCCACCAGGTGTGCATGGAAAGTCAATATCATGAAATAAAGATTTTTTTGTACAGTAATATTAATACCACATTGACTCGTGAGATCTGTCCTACACCAACTTGCAATCAGCTGGCCTTGGCTTTTTGTCCGTTTTTCTGATGGTCTTTCCATTTGCATACGCTCTATGGCAGTGGGGTAATATTTCATCAGGTGCGGTTCACATTATAACATTTGCAGCCTGTGAAATAAATCAATGGCATAGGTAAAATGTATGCAAAATTCAGATGACGAATTGACTTCAGTCTTTTAGTTGTCCTAATTTCAAATTAAAACTATGTGAAATTATTCATGTAGTCTTTGACATCGGAAAGTTAAAAATACTTATCAATAACCCTTTTTTCTAACGTCAGTAAGTCTGTGTCAAAAGATCTACAAATAGTCAATAGAATCAATGCATATAAATTTGAAAATAAAATATTAGGCTGTAGTGAGCACTGCCTCTGTCGTCTGACATTTGACAAGCATTACTGCCTATTGAGAGTCTATAATAAAACTGTCGTGTTCTTCAAATGGTCACATTATACTAGCGTACAAAGACTATAAAACTAAACAAAGGTAGTTAGGGCACAACACATTTATGAGCATCTCAACAATAACATCTCATTGGCTGGCAGACCTACCATATTGTGAAGGCGGTGAATTTGATTGGATGTTTTAGTGACAGTAAACAGCCTGTCTGTGTGAGAGAATGAATTATGGGTTAATTGGAAGGTGCAGTTTTGCGATAAAGCTCGTTCACCTCGGGTACGACCCCTGTGATAATGAGCAGCATGACAGAGGTCAGGTCTTTCTTGACACTCCTTTAATAACAAAAATCTAGTTTATCATTCCCAGGTTGTCATCCACTTCTTCATCTTTACTAATAGAGGAAAAAATGAACAACTACATCAGTAATATAGTATCTAGAGCTGGATATTAAATTATCTTGTAATCACGGAACGTCTAGACAGTGGAACAATAAAAGGTTATTTGGTGTTTTAAGCACTGTTATGGTTGTATTTGGAAGCAGTCATGTTTAACCAAGATATTCTGTCTGCAGGGTCCTTGACCATCAAACAAAATTCACAAAGGGAACAGGAAAACCCCTGTTTTTCCACTCTCCAGCTTGTCTTACAAACTTGGGATTTTAACCGACGCTTGCATTGATATGGAATGGAATATGTTGAGCTACTACTATCAAGCCAGTGACCAAACTGCAAGCGATCAAATGGGAATAATGAAATCCTTCAAACCAAACACTATTGTTGTTTCTCCTCCGTTTCTCCTTCATCTGTTTTTTGCTTGAAAGATCAAAGGCAAGGGTTTTAGCATTCTTCTGAATAAGCTTTTAGCTTAACAACACAAGGCAATTTAGATCTCTCGCCGGCCAAGACAAAAGCTTCCATGGATCTGTTAGCTGATATTCTAGTGCCTATTGTTGCCCTTGAACCTGATAAATTTGACAGGGCCCAAGAGAATGGACATTGTGATTCCACAAAGCTCTCCCTCAATAACCGCGGGGCTAATCTCCTCGCCTGATACCGTATTAATAACCTTTTAATTAAAACAGAAAGCGACATTGAACAAGGACTAAGCTGCCCCATGCTAGGAAGTATAACGAGAATCAATATGTATACTCACAGACTATACGAAACGACGTTTGAGGAAAAAAAAAGAGGCCTGTGTGAAGTGAACAATGTCACAAAAGGCAGATAGTGAGGAACAAAAATATTTGGTTATCAAAGGATCCGAAAAGATCAAAGCTAAATCAATGCATCAAAGTGTTTATTAGTGTGAAACCTTTGTAATGATATTTTGCACAGACTTATCAAGGAAGACGATGGGTTTATAACATCGTCATCACAAACTTGTGTTCCTTTCCTTTAACTAATCAAAATAATGTAACCAATTTCAACTTCATTTTTAAGTTCAAACCAGCTAGACAAAAATGAAAAAAAAAAAAAGAGTTGAAATGATTTTTACAATTTAATTATACTTAAAAATGTGAGGCAGCAACTGAACTTAAGTTAAGCTGTAGTAGGTAGAATTTTTTTAAGGTGTACAAATAAAACATTTATACATACATACATATATCCCCTCAAAGAAAAAAGTTGCCTTTACAAAAAACTGCAAATTCAATTTTACAATTCTGTGGAAAGGAATTAAAGAGCACAAAATTTAAAAAAATCTAATTAAAATACAATAAAATGCAGTGAATTCCTGATAGATTCCTTTCTACATTTGTGTCATGTTTAGGTAACATTTTACGTTTCATTTATTAAAATTACAACTACATTAGTTTACATAAACTATAATGGAAAACACTTCTAAAGCACTTATTAATCTTAATTTTAATTTCACTATATATAGTATTACACACACATACACATATGTGTGTGTGTTACATATAAGTGTTAAAGATTAATATACTGTAACATAAGTATTGCCCATTGTTAGTTAATATTAGTTATTTTTTGTGGACATTATTGAGAAGTGTATCTTGTTTCATACATCATCAGACTCCTCAAGTTAAATGGGTTGCAAATACTGTTTCATGTTGACTTCAAGACTGAGATTTCATTTGCCACACAATAGAACTTAAAACAAGGAGAAAAGGAAGAACTGGTGAATGAAAAAGGAAACCACATGATTTATAGCCAGGAAAGGTGAAATTCTCTGATAAAGATGTGGTTTCTTCAGTTTGAGTCTGTGAAACCTGCTTAGGAAAGCTGCTTGTCTATCCTCAGCCGTGCCTGGCACGCAGGGGTCACGACCTGGTCATGAATCGCTTCAATCAGCTCCTGGCTGGGACAGGAGGGGAGGGGAGCCGCGAGCGCTTTTGATCTCGGTTGGTTAGTCAAGCAGCATGGGTAAGATATCCCTCAGCCTCTCCTGCAGGTCGGGCTCTGTGGGAGCGGGGCTGAGGGCAGGTCAAGAGCACTGTTCTATTTTTCCTCTTCACTCCCATTCTGACCCCGTTGAGCTCCCATAGCTTCCAGTACTGCCTCAGACATGTTGGGTAAGAAGAATGCTCTGATATGAGGTGGAAGGTTTGGAAGGCGTCCAAATATAGATCTAGACCAGGGGTGTCAAACTCAGCTCCTGGAGGGCCATTGTCCTGCAGAGCTCCAATACACCTGCCTGGAAGTTTCTAGCACTTCTATATGCCTTGATCAGCTGAATCAGGTGTGTATAATTAGGTTTGAAGCTAAACTCTGCAGGACAGTGGTCCTATGTAGCGCAAAAGAAAATTGTCCTCATCCAGCAGTTCCATGTAGTCTTTCCTATGCGCTACATAGGACCACTGTCCTGCAGAGTTTAGCTTCAAACCTAATTATACACACCTGATCCAGCTGATCAAGGCATTTAGAAGTGCTAGAAACTTCCAGGCAGGTGTATTGGAGCTCTGCAGGACAATGAAAGCCGGTGGTTTAAGGAGGAGGGGACATTCTCATTCTAACAAGCATTTGATTGAGGAATTTTTTTTTTGTCAATGCCAATGAGTCACCAATATTTCAGTCTGTTTTCCAAGAACAGAAAGACTCTACATTTTTAGAATCATGTAAAAAGTTAGATTTGTTAACCTTTATAAGAACTGGCATGTAGATAGTACTACATAAATACATATACTGTGTATATATACAGTATATATATATATATATATATATATATATATATATATATATATATATATATATATATATATATATAAATACATACACAAACAATATATATCTTGAAATATTTACATGTATTTACTATATATATATTCACAGGAAAAAAAAACATTGTAAAATATATTAAAATATAAAACATTTGCTTAAACATGTATATAAATTGCAATGTGTTGTAATATACATTGTTTTTACTGTATTTTTTTTTTACCAAAGCTTGGAACAGTCATGAATTTAGGACTAGTATGACTAGGACCAGCATCCACCAATACCATTTTTTTAAATCACAGGGTCTTTCATCTGTAAAGGAAGTTGGTCATTAATATAAGATTCACTTTTGAAAACATAACTTGGCACAGTTCCATCTATCCTCTGGTACAATACGCTGCCTTATATCATTGATACACGATACATGAACAAGCTCAGAAGATGAGCTTCATACTGGAATCAGTGTGTGGTCTTATTCACTGAAGCTTACTCTTCCATTCACAGTGTCTCTTGACAGCAGAGGCTTTTTAGCTCTGGATATCGTCAAGCATTAAGTGGCTGAGAGTAATGGGATACATTCTGGGCACGCGGTAGAAGACCAGCACTTTAGCAGAGGTGAAACCAGGACAATGAGAGCCGTTCCTCAGTGCTGTGTTTACATTTACACCACACCTGCTTCCTCCGCACAGCTCAGAATATCACAGCACTCCCTCTCAGAGCCCTGAGGAGAAGTACGGGAGTTTCATTTTTTGACAAGAGAGTCCAATATAAGCATTTTCTAGAGATAAATGTCTGAGAGTCCAAGTGAAATAAACCCTTGCACACTCAATTTGTCATGTGCGATGTTTAATACAACACAGCCCGGTTTATAATGCACGGATCAGACTTATCCAAAGGAAGAATTTGCATCATGACAATTTTTCTTTATTATTATAGGCTTTTATTAGCAAATTAAGTCTCCAAGTAAACTACTATAAATGAGATTCAGAAAATGCTCATTGATTGCTTGGGATGAATTGTTGTGCAGGTAATTTGCCTGTTCATATTATTGAATTATGACTGCTTTATGCCGTTATCATTGTCTAATCATATTGGTTCTGCACTGCAAGCTGCAAAACCATAAAAATGCAATAACAGCGAGCAGAGCTACTTTGGGAACACTTTGGGGATTTTGGTGCCACCTACAGTCCGATGACATACTTAAATCGAGACCTTTTCCTTGTTAAACCAACTGACAAACTGAAATATATAAACCAATAAATTGAGATGACACAGAACAAGAATACTGAGATTACACATACTTAAATCTCATCTTACTCATATTTAAAGTTGGCTCTGTAATACAAGGTATGAGGAAAAAAGTATGATGAAATTCCTATTACTGGCAAAGCTTTCTCAAGAGACTTCAGGGAAAGTGACTGATCGGTCTACATCCTGCCATTAAAAATATCACATGATTTTTAGGAATAAGGGAAATCAAAAAGTGAAGTAAATTCTATCCCTTCTTACAGACAGGAGGTTGAGCAGCTGGCTGTCTGGTGCAGTCTTAACCTGGAGCTAAACACTCTCAAATGTGTGGAGATGATAGTGGACTTCAGAAGGAACCCCCCTGCTCTCCCCCCACTCACCATCATGAACAGCACTGTGACTGCAGTGGAGTCATTCAGGTTCCTGGGACAATCACATTGACTCTATTGTGAAAAAGGCCCAGCAGAGGCTGTATATCCGCCAGCTAAGGAAGTTCAACCTGCCTCAGGAGCTGCTGAAACAGTTCTACTCTGCCATCATCGAGTCTGTCCTATGTTCATTCTATAACTGTTTGGTTTGGTTCAGCTACCAAAACAGACATCAGAAGACTACAACGGACAGTCAGGACTGCTGAGAGGATTATCGGTGCCCCTCTGCCCAGCCTCCAAGAACTTTACACCTCCAGAGTGAGGAATAGGGCTAAGAAAGTCACTCTGGACCCCTCACACCCAGCTCACTCTCTCTTTGAACTGTTGCCCTCTGGCCGGCGCTACAGATCACTGAGCACAAAAACAGCCAGACACAAGAACAGTCTTTATTCCCCCAGGCCGTATCCCACCTGAACAACACATAACACACCCCTGTACTGTACATCTGTAAATAACTCATCAAACCTTCATCTGTACATAGGACACATGCACATTCACAGTTCTGTCTATGGACATTTTTCTTTCTGTATATTTTTCTTTTTTATTACTATTGTTATTCTTAATTATTGTCTATTCTCTTCATTATTAGTGTTCTTTATTACCTTAATTATATGTCTGCACTATGTTTGTACTTTCTGTACTGGAAGCTCCTAACAAGACAAATTCCTTGTGTGTGCAAACACACTTGGCAATAAAGCTCTTTCTGATTCTGATAATAAACATCAATGTCATGTTGCTTATAAATGTAACACGTGTTTCTTCAAATACTGAGCACTTTTTGATACTACAAATATATTTGCTTAAGGGGGTCCTATTATGCTTTTTCACTTTTTGAATTTTAGTCAGTGTGTAGTGTGTATGTTTGGGCATAAAAAGTCTATGTTACAAATCTCAAAGTCCACTCCAAAGGGAGATATTTCGTTTTAAAAAAATCCCTTTTCAAGAACTACAACGAACGGCTCGTTTGGACTACAGCGTTGTTTTCCGGTGTTTGTGATATCACAAAGCTGCTCATTAGAATATCATTCAAATTAATCCCGCCTACGGAAATTCGAATGGTTGGCGGGTGGGGAGAACACTTGGTTGAGCACTGCACGTTTCAAAATCTAAACCTGGTGCTGGTGTTTTTATATCAGTGTATTTATGAAGGAAACCGACTTTCTTCAGAAAATTTTGGATGTCATTTTCATTTCATCTTGCATGTAATGTCTGATAAAGTAGTGTTTGTGAGCAGAGCTCTGTTTTGTGTAGTGTTACCGGGGAAACCTCGAGCTCTCCCACACCAACAGCGCCTCCTGCTGGCAGAGAATGAATTTGCATATATATGAATGCCGCCACAAATAGTGTATAGTGTACTATGGTATAAATAAATTCAACTGTATAACAGTTTCACTGCAATTCATGTTATAATGTTAGAATTAAAGAACAATAAACATAATACATATCAACGTTGCATTTATCTGTACATAGTAAATGCAGTTATTTTTAAGCTGTTGTTGACATCCTATCTAAAATGTGATTTAGCCAAAAAAACAACAACAACAATAACGTTACCACTTTAATATGTCTTGCAATATCCGTGCGTGCAAAGGTTCTGCGAGATCCTCTTGTTCAATATTCTCTGGGTCTAAATTGATATGGCAATATTGATGAACTTGCTGTTTTGGCAAGGGGCGGGGCAGTACTGAAACACTGTCTAAGCTGTTCACCAATCACAACGCACTGGGACAGCTAACCAATCAATCACAACACATTTGTTTTTCTCGGAAGGCGGGCCTTCATCAAACCCGGAACTAATCGTGCCGTTTGTGCCCAGGCTGGGAAAAAGGTATTGTAATAATGTGAATTACTTGAAAAACAATGCGATTTTCGAACCCCGAAGCATGAGAGCATGTTCTAGTACACCCCCAAAACAAAATCAAGACTTTGTAAAAGAGCATAATAGGACCCCTTTAAACTTTACTTTATACACTTTTTTTAATCCACTAACACTGTCCAACAGTAATTATCTATCCGTCACAAGAACAAATTTAGTCATTTGCAATTTTTTCTACAATATAATTTCCAAACACATTTCAAATTATGTATTTTGAATAAAATGACGGTGGAAATTACATTTTAAACATTTTTAAATAAAACAACCATCTTCTTTGTATGCTATAAGGCTACATTCAAAGGTAGTATTTTATTCAAACTAAATACACAGGATTAAATATTTTCACACTTTTTTGGCAAAATTACAGCTTGAAATGATGCACAATAAAAATATTCTCTTGCACAGATTTTGTTCTACATATCATGTCTCATACAGTATGTCATCTCAAGAATGTTCCTCACTAACACAGTTGTCTTCTTGGTAAACATACCAAGGAAATGACACCAGAGCAGTGATTATTTTCATATATCCAACAGCATGGCCATAAAAAGAATAAAAGTAAAATGGTGAACAATTACATTTCTGTAGCATTATGTGTGGAATTAACAAAATAAACTTGTTACTAAATCAACTGAAACAAGAAGTCATCTAGAAAAATGCAAAAATCATTTATGCTGCTGAGAGATTGATTTAACAGAGTAATGAGAGATTGTGTATCGATATCAATATCAGCACTGCCTTATTTCATACAGAATGGAAAATAAGTGCCAATACTTTGAGTTGGTTTACTATCTTATAAGGGACAAAGAAATAGAGGCCAGTAAAATTTGCTTTTAAAACATTACAAAATCAAGAAAAGAGAAATTAAGAAATGATCACTTGAGCACTAAAGACTATACTCTCACTTCCCATCACATCATCTCAAGTGATCTAGACATCACATGATCCACCAGACTCTCCACATGTACCTTAGTGTCCAGTCTTCGAGCACTGTTTGACCGAGGAGCCCAGTTTATCCGCAAGAAGGAACGGGCTAAGGTGGCAATACTGGAAAAATAAAAACTAAAGTGAAGAAAACCTTATATATCAAAAGAATGAATAAGATATGAACACAGAACATCACATTTACCTGTGGAGTACTGCTCTGGTTTGGATCTGGAGTGTCTAACATTGTAATATTGAAGTCCGTAGAGAATCGGGTGTTCTGGAGAATGGCAGCCATCTCTGCACCCACCTCCACTGGGACATTTGTCTGGAATAGAATTAACAGAATTAACCACCGAATAAGTCATATTAACATATTTAAAATTAATAAATAAATAAAACATGAGTTTACCTTAAAGGAATGAGAGGCATCAAACTCAAAACGTTCAGCACAGTCAGGCACGGTGCCTTTATAGGTCACCAGCGCTTTGGTCTTGATGGAGTTTTGAGGTAGTTTAAAGATCCGGTAAGTTCCAGATGCATATTTAACATCACCTATAGTGGCATAGTGTAGGTCAAAGCAACAGTGATTAAACTTTAACACATCTGCTTGCCTCCAAGTCACAGAAAAGCACATGAAAACAAATGTGTTTCAGCAATAATGCTGTTACTATGCACAAATCAGAGGGTAACAGTTACCAGTCTTTCTTTGAAGTTCTGGGTTGTGAACCACAATGTGACTGCCTGCAACCAGGTGTGGAGTGCTGAAGCCTATGTCCTTCACCAGAGTGATGAGATCCTGCCAGTAGAGGGCGCCGGCCATTCCCTCACCTGATAGGAACAAGCACTCACCTAAATCCACCAACTCTTAATTCAGTTTTGCATTGATGATACACATTTTATATATGTTATTGAGGGGTGCATTTCTGTTTAGAAACCACTGCTTTCTTTGTGTGAACCAGGGTTATTATAATGAACTAAAAACATTAAAACCATCTGAAATAAATAAATGTTATCTGAAATAAAATAAAACAGTTAAAAAATCATTTTATTACAGCTATTTGCACAAAAAAAAAAATGTCATTTTCATTTAGTTTAACTTGACGTATAACTAAAATCTATATTTTTGAAAATTAGATAGACATTAAAAAACAAATTACTAAAATAAAAGAAAAAATTAAAATGGAAAATAGAAAAAGAAATTATTCATAATATTAATAAAAGTATTATATTTACTATAAATGTAATAAAAGTTAATTAAATATATAATAGTATCTCAGTTATTCTAAAATAAGACTGGTGAGATCCCAGCGAGAACAAATTTTGGCATATTTTTGTCTTTTTTCCCCAAGTCTTAACTCTAATCTTCCCCATAAATGAATGTAGTGTAGTATGGTCTAAATATCTAAAATGCATGAAATGAAAAAAATGTTTACCCCACAGAACTGGATCTTCCTTGAAAGAGTCTGGAACTGCTTTGCTTGCATACATGTCACTATAGTACAACTCTCCACCCTCCTATGCGATCATTCACATATGAAACAGCGTTTGCAAAGTGCACATTTTTGTAAAACTTTTTCTTGCATAAATACAATAGCGAGGGAAAATTATCAGTAGGTATGTGATGGAAATATCTCACCTTCAGAACTTTGTAAGCTTCACTTATCACAGTCCTCTTATCTGGGCACAGACATATCACACAATTTGACCTAGAGAAAATAATTGACCTTTTTGAAAAAAAAACAACTTTTGCTCAGGCAGGTTATATTATATGGAAAATGCCATAAATGGCCTAAGGATGTGCATACACAACTACATCCAAAGAGTTGTTCTGAATCCCTGCATCACTGAGCTTCTCCATGTATCCTTTCACAAACACAGTGTTTGGTTTTGAGTATCCAAACTTCTCCTGATGGTACTGGACATATTTTTGTGAGGCAACTATCTAATTTTGGAGCAAACACAAAGGTTAATGTTGCACTTCCTTAACACTTATTCATATGATTATATAAGATCATTTAACATTTTTCAGATCTTTTGTTGTTTAACTTTCACAAAATAGGTTAAAATCAATGTGTGAAGTACCATCTCATCCGTCATATCCAGCCCAATGACTTGACCTCTCTCCCCCACCAGTTTGCTGAGGACGTAGCAGTCTCTGCCCGATCCACTACCCAGATCAAGAACCGCACATCCTTCCAGCTTCTCTGGAATCACCAGCCCACAGCCAAAATACCTGCAGATTACATCATTTCATTCACTACTAACACAACTCAGACAAATCAATGAGACAATCTCAATAAAGCTGTACCTCTTGCAAACATCTGGGTGGACATGTTTCAGGGCCTCACATGCACTCTTGGGCAGAGGTCTGGAGGGCATGGCACAAGCAGCATTGGTCTGTAAGTCATCTGAAGTCTCCAGCCGAGAGCCATAATAATTCTGCAAGTATTAAAGAACGAGCTTTGCAAAGCAATGTTGTGGTGGCCTAGAAGAAATGCTAAAGCCCATTTATACTGAAAGCTTAAGCATAAATGTGACCAAAGTAGAACACTCCAATAAGGGACATTACATGCTTGCAGTGTACACTAAGGGATTAAGTTTTAGCTAGTTGACATTTAAATACATGCAAATGTTTAAGAATAATATATGAAATCATGAATAATATTTATAAATATGCAAATATATATTCCTCTAATCCGAGGGGGAAACTACAGAAACCAATATTGCTCAGTTCATCAAGAATGAAACTGCAAAACTGGATTGAAGTAGACTTTTTAGTTTAATTAGGTAATTTTACCTAAATAAACTAAAAAGTCTACGTCAATCCATATCAAGTGATACATCTTGATACAATTTTCATAAATAAATAATCAACTATCACATGCATCTAATATGGTAGTATTTAAAGAGGAACATTATTGAGACATCTTGATAAAGTGGTATCAAACATTTCTGGTCATGACCATATAAAACTGTTCACATGAAATCAAAACAATCAGACTTTCAGTTATAGTGCACAACTCTGCATGAAATACATCAACAACTCTTATTAGACCCCTCAAACGCAAAAGTACATTTTGATCACAGGTGTAAACGATGGGATTAAATGCAATGTATCGTCGTTGAACGTAAACATGGTGCTAATGCGCGTTGTGACCGCTTACCTTCACGTTTTCATGAACAGCAGAAGACATGCTAAGGGTTTGTACTTTACACCGAACAGCCAGAGTACGTATTGTAGTAGCTTAGCACATAAATGCGAACCGAACGGAATATAGCTGTAGTTTTGTGAACGCCTTCGAGTTTGTGTGCTGTTGGGGAAATAAATGGCCTAAAATCTAACGTATTAGTGTGTATTGCACAGACTAATACTTTTATGTGTATACAACTTCAGGGGCAAAGTCCTTAGTACAAACTGTTCGTGCAGAAATCAACGTGAACGAACACCACTACTAACCACTGGAGGGCGGAACGCGTCCATATTTTCACGGCACACCTTTCTGCAATGACCATAACATGTTTTATGCTTCTTCCATAATAACTAGTTATGTTTAATGACTAATGGGCAGAAGTCTGTGCAACATTCTGTGTCTATTCGCTGATTCCTTAAATTATCTTCCAGACCAATTGTGGAATAATTTACCTTTAGAGTAAGACAGGGAATTGATGTCTATGATGCTGTGTCAAATATAATGTCCAGGAAAACATCTGTAATTCTTAAGTGTGTATCTAGAGTAAATTATGGATGGGGTAGTAGTAGCTATGAAGTTAAGAGACAGTGGTGTGAAGAAGAGGCCTGACATGCTGTGATGAATACAGACATTGTTGCTCTCCCGTATGTGTGCATGGATCTGGAAAACTCTTCCCACAGTGTCCTGCTTGACATTAAACAGAATCAGTCAGCTGTGACCTTACTCTGCCCTCAGAATCCTGAGTCTTTTACCAAACAACAGCCTGTACTTTGATTAAAGGGTGGTCCAAGTATGTCTGGTTTCACCCCGTTGTAAGCAAATATCTGTGGGACGAGTCTGAAAGGCCTTTGTTGTCAAAGATGAGACATTTTCTGTCAGAGAGATGAGTCTCCAGCTCATTTCAGTGTTTGCTAGTTTGGGTTTTCATAGTATTTTGACCTTTAAAAGGCAATAAAATAAATGGTACACTCTGTAACATGCATATGGAATACATACCGTGAATAAAGGACATTTAAAAATTACATTTCTAAAAAATGTATGTCATATATTTGACTAAATTAATCAAATAAATTAAAAATCTATATTTTTCCTTACTCTTTTTGTTAATAAATGATTAATAATTTATACAAATATATATATATATATATATATAAATCAGTTCTAAATAAATTTTCTCTAACCTATTTCTATGTTCTCAAACAGTTGTTCTCTTATTATGCTAATGTAAAGCACTTTGTATTAGGTACCACTGTGTATGAAATGTTCTATATATATGAACTTGCCTGCATACGCATACATATAGATTATTTCAGGCCTGTTAAATGAATTGTACGCTACTATCATTCATTCACATGCATAGAATCAGATTTGATTACTAAGTTAACCTGACTGTTTATCAAAGCTCTGTTTTTTTTATCTGTGACCCTTTGTACCGTATTCTAAGTCCATGACCCCTGTACCGCAGACTGAGACATCAAAGCCAGTGTTCTCTGTGCGGCATTTCCAGCCCCCCTCTGTGTTCTCTGACAAACGAATAGTTGTCAAGCTCCAAAACTTGACCTCGGTCTTGGTCCCAGACTTATTTGTTTAATTTCTGTTCCTTTTTTTGTAGTCAAGGCAAGCAAGAGGTTATTGTCAGTTCAAGCCTGACAAACATCTACACTGGAAGGGTTCGCTGCCAGACTAAAGGTTATGAGAAGTTGAAGGAAAGGGTAATCTTTGGAAGATCAAATAAAGTGGAAGTCAGAGGAGGGGAATGTGTACAGTGTCACACAGTCGGCCTTCTCCTCAGCAAACAAAACCCCACTGTTCCCCTTTCTGTCCTACGCACATGCACACGTACAATCTCTGAGGTCTTTTTAACCTCTGCTGCCCTTTTGAACCCCTCAGACCGTCTAGTTAAAGCAAGCTATTGCAACACATTCAAGGTTAGTTATTTCCCTTTCACCACAAGAACAATGTATACCAGGATAGCATCAGATCCTGCTGTGTTGACTCACTGTGGAGGCTCAGAAGGATGTGGTGTCCGTGAAATGAACAGAAAAAACCTTTAGACCTTTAGATCAGACAGAATATAGAAGGGAGGCAGTGTCTCCTCAAAATATTGGATGAGAAAAAAAATAATTAACACCAATATTACAAAATATAACATTAAATACCACTCGTTTTTCTAAAGAAACATTTTACAACAATCACCTCCCGAGCCCATTGAATTTTAACACGAAAATTTTTCTAAAAAGCGTGGGAAAGTCACGTGAGAGAAGGTGTTAATAGGTGTGTTCGACTTGAAGCAGTGCTGCGCAGAATGATCACCGTATGACATCAAAGTACCGCGAGAGCGATAAGAAAGCAGTCGGATCCTATGCATTCGAATCGCTCTCGCGGTACTTTGATGTCATAAGGTGATCATTCTGCTCAGCGCTGCTTCAAGTCGAATGCGCCTAATGCCTTTATCGCGATATGATTGGATATGTCTGTTTATTTTCGGCTGTGATTGGTTCATGCGATAAATCCCGCCTCTTGTGTTTGTGCGAATTCCGCATTCAGGAATCAGTCTGAATGAACAATTAGTTAATGGGAAAGACTAATTTAAAAAAGTAAGTAAACCACTCACACACTTAGATATAACCACTTTGTACGTCAACATAAGATTTAAAATGGCCTGAAAACATGATCTGTGGGAGGTTTTAGTGAGTAATCAGCTTGGTGAAATTTTAAGTAAATCTCGGTGTGACCAATATTTTACCCAGCTTTGATAATGATCCGAAAAATTCAAAAATAGCTAAAAGTAAACTATTCAAATCAATAGCTGAACATAAGTTCACAAATAAAATAGGCCTATATAATTTAAATTGTTTGAGTTATTATTTTGGAGTAAATGTAAAATAACACCAACTTGATGAGATACTTGGCTTTAATAAACAGAATATTGATTACATTGAAAAAAAAAACACTGAGGCCTTTGCTTCCTCATTTCAGAACACACCACTGTTAGATTCATCCCTGCACTCTTTCTCCTAGTATTAATCTGGCATATCTAATATGAGATATATTTAAAAATATATTCATGTCATTTTCATAGGCATAACTGGGTCACATGAAATCTCTTTTATGACTTTTTTATTTGATCAAACATGGAATATGCATGATCTCCGTCTCTTCCACACACACTTTTCCTTGTTATGAATTACAAAATAAGCCACATAATAAAAGACAATCAGCAAGGACAAGATATATATTTCATTGCTAAATTCATAGTAAAGATGGAACAGCCTCTAGATGCTTACATGCATACTGTGAAGTCCTTTGCTTAAGGTTACATGGCCTGTTTAAGTGAAGACATCAGTGATAGGAGCGCATGCATGGGCTGTAAGGGAGCCAAGAAGCCATATTTCATTTGAGGAGTTCAGAGATCCATAAATCACAGGTATGATTTAGAATTTCCCGCTTAAGCACAAGAGGCATTAACTATCATCAGCCAAGCACAGCATACTTTTTATGTATTGTTCCACATCAGCGGATTCATGCCAACTGTGCAACTTTCTTTGATCCATCAAAAATGCACGCAAGCTCTTGTCCAATTACGAGGGAGAGGATCTGTAAAAGAAACTCAGCAGGAATGTGAAGAGTGTCCTCCACTTAATCAGTGGCGCCGCTGCTTTACCGACCCTCCCGACAGCACTTTCCAGTTGTTCAGAGGTTTATCATCCCTTCTTTTACAAGCAAAATTACGCCATTTATTATGCTTTTTAACATTCAAAGCACTGTAGAGGATGATTTGATCTGTTAGCTTACCCTGAAACTCCAAAAGCATTTTTGATTCACACTCATGTACAACTCAAACCTGCTTTAGCTTTAAGTTAATCCCATCAACTCTCACTTCAGCTACCACCTCACTTTAACACAGACACATAAAAGGAGGCGTAGGCCTATATTATATGACCTAGTTTTGGAGGAAAACATAAAAGAAAGCTCATATTCAAAAACAGGCTTGCGTGCTTCTCTCAGCTTTGATTATTAAAACCCCTCGTGCTCTGCTGTCTGTCACCCAAATTTGTCTGCATGTCATTTTTGAGCTTTTAAAAATTGCAATATTTAGATGCGAGTGAGCAGAAGGTGATGGAATTGCATTTCTCTCCTCCGTTTCCTGATAAAAGCAACCCTGTAGGCCCGAGGCAGGTGGTTCTTTGTTGCAGAGTGTCCCTTTCTTCCAGAATACCTTTTTACAGGCCACTGATCTGTCTTGATGTTGGCCCCAGTGATGCACGAGGTCATCTCTGTCCTATCACTTCCTCTCACATCTATGTCACCGTGAACAACAGGAATTAAGGTCATGACTCAGGGCTCAGCAGATAAAATTTAGGTCAACAGCAAGGTTTAGTCAGCCAAAGAAAAGGTTTCCATGTAGAACAAACACACTCTTAACAGATTCCTCCTAACTGCCTCTTTGCATGTAAAATCAGTTTTTGTGCAGCCAGGGGTCAAGCACAGGTCATACGCTACTTGAGACATAAATCAGGACAGTATAGGGGGGGGGGGGGACGTTGCAAGACATAAACGACAGGTTTATTCTGATTGTGCATTTCAGAACTTTATTCGAAATCTGTGCAAGTAAACACCCAAATGAAATGTATTTTTAGAAATAATGATACACAATAATACTCAAACGTATCGCAGTTATCCTGCATCAAAACAATATTTCAAAACCAATAGAAGTCTTTGAAGTGTCAGTGTAATCCATCTTTGTACTGTACAGTACGGAACATGATTGTTTAACCTGTTTGGTTTTCTCCTTGTAAAAAATAAAATTGAGTAAAAACAAAATAAATATCTTCATATGCACATTTGTTTCAAAAGTTTAAACATTTTGCCCAGCAGTCTATTTCTCATGACAAACATACAGATCACATTTTTATGTATTGGGCTCCATGACAAAATATATATATATGCTTAAGACTTTGAATTTCCCCATGTTCAGTAATACATAGGAACCTTCTCATGCATCTGCATGCAACAGGCAGCAGTGTACTCTTAATTTTTTTGACATAACACAAGATATTGCAGAACAGATTATCATAGTTTACACATGCAAAAGAAGGACAAAAATCATCCTCTAGAATACATATTCACATGGCATTTACTTTGAAGTCTCTTTAAGAAATTTCAAAACTAAAATGCTTTTCATTCATACAAAATAGCTGTCTTTCATAAAGATTATGCTATGTACATAAATATAGTTTATAACGAGTCTTTAAGATTGATGAAAAACAACATGTGTCAAACGTAAGACTGTAAAACATCAAATGAGCAAACATATTTTTGTGGGAATAGCCTTAATACCACAAACACTCCCTTTATTAGATCAATGTGTCCATTAACATGACAGACAGCTGAGATTGGGCTGATTGGTCTCAAGTCGATGCAACAATCTCTTGCATAATAGAACAAACATCTTATGACATGCTAATACCAAGACCTGTTCATAAAATACACAAATACAAAACATGAGCAAAAAGCAGTCATTTGTAGTTACTCTTGTGATTTTCATTCATCATCTTCTAGAGTATTGTAAAAATCCCATTTCTGTCTTGACACGGGTAAATGCTGAGAACGCAGAATAAAGAAAGCACATCACAACATTGTTTTCAATGGGAGAGAGAGAAATTAAAGAGGTCGATAACATAAAAGTCTACACACTTCACATACCATAGATATCAAGATATCATGTTGTAATACTGATGGATTCATATTCCATATTATCCAAACATGATAATGAATATACAGCTTTAATGTTGCTGTTAGTTTATCCGAACAATAGAGAACCAATGAGAGATGCCTATCTTTTTAAAAAGGCAACCGATTTCGTTTATTTGAATGTATAAATACTGTGACATTTAATGCCTTCCTGGCATAGACAAAGTAACAATACATAGTTATTTCTTCATTTCAGCATGGTAAATTGAAGAATATTCACTAACAACTGCTGAGGCACAATCTGTTTATACAGATTATCATGTGCATCATAACTCACTGCCTGAGGCCAAAAGTCTACCCATGTGTGGAAAGCGGAGTGGGAACTGATATTGTTACAAATACAAGAGGGCAAATCTGTCACACACCTTTCGTAGAAAACTTTTATTTTCTTTGCCGCTTAGAACGTAGGAAAGAAATCAGCCAGAAAGTGGTGCTTATAAATATTCAAATGAACTTTGGTTTCATGGTCTTTTTGTGAACTAAATTACACATAATTCAAGTGAAAATGTGAGATGCCTCAAAAATAAAAGTAGATAAGAAGCAGAGAGAATAAAAAGAAGCACATTTCTAGTTCAAGCACAGATGCTGGTTCACAGTCTCAAAACTAGTATTTCTTCAATGACCCGTTTAGCCGTGTTGAGTCACAACTAAGTGTTCCATTGTAATTCTGTGAATTTTGTTTCAAAGTTCAAAGGCCTCAGTATCACCTGATGACTCGTTTTTTACCTTTGTCTGTATTTGTCCCGAGCCTACTTCCAAGCCATCCCTCTCTTTAACCAGTTGTGCATTGCTCCTCTGGAGCATATAGTACAAAATAGGGTTAGTCTTGGTAAACCGAGGCGAGTCTGGCCCATACTTGTGTGTTTGATCATCTCCATTAACCATCTTTGCAGGGCCCTTCAAATCCTTTGTGGTGCTGTAATTGATTTTTGACCTTGCAGGCTCCTGCTGTGTAACATGGGGAGTTTCTTGCCTGTGACTGCTTGCTTTTTTAGAAGATGCATTGCTGGGACTCAGCCTCTGATGAAGGTTTTGAATTTCGCCTTCATTACATGATTGCTTGATTGTATTCCCATTCAGCACAGTATGTGACGGTGAACTGAATGTACCCCTTGGCTGAGACAATTCCTTCAGGCAGTTGTCTGAAAGCAGCAGCTGCTTTAGAACATTGAAACTTCGGTTTTCGTTAGACTCATATGGTGGAAACCTAGCTGGTGGACTGTCAGCCTCTGGGGGGCTTGATGGGTCTCTGGCCTCTCTTGTCTCCGGATCTCTGGTGGCAAAACAACCACTGTTGTCTTTCATGCTACCAGAATGTTCCAAATCCCTGGTATGCTGAGTCGAGGAGTTATGATATTCTAGTTCTATTGAAAATTTCCGCTTCTTTGGGATTGTTGGTCCCTGGGTTTCAACTGATTCTTCTTTGACACAACTCTTGTTTAGGTTTTCTACTTTGTTTGGCTGAAGGTTTTTTTTGGGTCGTTTCTTTAGGAGATGACAGAGAAGACCATCTCTGGTGGGAGCCTCTGGGGACAATGGTTCTTGTTTGATGCTTTCATGAGAATGATAACTGGTGCTTTTTCTAGGCTCCAGTACTGACATTTTGTCATAGTCATACGTATGACCCTCTTCAACAGGCTCAGTTTTAATTGTAATATCCAAAGGAGGACCATTTGGTTGGCCAGTTGCCTGATGTGTTGGTTTTTCCACAGAACTATTTTTGCTATGCTCTCGTTTTCGTTTACTGCCTACCTTTTCTTTCTGAGGAGCATTGCCCAAAAGAAGTTGTAGAACTGTACGCCTTTCAAGCAGATTCTCAATCTCGGAGACATGCTGTGTTGCTTCGGGCACAGCTGAAGTTTTTGCTTTGGCCTCTTCCCACAGTGTGTTATTTCTCTGAATTGGTGGAGTGAGTCTCTCAAGTAAAGTTGGAGGATGGTTAACTTTCAGCTCTTGGGTCATGAGTTTGATAGGGGGTAAAGGTGCCTGTGCTGGAGGAGAAATGTCAGGGTTTTGTTTTCCACACTGAGCTAAATTCTGTAACAATTTACTAGCACTAAAGGCAGGTTCTTTTACTCTTGCATCACTTGTTGTCACTTGTTTTGCTTTACAAAGATCCAATGGGACAGACTGAGAATGGGGAGACCCATAAAGTGTATATGGAGATGCACTGCTGTTGGAGTCTCTGCTTTGGGAGAAAGTTGGCAAGAGTTTGGGACTTCTACAACTCAATCCACAGTGTCCGCTAAGGTCACTTATGTCCTTACACCTAACTGTACTGAAAACACTCTGGCTACTTGTAGATGCACTAGTGACCTTAGGGATTACAGTTTGCAGCAAATCTGGATTATCCAGACCTTTGTTTACTCTCTCGTTATTTTTGTGATCCAAGAGCAACTGTAATAGAGTGACCTTGTGATGAGGTTTCATCTCTGAACAGGTGTCCACCTCCCTGTGATCTGAGGTAACTTTGACAGGTTGACTCTCAGGCTTCCACCTGTTTAACGAAGACTCTGGGACTCTGTCCCATACAGGTGAGGATGAAGTAGATACTGGTGTTTGTACATTAGTTCTGTTCTTTAGAGAAAGGTCAATTGGAGAGCAACTAGAGTAAGTGCTCTCAGCATCGCTGCTGTCTTTTGTAAGACTGCTGTCGGGGTTTGAGTGCTCACTGTCTGAAAAAAGCGGAGAGGCCAGAGTGCCAAAGGTACTGAGGTCATCTTTCAGATGACCCTGTCCATTAATTCGCTGTGAGGTGTTGTGACTGTTGAGAAGCTGAAGTAGAAGACTGCTGCAGTTCTGTGATGGTTTGCCTTGTTTTTCGAAAGGCCGACGCTCTCTAAAGCGTTGTCCTGTGCGCATGGAACCTTCTGTCCTTCTTTGCCCTGAGGTCAGGCTTGGACTTTGTCGACTGGAGCTGGTTGACATTTGTGAAGGTATTCCATTCTTGGTGTGTAAGAGGCTTAGTCCATGAGTCTGGCTAGAAGTTGTAGGTTGTTTATCTTGTGTCTGCTGTGTGACCATGGCGGATAGTCTTTCACTGGCTGATCGTCCAGAGAGTTGGGCTTTCAGGGCATGTTCTCGAGAGTACTGTTGCAGGTGGGCCTCACTGGAGAGCAACAGAGCCAGTTGACTACAGGCCACACTTGGTTTGGGCGATGGAGCGGGGCTTGATCTGATATTTACCAGGTTTGCCACAGCTTTTAGGCGCTCAGTACAAGATATAGACTCAGGAGATGGGGAGGGAGAACTGCTCTGCAGTGCCTTGGGAGATTCTGAAAAACTTTCCTGGCTAGACCGTCGACGCTGATAAGGCACACTGTTGCTGTGATTCTGCATTTTGCTCTTGCTCACTAACCCTTTGAGGTGGCTCGAAGCTGGTCTGTGGCAAGCCACATCTGCCCTGTCGTCTTGTACAGGCTTGCTTATCTGGCAGGGGGCATCCGGTGGCCTCAAGCCTCGGATAATCTGCTGTGGCAGGGTCACGTTTTGAAGTCGAGAACTGAAAGACTGCAGCAAACTAGCTAGAAGTGTACTCTCTCCTTTATCCTGGGAGGTACCGTTCTGGCCACTGTGGTGGTCTTCACTTTGCCCGTTGAGTGCAACAGAGGGTGCTGACCTCCGTTGAGTCTCACTCTCCGTCCAGGCCTCCGAGTTGAGGAGACGAGCCTTTCTGAGGTGCTGTGAAGCTCCACAGTGGGAATTTGTTCGGTTCTGCTCCTGTCGAGTGCCATGACTAGGCTGTGCATGCCCTGTCCCATCCTTATTCCTCTGCTCTTGGCTTCCACTCTGTGTTGCTGCCGCACCCTGTCCTCCTGCTACCTGATGCATGAGTAAGCCTTCCAGATATGTTAATACAGCAGAATCCTGGTGTGTTTCAGGGCCAGGCTCTTCCCCATGAGTCATGTTCAATACTATAGTCCCTTGTATGGTTGGCCACCACAATAGAGGGAAAATTGTTCTGTTACGTTCTGCCAAGAGACCTTACAGTTTTTAGCTTCCAAACCTTGTTTTTTTTAGGTAAAAGAAAGGTATGATGTAGATTCACAAGCCATTCCCCCCATACAGGAGGCAAGAGCTAAGCATAAATGTAGTTTAAAATCATGTTTTTGCCATTGTTAAGATAAGCACAGGATAGTAATGCAGTCAAGTCTTGTGGGATTCCATGGCACTGGTTTTGTACTTCAAAGCTCCAGGGTTGTGAGCGAAATCACTGCTTACATCCAGTAATTCTGTCCACAAGGTCAGCTGGTGATGGTCCTGCACAAGAGAGAAACATGAATTATGAAAATGATTAGCTAGATATTGCATACCACACATTATTGTATTCAACAAAGCAAATTCAGCTAATCTTTAACATGTAGTTTAACATTTCCTATGTTGATCAATTTCAGGGGCAAAAGACATTATAAACATGATCAAAAAGTCATTCTACCTTCGAGCCTTGAATTTTTAAAGACTAAACATCAGGTTATTTGATGATAAATGAAAATGAAGTGTTAGCAAGCAAGGCCAAAAAGTCCTCCGCTATTGCATGCAAGTGTTTTCACAGTCTTTTTCACATGCCAAAAGGTATGAACTAAAGACGGATCTCACTCGTATACTGAAAGGGATTCAATTAAGACTCATTCTGTACCATCATAGCAATAACCATCTTCCTAAGGTTTTTCTTCTCTTCTCCGGACTCTTAAGCAGTAGGACTTAGCTTGCTGAATCTCATTAAAACTGAATACACAGGGCTTTAAAGACTACTTGATTGATTTGACAGATATTAGGTAAAAAATAACAAAGCACAGTATCCTGAAGAGGATTAAATGTTTTGACAGAACTCTTGCCAAGTTAGACCCACAAAACTGCCAGTTGCAAACTCAATTCTTTGTAAGACAACCACAGAAAGCTAACAGGTATTTAAAAAAAAAAAAAATCTAATTATCTATAATAACTGGCAGGTTCAGAAATTGAACAGGGATCAGAGCAAAAGTGACGAAAATGGCCCAGTTATTATTAAACAATATTTCTGTTTTATGTTATCTTACATTTGCCCAATTTTATATTAAATCCAGTATGTTATATATTAATTGATATATTTATTCAGGGTGCAAAAAGTTCATTTCTGACAAACATTTACTCAGCCTAGATGTTGCTGGCTGGTTTGACAGACATAGGTATCTCTCTCATCCTCTCTGCAGTCAGTGTCAGTGCCTGGAGAATGAACGCCCACATGATGCAGCCTAGTCCTTCACTTCTATGTTACCGTAGTTGTATCAAAATATTATCTCAAAATATACCACCTCTGGATCACACAGTGCCATTGGCTCTGCAGACGGACACATTTACTGTGTATATGTACAAGCCCGCTAAACACTATACTCACAACACAACTCGAGCCTCTTGGAACAGCACTACCTATGTCACAACAATGTCTGCCCTTTATAGGAAAACGAAAACATAATGAGATGGAATTGTAAGTACTTAATAATGGAATACACACAAGTCTGACCTTGTCAGGGCTCTATGGTCAAAGTGAAGGTCAATGGCTATGGTTGATTTGTTCTGCTCATAATTGGCACCTCTGGTTGTTCTACTTTGCTGGGCCTGACAGGGGGTGGACAGTACGGAATGACCTTATCAAGATATCGGTCACAGGGGTGTGAGAGTGACAGGCCTGAGAAACTCCTATACCACTACACAATCAAAATAGCTCTAATCTGGATATTATCTCTAAAGACAAATTATTATAGAACCGACTTCTAAACATTAATGGAACTGTAAAATAAAATAAAATAAAAATAAAATGCATGTCTTTTGCCTATGTAAGTATATTTCAGCTCTACTGTATGGACGTTATGATAATGATATAGTATAATAATATTTGTCAATGAAATAGTTGAGGAATTTCATAAATAGTTTGGAAGCTGAATCTGACTGTGAAAATGTAAGTTTTGTCTGACAAAGCGTTATATCTAATGTGTCAAAGAGTGGGAGAAGGTAATTGATTTGGGCCAACAACAACACCACTTCATCCTATACTTCTGTCAATAGGCCACTGTAGCTTGTTGTCCTAATCCAATGAAAAGAGGAAACACAATACTGACAACGCCTTCACCCTGTTAAACAGATAAACAATTACTTTAACACACTTATCTCATCTCCGAAGAGATATTCAGTATCTTATGTTAGAAAAGAAAAAAATTATCTTTAAAGAAATCAGCCGTTTTAATAATGTATTTGGTAAAAACGTTCAAATATGAAAAAGCTACAATTTTCTGACAGCTATGAGCTTCAGAATAACTGTGTAAGAAGTGATTGTAGTAGCCGATCTTTGACAAAAACCCGGTTATATATGAGCCTGTTCTCTCAGTTCTTTTCAGAGTTTTTCGTCACAATACTATCACCATCAGTGCAGGGTGACGAGGCTCCTGAATGAGTTACCTGAGAACTAAAAATCCCTGAAAAACGACTGGCTTGATATAAATGGGAGAGGATCTGATATCTGGACTGGATCCCTCATTTCTCAACTGCAAGGCTGGAAGATTACTTGACCCCCCCAAAAAAATACCAGATTATAAATTACATCCACTGTCCAGAAACCAGGGCTGCACGATATATTGCATGCGATAGTCATGCGCATCTAGTCAGTAAAGCCGGTTCCGTGATTAGCGCTAAATCTCCATCACCTGTTTTCAAATGGAGCGGCATTTAATACACAGAGCCGTAGTTCAGCGACAAGCTACGCAATTCGCGCTCAGAATCACAGATGAATCGCCTGCGATATTGAACGTGATATTGCGTAGCTTGTCAGTGAACTACGGCTCTGTGTATTAAATATGTATGTATGTAAAAAAAACAGGTGATGGAGATTTAGCGCTAATCACGGAACTGGCTTTACTGACTAGATGCGCATGACTATCGCATGCAATATATCGTGCAGCCCTAACAGAAACTGTAATCCATTTAGGCTATTTAAAATGCATGATGAGGCAAAAGGAGCAAAACCTGCAGCATGCCCTGTTTGAAGTCAAGGTCACTCACTCCGCCGGGGCTGTTTGAGTTGATGCAACAGCTGGCGTCCATACAAAGCATTAGGTCCTAATAAAAAGCGACAAAGCTGCCCTTGTGATGTGCGTTCATACCCGCCGTCTAGCTCTCAAAATAAAAAAAGAATTTTGGACATAGTTGTGCCACTGCAACTGCTAAGTTGTTGTTATCCTTTGGTTGCACACATAGGCACAAAAGCCTGTGGAACTACAACAACACATTCCTAAGATAACGTTGGGTGACTCAGTCAATCAGGGCCATGCACCATTCAAACTAGGTCACTGTGACCTACTTTCAAACAAGCATTATGGGCATCACGCATTGACATTTCCCAGCAGGGGCACAACCCTTTAGTTAGGGCTTTGCCAAGTGCAATCTCTGACTCTTAGTAAAAGCATGAGTCTGACCTGCATTATGATGACCCTAAGATGAGTTGCCCTTTCACATGGGCAAGCACGGGGTGATACCAGAGCGTTTTAGCCAAGCAGAAGGAACCCTTTCCCAAGCGGACAGCAGAAATATATACAGGGGGCCCCTGCGTGTACTGTCACAAGACTCCAAACATAATTCCAGAGTCTTGCCACAAGTAATAGTCTTGACCTTAGACTTGTAGATTTATGATGGCAGAGTAATGTTAACAGGAACACTTAGAGAAGACCAAGCTGGTTCATCTTCAGCTACAGAATAACATGTATCTTTGTCAGTTAACCTGAAAAACAAAATTACATACTGAAGTGATACTGAGTGTGCTAAAGCTCGTCAAGGAAAAAAATAATAATTAATTACTGCCCACAACCAGGAAATGGGAACAAACAAAATATTTGTACTCCTAATTGACTGTGGTAAATGGCCCAGTTTCCGGGCTTGAAATGACTTGGGGAACGTGAGCATGGGAATCAGTCCTTGCCCAAAAAAACAGATCACGAAAATACCAAAAAACTCTTCAAGTACTTGAGAAAACCTTCAGAAAACAAGTGCTGTGACCTTTTTTAGGCTCCACATAGGGGAAAAAAAATGTTTTGCATTAGAAGACTTTCTGTGAGAAAGAGGCTGCTAGAAACTAATAGTTATACAATGAGAGCCCATGGCTTTTTAAAAGTCACCCTTCGCCCTAACTCAATAGATCATGGATCATAGTTTATGCCAGTCATTATGTAAACAGCTCTGACCAAGTATAGCACATCGACTGCCAGTAATGCAAAGTGCAACTGTACTTACAAAAAGTGCATGACAAAATAAACAAAAGTCACAGTCAGCGTTGGGTGTAACGCATTACTGTAATTAAATTACTTATCCACTGAAAAAGTAAAGTAAGGTATTACTGTTCATTTTTAGTTAATTTAATTACGGTTACTTATAAAGTACTTGCGTTAGTTACATACAGTAAATAATTTCAACAGAATTTGAAATGTAAATTTACTAAAATCAATATTGAATTTGAAGCGCTTTAACCCTGTAAATTTACCGTAAGATTTTCCTGAACAGAGAAACCTTGAATGCAGCAGATACTTTATAAGACCCTAAAATCAATAGAATCTAAAAAGCACCAACTCGAATTTTACACTTTCAGAACGAATTTTCCTGATTCACAGAGAAACCTTAAATACTCAGATACATAAGACTAAAATCAATAGAATCTAAAAAGCTTGAATTTTACTTTTAAATGAACGAATTCAAATCGAAAACGAATATTCCTGATTAAGTAATCCGTATGAAACTAAAGCGAGGTACAGTCTTTACCGTATCTGAAAGCCTGAAGTGTCTACTTTTAAATGAACGAATTAAAATCGAAAACGAATATTATCCCCTGATTAACCGAGGTACAAAGCGAGGTCTTTCCTGTATCTGAAAGCCTGAAGTGTCTACTTTTAAATGAACGAATTAAAATCGAAAACGAATATTATCTGATTATGTAATCCGTATAAAACTGAGGTACAGTCTTTCCCGTATCCATACCGGTCAACCCTCCCGTTTTTCCCGGGATTCTCCCTTTTTTTACCATTCTATCCCGCTGTCATCCCGTTTAAATATTTTCCCGTATTTCTCCCGTATTTTTAATCTTGCTATAAAAAAAATAAAAATAATCCCACTGGGCGTATTTTATATGTTCGCTTCATTCACCTCCGGTAAAACTCCTGTAATTTGTATGGCCCAAACCTCATTATATGAATAATCAAGTCAATATATTCCAAGGTTGTTCGGTTGCAGATCTTGTATGAAAAGCCCTCAACTCGACACATACAAATTCCCTCAACTTGGCAACTTTACAACCCAGTGATGCTGTTGATATCTGCGCACTGTGCGCAGTAGTGATGCGCGGATGGCGGTTATATCCGCGGGCGCTGTGGATAATCCGCGGGTCAGGTAATAAAAAAAATGCATTCTGATTATTTGCGGGTGGGTCGCAGGTGGATAAGATAAATCATTAATGATGCAAATATTAACTACATTTTCTAAAATATGAACGTGTTTTAAATATATATTTTTTCATCAGGCATACGATTTAGTTTGTGTGTGTGTGTGAGCGCTGCAAGTTTCAAAGTCAGGTTTGTTGTTTACTGCGGCTACCGGGGAAACGGCTATATTCCTGGCAAAAAAGACTCCACCCCCTTCCCCCATAGACACGCACCCAAATCATTTCTGTAATTTATTCTTACCTAGTTAACGTGTTATTTTTACATAAATCTGTAAGAATTTTACTAGTTGGGCTTTTCCTGAACATCTTGCCAAACTGAAATGTATTGTTTAACTTTTAAGCTTTTTTTTGTTCTATTTGCTAACCAAAGAAGGTAAATTTTTTTATTAAAAAAAGTTTAAGTATTACAGTTGTTTTAAAGCTAAAAGACTAAACTATTCTATGTTTGACTCAAATTGAAAGAATACAGAGTTTAATTTCTATTAAGGTTTATAGGGATTTTAAGATGTAGCCTAATTAGCAATTTGAATAATTAAGTTACTTATTGAGTAACTAAGTTACTTTTCAGACAGAGTAATTTGTAAAGTAATTTAAATACAATATTGATGAAGTAATTAGTAACTGTAATTAATTACTTTTTGAAGGTAACTTACCCAACACTGGTCACAGTCTAAAGTGCAATATTCCATTGGTCTAATAGTCCAAATCGAGGGGGAAGCAATGACCAATTTTATTATTCATAAAACAAATAAACATACACTGCACCATTGCCTTAAGGGTCAAGTGAAGGGTCAGCATGTGCGTCATGACCCTCACATCATTTGTTCGAGTCTTTAGAGATAACTCGGCAACGTCCTCATCCAAAAAAGACAAGCTTCCACTTTTTCCAGGATGTGAGATCATTATAAGTTACTGGCAATACATGGTACATGTCACGCACATCGAGCCTAGGCCAGAGGATCGCAGCCATTTGACTCCACGGACCCCCGTTGTCCACAACAATATTCAAATGCCCCATGACTTTTCCAGATGTTCATGATTTACTGGATGAGAACTTAAGGATATATTTAAAGAGTTGTCAGCGGCTTAATGAGGGTGATGTTAAAGTCATGCGACCATGGTGTAGTTTGTTTGCTAACTTCAGCTTTTTACTTCCGGCGACTGTATTTAGGCTTCAAAATTCATAAACTTTGTGGTCATAAGATTATCTTGATGAACAAGTTGAGTAAGAATCTCAAACCATTGTTGGTCACAGATCTTATTTTCTGCAGTAATCCAAAAGCCAAAATAAAAATCCAATTATTCAAGGGAACCAGGGTTTTGCAGCCTTTAGGTTGGCCTTCAGAAATACGTCATTGCTGCAGAACTCTATGAAACTGCTTATTTCTTTATTTAAAACTTTTTAAATTTCCAAGTTAAATTTCAACAACCTAAACCTGCCGAAACATGTCAATCCATTCACACAAATCAGACCGTAATCAGACTCATTCACAACTTCAGAAAGCTCAAATTCATAATGGAAGAAATATTTCTGCCATGCCCACACTGATATACAATACAAGATCTTACCTTCTTACAGAGCTGTGACACCAAGAACAGGTACAGTGTAATCAATTTGCTCTGCAGGCTGTAAGGCTCTGTCTGAATACTAATACACCTCAACAACATCCTGCTCCTCTCTTCTCTCTCCTTCTGTCTCTCTCTTCTTCTTTCTTTGGGGTTGACAACCCTCAGTGCCCTAGCCCTGACCAGTGAAGGAGGGGGTCAGCGGCTTGTCCTCTAGGCACACTAATCAAGTGTGTGAGCACCCGGGTGGGGGATTAGATGCTCGCTCTGAGCAACTCAACACTGAAAGCAGCTAAGTGCGTGCACAACAAGGTCGCCATAAAACCTGTAGTAACCCCGTGGCTGGTCTCTCGCACTCTTTTTCTCACCCACACACTCTTATGTGTGCCGCAACTACACCATCAGTGCTCAGTCACACAAAACAGACTCTCACACACACACACAGGCATAGCCTCTCTTTATACACACTCACGTACTTTCGCGTACACACAGAGAGGCACACGCCCACAGACGGCCCACTCTCTGCCGAATAGGGATAATTCATCATATTTTACAACCGACGGCTTTCTACCTCAGCTGAGTGATATTGCATCCTGGCAGCGTGACAGGAACAAGGCTCCGCCAGCCCTTCTGACAGCCTGCGTTTTGTGTCTTAGAAGATGCTCCGCTCTGTCACCGCATGCTTGCTTTTATAGTGCGAGAGCATGCGTGCGTGTGTGTGTGTGTGTGTGTGAGAGAAGTGGAGCAGAGACTGGTCATGGCTTCATGACTACTACAGTCAGCTAAGAAAGCTAAGCCAAGCTGAAATGTTTCAGCAGACAAGACCTTTATGGCTTGAACTTGCCTTGCAGCAGGTTAGTGATAGAATTTCTTATTTTTTTCCCTCCTCTTTATTAACGGAGAAAGTCTAACCAATGGCTTTCCAATGTGTGCAGTAAATGATCTGGAGAAAAAAGGGCTCATTTGGATCATTAGTCTGCTGCACATATGCTGTGAAATTCTGAAGGTGCTGGCATTAAGAAAAATACAGTCATTAGCCTAGTGCCTTTAAATACCAGCTGCTGTTTTAGAATTTATACCCATTATACGCACTAGCGTATTTTTACTTTGGGAAATAAATATTATATTTCAAGAGTTTTGCTTGGGCAAAGTGCACAGAAAAAAAATCAGCTGCGTCAGCAATGTGTAGGCGATACAGAAAAATAAGTCAATATACAATAAAAACAAGATTAAAAAAAGTGCTAACTAACATTTTTTTTTATGTTATGCCTGATAAGATCATGATATATTTTATAAGCCTATAATCTAGAATTTTCTGCCGGTTTTGTATGGCATTGTTTGATCTGCTTCAAAAATTAGCAAAAGGAAAAAAAAATGCTAGTATTGGAGGATATGGTCACTGATATATTGTGTACCCATAATCTAGTGTTGTTATTGTTGACTAAAAATATTAAAAATAATTTTTGGTAACAAAGTATTAGATGACAAATATATATATATATATATATATATATATATATATATATATATAGATGAATATATAAACTTCAGTGCATAAAAAATATTAAAACCTAAACTAAAAATTAAAATGAACAATTAAACTAAGCAAATTCTAAATATTAATAAATGCTATAATAGTATAGAAAAAAAATACTAAAATAACCCCAGTCATATTTTATATCATTTATTTTTGTCAGCTTGGAAGGGCTGTTGATTTTTAAAGTGTTTGGAAATTATATTTGGAGCTATAAAAATGCAAAACAATTAGTTTTCAAACACATTCCCAGAACACGCCCACTGTGACCCATTTGTTGAACAAACAGATAGTTCCGCCCCAAAGATACACCATTGGTTGAGCTAATGTTGCTGTGTGGAGAGGGTCTGGATGCTCAATTAAACAGATCTAGTACCACAAATCCTTTGTTTTTACATTTTTTTTAACTACAAATGGCTTACTTGTAGTTTTATTAAACTAGGACTGTCACTCTTAACTTTAAATGCTAAATAACCAATGCCAACATACATATGTAACAGGCACAAATCAATTTTAATCAATAACAGCATTAGAATGTTTAAGTATTAGAAATATAAAAAAAAGATTTAATATATCCGTCTGCTGTATATAATTATATACCCAACCCAGGAGACCATTATGAGCATAATGAGCATCATTACAATTCCAGCAGAAGAGAAATCACATGTAAATGAGAGTGAAAAAAAATATATATATATCACTGCCTCTCCTTCTGATGTTTTCGATCAGTTTGAGAGCTGGGGATCAAAGCAAAAGCTACCGTGCATCCGTGCAAGTGTTTTTGAGGATGCTGTGCCACCGGTCTACCCTTGACACATTGACATCAAGCTACTGTCATGTGACACTCTGTCATTGGCCACCTGGCAGATCCTCCACCTTCTCACGACCTCATCCTCCAGTGACCTGAGGCTCTGGGCTCGGGCCCGGCCCGTCAGGCCCCTCCCTCTGCTCCCCCTGCTGCGGGAAGGTCGAACGGGTCATCGTGTCCTCATCTGTAATCCGCTGCCATTCGTCAGCAGTCGAGGCCGGAGGAGGCAGCCTCGCTACGAGGGGAGAATGCCCAATTAGGCAGCTGTCACACAAAGCAGAGGCTGCAGAAAGAGAGTGAGAGAGGAGAGGGGAGAACGAGAGGGGGAGGCCGGGGGAAAAAAATCACCCCCTCCTGTTTGTGGAGAGGACAAGCAGCTGCGGGTGCCAATTACAGTGATATGTTAACCATTTCCACCCTAGAGCAGAAGGAGAGGGGAACGAGGCTCTCTAACCCTTGCTTTGTCTCCCGGTGGAATTCCTCTCATGGGGTCTATGTTTACAACCACCGTCACATTCGGATGAGGAACTTGACTCAAATTATAGCACCTCAACTGTTAATAGTGCTGAGCTGGAAACGCATCCCTGTATATCTTTTGTATTTGTGTGTTTGCGTCCCTCTCTGGTAATGAAACAGCAATGTATTTTACAGTAGTGCAAGACAATCTAGACAATGAAGACAAAGCTGTCAATCAAAGCGTCATGCCCATTCAAACTCAAGCGAATATTCGACAACCACTCAAGCTCAACCTTGCTCAAAACTAGTATACTAGTAAAAGAGTTTTTCTCATGTTTTTCCATACAACGAAAAAGAATAGTGTAGTTTATGAATAGTTTAGAGGCCATTTAAAAAAAAAATTCTGTCAACTTAGGGTTATAGTTAAAGTCTACATTTCATAACTAATTTCAAAATTAATAAAAATAATTCCACACAATTAAAAAACATAAATGACCGTGAATTTAATGGTAAAAGATTGTAAAAATGCTATAATAAAAACCTATTAATTGGTTAACAATAAGTTCCCCTACTATATACGGTGAAAAACTGTATTGGACATGTAATTTTACAGTAGTATACAGTCGTATATTTTTGGGAGTGAAAATGTATAATTTACAGTGAATAACCGTAAATTGACATTCCCAGAATTCCCTGCATTACATTTCAAATGTGTATGTTTTTTCGTTGAAATAACTGTTTCTTCTTAGTTTTTCTTATCAGTTGTGTACATTACGGTTGTATGTTACATCTAATGTTGTTAAATTAATGTTTATTGCATTATTTCAGTTTCCTGTGTGTTACCATGATGGTGTTTAGTGTTTGTGTGAATGAAACTGTATCTTCTATATATGTTAGTGTTTAAAAGCTGCTTGATGGGCTTTTGTTCATCATGTGACTCATCACCACCTGCTTTTGGTGGTTATCAATGTATTACAAAAGGTACAAAACAGATACTTCAGTACTTCCAAAGGTTGATATATTAGCATTATATCAGTTAATGAAATGATGGTATTTAAATGTAAATTTACATTAATTAATTAATTAATCTGTAAAACCTAAAATGTTGTTGGCGCCGATAGCCTTGTGGGCAGTGCGCCGACATATAGCGCCGTTGCGCTCTGGGCATCCCGAGTTCGAATCCCGGCTCATGTACCTTTCCCAATCCCTCCCCCCTCTCTCTCTCTCTCACTTCGCTTCCTGTCACTGCGAAACTGTCCTATCAAAATAATGCAAAGAAAATGCTAAAAATAAATCAAAAAAAAAAAATTTGCTACCGTATTTTTCACTGTAAAATCCTGGCAACCACAGCTGACAGTTTTTTTATGTAAATTTTATGGATTTTTTTTTTTTTGTGTATTTCAAGGAGAATATTTTATAATGTTTTTTGAAAGAAGTCCCCTATGCTCATCAAGGCTGCATTTTAATAAAAAATACAGTAAAAACTGTAATATTGTGAAATATTATTATAATTTAAAATAAATTTCTATTTTAATATATTTTAAAATCCTGTGATGGCCAAGCAGAATTTTCAGCATCATTACTCCTGTCTCCAATGTCACATGATCCTTAAGAAATCATTCTAATATGAAGATTTGAAGCTCAAGAAACATTTCTTATTGTTAATGTTAAAAAAAGTTGTACTGCTTGATTATTTGTATAAACTGATTTATTTAATTTTTTTTTATGTCTACAATTTTACTTGATAAATTTAGTGCATCCTTCCTGGATAAAATTAGTAATTTCTTAATGTTACTGACGCCAAACTTTTGAACGGTAGTGTAAATAACTACAGTATTATATGTTTGTTAGTGTTTTTTATCATCTACTACCCTCTCAGGTAATCACATCTTCTGTTTGTTAATGCCTATTTTGCACCAGGTGAAAATAAATGCAACCTTGTACATAAAATTGTCAACTACTTTGATTACTGTAATTACTGAAAGGACCCCAACCTTTTATTGTGAATTCCCATGAGGGGTCAGCCCTTAATTAGCGGGATAAAACTACGCAGCGAAACCCTCAGACAGGTTATGCTGCTGAAAAAGAGATAACCCAAACTTAAACGCAAAAAGAGATAACACAGCTGCAAGCACGGCCTTTATCAAGTTGAAGAGACCAAAGGGGACATTTTCTTATCCTGCAACTCGCTCACAGACCTCAGGTTCCTCTTTTCTCTACTGTCACAATCTCCTCCTGTTTCACATGCCCCAGAAAGAGCAGGCAAGTACAGTTACCGAATGCTGCAAGTTTAATCAGAGATGAATGAGGCGCTGGAAGGGAGAAGGAGCTGACTCGAGGCTGAATAATCGCTCCTTTTCTTAATTAAATGATTGAAGAAAAGCCAGCACATTAAAAGGAAGACAGTGCCTCGGTCCCCTGCCTTTTCCCTAGATGAGAGAGAAGTTATTAACACAGTAAAGTCTCTGCAGTCATCAGAGCCAAACGCATGAGTCTAGAGAAGGGGCAGAGAGTTTTCAAGGATGTGACCGGACAGAGACAACTGTTAACTTAGGACAAGGTACACAAGGCAACTCCTTATAAGACCAAAACTGCAGCTTTATTGCAAAGCTTCAAAACGATTCAATTCAGTATGTAACCAGTACAGTGAAACAATGCAGTACAACTGCTGTAGTATTTCTGATATAAGCAGTTCATTTAAAACTGTATGCGTTTCATTTAAAAGCATGTCAACAAACCATGTTATATACTACTAGATGGGAAGTTGATCCCTACAGGCATTTCCATATTTCATGAGATTTCCAGAGATCCAGGGGCTTATTAAATATAGGTCTTGTTATAGGGAATTCTGTGAGGACTACAAGTTGACACTGCAGTAAAACTGGATGTACTGTAGATGTGTTGACAAGTTACATAAGCAGGTTTCTTCCCTTTTTGTGTCATGTAGGTGCCATGAATAATACACTACCAACCATCTGCTAAATTTAAAAACTTCCTGCTAGCTTTCTTCAAGACATTCCTCATGCAATAATATCAAACAGTAATTAATTTGAGTAAATCACCATATTACAATGTCAGTGCATGCAAAACACACATATATATTATGTTAAACTTTTTAAAAAGTAATTTATTCCTGTGATGGCAAAGCTTCAGTGTCACATGATTTAATATGCTGTTTTTTTATTATTATCAATGTTGAAAACAGTTAGACTGATTAATATTTGTGTACTTGTGTGCAAAAACAATATGTCTTATTGTGGACACTGATGAATAGTAAACAGCATTTATTAATAGGCACTACAGTTTTTTAACATTATAGCCTAACTTCTAAATCGATTTCATGTCAATTTAATCAATTTAGCTGAATAAATGTTTTAACCTCTTACAAAAAACACTGACATACACTTGACTGTAGTTTCAATTTCAAAGTAGCTACCCCAACACTATACCCTGGTATTCTTTAAAGTGCTTTGGAGTACTATAGAAATACAATGGTATATGAATATGATCATACAGCATATATCAAAGTACCACAGTACCATCATAAAGCCTCAGAAAGCAGCTATACTTTTTTCTGATCGTCATGGTAACCCAGCATCTAAAAAGAGCAGCGGCTACCCACGGAGCAGCTAGCGGTAGGCCTCCACCGCACATGGGCTTTTTATGTACCTCCAACTGTCCCTCCTGTGTTCCTGGCCTGCGCTCTGTACTACGGCCCACTCCCAAAAGAGCTGACAGTACACTTTCCATCGGTTTGACTTAAATAATAATAAGCACTTTTGAAGGACTTGAAAAAGACAAAAGTAATGAACAACTCAGGAGAGGCAATCGCTGTCCTGACACAGACGGATGGAGATGGCGAAGCCTGTCAGTCCTACAGTTGCTAATTAGCAGAAATGAAGTTGGATTAAAAACTTAATGGCGGGGTGATAACAATGCAAGACGCAAAGCTAAACGAGTCAGCAAACCCTTGACAGGCTGTCTCTTTAAAAGCAACGTTTACACAGTTGTTCTCTCTCCCTCTATCCTCTTGTCCTATTTTCTGTTTTGTTATTTATTAATGAGCATCAAACAGTAGCAGAAATACTTTCAAATGATAGCATGTCTGCCACCAATCCATGTTCTGCTGGTAGCTTTGGGTTAGAGTGACTAACTAGTCATCCAACAGCCGACTAATCGATTAGCATTTAACCTTTATTTTATACAATGGCACCACAAATGGGACACAACCTTCTTGAGAGGAGTTTTAAAGTGTTAACGTGTGCTTTGCTTTAGCATGCTAATAATCAGGGGTGTGGGAATGATCTGAAAAGTGGTGGGAATATAATATAAACACTGGGCTTGCTTCATGAATATTAATTAGGAGACAAAGATCGCAAAGTTATCCTAACACATTTTCTGAAAGGCAATTACGTTGGTGCTAGCCATGATATGATTACCATTTACCATTTGCGTATTCGTTTAATCCACTGCCAGCACTGGGTGCCAGAAGCTTCCACTTGTTTTTCTTCAAGACATTGTTTAATGTGAACGGCTACAGCAGTCTTCAGTGTCACATGATCTTTCAGAAATCATTCTAATATGCTGATTTGCTGCTCAAGAAACATTTCTTATTATCAACGTTGAAAACAGCTGTGCTGATAAATATTTTTTGTATTTGTATGCAAACATGTTCACGTTAAACAACATTACGGCTACAACTTTTTCTTTGCACAATGCCCAAGCAAAATCTAACTATTTTCTAAAAGTCTCCAATTCATCGTTAAAGCATTGTTATCATTAACTAAACCGCTTAAAAACTGCTATCAGAGTTGGAGTAATGCAGAAATAAAATAAATCATAAATATTAAATTTAAAAACAAACTGAAACTGAAAAATAAAGCTAAATAGTAGACATGTTTAAAAATACAAATTATGAAGTCACATAAAATTACAAAAAAAAAAAAAATTAAATTGAAAATACAAAAATAAAAGCGAATTTAAAATATCAATTAACATTACAGTAGTACTAACAATTATACTACAATTACACTGATTGATCAATGTACATATATAAATGTCCCTTAAAGGGTTAGTTCACCCAAAAATGAGAATTCTGTCATTAATTACTCACCCTCATGTCATTCTAAACCCATAAAACCTTTGTTTATCTTCGGAACACAAATTAAGATATTTTTGATGAAATCCGACAGCTTTCTGAGCCTGCATAACAGCAACACATGGCACAACAAATGTTGCGGTACTGTCGTGAACGCGCATCAAGGTCTGACACGGAAGAGGAGAAATTGTTGAATAAAGTCATTATTTTTGTTTTCGTTGCACACAAAAATAATTCTCGTAGCTTCATAACATTAAGGTTGAACCACTGATGTCACATGGACTATTTTAATGAAGTCTTTACTACCTATATGGGTCTTGAACGTGTCATTTGCATTGCTGTCTATGAAAGCTCTCGGATTTCATCAAAAATATCTTAATTTGTGTTCCGAAGATGAACGAAGGTCTTACATGTTTGGACTGACATGAGGGTGAGTAATTAATGACAGAATTTTCATTTTTGGGTGAACTATCCCTTTAAGAATAGCATGTAGAAAACATGCTAAACCAGGCCATTAATACAAATCTTTATTCTGACTAGTCGACTATGAAAGAAATTGCAGTTTTGCCCATCTCTATTTTGGGTAAAATATTAATATATCATCTGTGGTATTGTATGTACATCACAATAGCATCCGTTTAGCAGAGAATGTAAGCGTATGCCCTCTCAATATCCTGAGTGCTCAGCACTGATCACATAAAAGAACTATAAAGGCTTGAAACAGCACAGAATTTAAAGGTGCATTAATTTCGGGGCCGAGTTTGAGATAACTCATACTTAAGTCAAATAAAACCCCCTGACGTGACAAACGGTCCTACCGAGAGGCAGCCAGAGAACAGCATGTCTCAAGTTGTCGGCAAATGGGAGAGATGAGTAAAAACGGCTGAGCAAATGAGGCCCTGGCTGCGCTCACACAGAGCAAAGTGAACTGTTTACTCAGAGCACACAGGGGAAGATGACTTTTACTGCAACCCCATCCTCGTTCCCTCCCTTCCCCCACTCGCTCTCTCAGTAACACACTCTTCCTCGCTCTCTCTCACTGTCTGTAGTGAGTGAATGTCAGAGGGTGAGTGTGCGTGACCTTGAGTCGCGTCAGAAGCACAGCAAGGGTCGTGCTGCCTGCAGGCGTCCTTGAACTGCAACTGCAAGACAAAAAAAAAACCCTACAAGGTATCCTGATAGATATCTCAAATATCCTGGCTTTCTCTAACGGCCGCCTGCACTATCAGTCCCTGTGATGAAAAATTTCATAGAGCCCGTGTACCTCTAACCTCACACCGCAGAGGAATCGCAGAGTTATCTGCTTGTCTAGCCAAAGATACGATTTGCAATATGAAGGCAGTGCATCGTCTAAGAGATGACACATGGGAGGGAATCGAAGTATAAGGGAGCTTAAAAGGAGGTCAGATAGCTTACGCACACTGATGTAGTGTTTCTCCGCTTCGAATGCCATCCATAACAGGGACATGCATGCCATGCCACACAATTACATAAAGGAGGTGCGGAAATGTTGAGGTGCATACCTTTCTGCCACAATGTTTTGGCCAAAAATGGCTAAAATATTGATTAAAAAAAATGGCTAAAAATTTTATTTTTGGTTTTGGGAAGAAAAATAAAGCACATCAAAACACTAATTGCATTTAAAGAAATTACTTTAAATTGACAATTAAAAAGTTAAATTCAGTTATGAATAATTGATTAATATTTATATTTATTATAATATTTAAAATAGAATTACATACAGAATTCTTAATTTCAGCTCAGAAATGTGCTTTTTTAATTTTATTACTAATTAAATGTACACCATTTTCATAATTCCACCCTGCCACCTCAAAGGAATGGTATGAACTACTCTGAACGCTATTGCATTAACACTTTGTAGATGCTCACCCTAGATAGGTGGCTTTTTCTGGGAGGTCAAAAACAGATACATGCAGAGCTTTTACAACGTGAACGATGACAGATTCTCAGAGGCCCGGGCCCCCTTCCGAGGAAGTAGAATTGACCCCCTCGGCAGATGAAACCTTACACCCTGCCAATCGTGGCTGCACTGGTACCCAGCTGTTCTTGTCCTGCACTTGGGTGTGCTTCAGCCTGCATAGAGCGGTTTTTAGTTTAACCTCAGGAGGGTGATCAGGAGGGGACGGAATTTAGCGTTGTTCATCATCCCAGCCTGGTATGGCTGAAAACATGTTGCCAGATATCTTATCTGAAAATACTATGCATGCAGGTTGGCCTGCGGAGCTAAGTTTACACAAGTCACTGGAATGCTAGGACACATTTGCCTTTCACAACACTCAAGATGCATACCGTGACAAGAAGTAAAAAACAGAGCTCGTTAATGTTGAAATTGGCGAACACGTAAGCGAGAATCCTTGTTCTTAACAGGAATACGCAGTAGGGATATTTGAGCATAGTGGTATCCATTTCTCATGTGGCAACGGGCTGAACAACTGCCAGGGGTCCTGATAAGGAACCGAGACTAGGTGACCCTGAGATCAGAGGTTATGTTCATGGACAAAATAGAAAGGCTGATTAGTTAGTCTGTCTTCCCCTTTAATACTAAGGGCAACATCATAGAACATAAGAACCAGCTCAAAATGCTGGGCAACAAAGCTTAAAAAATAAATGAATAAATAAAATTAAATATAGAATATGTATTGAATATTTTATATATTGTCATATACCTTCAATTTCTTTATGTTATGCATTTTCTCTATGGGCTGAATAATGAAAATAGCATTTAAAAATAAAAAATAAAAATTAAGATTATTCTGTTGCTGAAGTTTGAGTCTGAAACACATCTTAAAGTATTAAAACATCTGTCTTAACATTCTCATACTTGCTCTTTAGGAAACTTGGTCATAAAAAGGGTATTAAATCATTGCAAAATCATAATTTGCATACCTAGCAAAATCTTCACTTGAAAAAATAAAAATAAAAAAAATAATTAAATATATCGCCCAGTCAGTGTGGTTTACACTGTAGAAATATTTCCTATAGACGGTACTGAATCAATGTCATATTTTTATATTTGTAATAACCTTTCAGATCAGTGTAATTCTATTCCACAAGATTCCGAATTCCATTCCAAGCCCTTTAAACTTATTTCACTGGGACTCTTTGCTTTGTGCTGGAGAAAATAGGTCACATATAGTCTTCCACTTTTTTTGACCAGACAAAAGAAAAGTTCAGCTGAGTTTTATCACATAACTCAGTAGAGACCACCTTCATTAACCCCAGCGAAGAGAGATCAAGCTCTCATATTGCCAGATGTGCTTTGGAGCCCTTATCAGCCAGCATGTATGTGAGACAGGCTGATCTTAATTAAATACTGCTCCTATCCAAAGGCTATGCAGCGCACTCGTTTTTACTCCCTTCACTGCTGCCTTTTCCCATTCAGGGAGGAGATTATTTCAGTGGCTAATGGCGGAGGACTCTAAAAATCCCTTGCCTTATTAAGTAACATATTGTGCCTCATGCTATCTTAAGCAAATGGTTTCGCTGGAACTCGCTAGAATTCAAAGCCGAGACCTAACACCGTGGCTTTGGCTGTGACAGGTTGCCTCATTTTGGAGCCACATGTTTACTCACTTGTTAGGTAGCAAATGGTGCTTGTTGTTCTCAATTTCAACTCATCAACATCAATAGTCACCTATGTGTTAATGCATTCTATTTTAATTCACATTAAAATATAGTGTAAACAGCATGGCTGAGGATTTGATTTAGGATTTTTTTGTAAATATGTGATTAAAAACCTGTGAACTTTTCAGATCACATGTTCTTGCATTCAAAAATAGCTGGATGGAGTGCCGTAGAATGTAACGCAAGATGATTTTTTAAAAGTTTAACTACTTTAAACTTCAAAACATCGTCTTAAATGTGACCCAAATGGCATGAGATGCTGACAAACAACCAAAGACGGTTCTTTACATAGACCATCTATTTTAAAACATAGCAAACAGAATACAACAAACATGTCTAGTGTATAAACACCCCAAGTCTACCATGGGCAGAACAACAAAATCAACTGCAAAACATTACTGTGAACGGTCAGCCAGTGATTGGTTTATGTTCACTGATATGGAAATAGAACAAACAATATATTGACTTCTAACACTTTATGAAATATCTATTCAATGCTTTCACTGCCAAAACAATGATATTGAAGTAACTTGACTGTTTTTTTTAGCATATATTGATTAATTTGATTAATTCCTATCAGGTAATTAATATGATTACCTACATACTACTTAATTCGCTTGACTTACCATATAATTTCTTAAGTCTTAAAATCTTTTTAAATGCCATAGATTTCACTAAAATACACGATGACTTCAGTTATTGTTACAATTAGCCTATATTAATACAACAATATTAGAGATCACAAATGCATTTATTTTGGTTTTATACTTATAATAAGTGTGGAATTTTGGAGGAAACTGTAGATACTGTGGTAAATTTGACATTGGTACTCAATATTCCATTATAGTCTGGCCCGACAGAGCTCAATGTAAATAACGAGCAAGTGTAAAAATAGACTTTTTGTGCTCTGGAAAATGTTCTTGTGTTGGCCTAGTCTGTGTTTTGTGTCTTTCACATACCTTCCAGCCTGCAAACTGCCTGTCTAACCCTCGTCCGACCTTCAGCCGAGAGAGAGGCAAACATGGTTGACCTGCCACTAAACTTTCCCCGGCTGGATGATAAGCGCTTGTTTAATTATATTCATCTACATGGATCTGACATTGTTCCAGGATGATGTCAGAGCTCAGCAAGGTTAGCGGGAGCTGAAAGTGGATGGGAATGTTAAAGCCACCCACTGCAGCACTTTGCAGGCAGCAACTTTATTTTCTGCTTTGTTCCACAAGCTCAGAGGGCAGCTTCACTATCCGCTGTTACTGAGGGCATACAAGGACATCCGCCGAATACAGGCGAACCGGTTGGGAACACTGTGGAAGATTGCGTTAAAGAGAAATAAATGTCACTCAAACGTGAAATACGGCAGCTTTGCGTGCTAATAGCCTGTTGGATGCTAGCCCACGACAAAATGTTTGCGAAATGAACGTATTTTGGGTTTTATACGCTATAATAGTATCGTTTTTCGATGAGGTAACTTTCAAGCGCCACATTTGTTCAAAGTTTCGAAATTTGAGCAATCGCAATCATATTTTAAGGAGGTACACCCTTTTTTAGCGCGAACTAGGGGTGTGGGCGTGAACATGGAGGTCATGCGAATGTTTTCATGACAACAGCAGGTCTTGTGAAGTGATCACTCAAAGGCAGGTCAATTCCCTTTGATAGATAGGTTTACGTGTGTGCACCTCAGGGGGGGAAAGAGTACGCAGGGCTGCTATAAAACATCTTTAACGGCTGAACCCGGTGCTGCTCCAGTCTTCATCTCATTTACAGGCAACTTGGATATTTTATCACCTTCAGCTCTCCTTGCTAGCCTTGCCACCCACACGAACCGAGCGGGCGGATGGTGGATGAGCAGACCTGAGCGCCAATTACATCATTGCCCTTATTTACGCCATTCAAATGTTTTCAGGTCAGCTCTAATCTCCTCCTAATCAGCGAGGTCAAACCACAAAAAAGTGCATATCGCTTCAAAAAACAGGCCAGCTAAATCAGAGGCGTCTAGCTGCGAATGTCAGGCAAACCACAATTGCATAAGCAACAAAATGGCACATAAAAGCTGAAAATTGTCAGCCTGCTGTGCATAAAATGGAGGTTAACTGAAGCATGTGTGAAATTGTGTCACTGCAGTTGACCGGAGTTGAGGTCTGGTTTGCGCAGGGTCACGTCGACATGTATCAAAAGGGTATTAAGGTCGTAACTGTCCTTTTAGATTATCGCAAATCCCCTTAGATTTGCTCTGAAAACAGATCAATTTGCGTGTAAGTGGGTTCCTAATACAACTTATCCCATCTTATGTAACATACTGTGCTATTGAGACCAGAACTTAGTCAATAGTGTGTCAAAATATAGATGTTTACGCCTACAAAAGACTCCTATGTGCAGATTAAAACAATAAGGTTCTGCTATCAGCAAAATTTGACAATCCAACAAGTGGCCTCCATTTTGAGCACTTTGGCCCAAATAATTCTACCCTAGCGTAGCAGTTCTGATTCTGTGTTCTAGTTCCTTTCTGCTGATGCCACAAATGAACACAGCACAGCAAAAAAAAGTTACCATGAGGTTTGTGCTAAGAACAATCAAATCAGTCTGCCCATCTAGCATGGTCTTCAAGTTTTCAATAGGAGGTTTTAGAAAATCCTCTTTCTGTAATGACATTTTAGAATAAAACTTTAGTGGTGGGATACGTCATAAAACACTTAAGGTCATGTTAATCTGTCTTGGAGCAGGGGAATTTAACTAGCAGGCGCTCATTGTGTACAAAGGACACCGCATATTCAACTTCTTTAACTACCAATATGGGCTTTTTGACAGCCGATTCATAAATTATTACGTTTGGTCACCTCAACTCTGAATGTGTGGAAACCCAATCATATACATTAATAAAATATAATTTTTATTTCACACATAAAATAATGAAGAGGTCACTAGATAAAAAAAAAAATTACCATATGGTTTTATAATATCTAATCTATAATATCTAATAATCTAAAAAACAGTATATGAATAATGTTATTTTTTTATATATAATAACAATAACAAAATGATAATATTTTATTAACATATTGCAGATATTATAAATTCTCAATAAATATTCACTACTGTTCAAAACTTTGGGGCTGTAAGCTTTTTAAATGTTTTTGAAAGAAGTCTCTTATGTTCACCAAGGCTGCATTTATTTGATAAAAAATACAGCAAAAACAGTAATATTGTGAAATATTGCAACAATTTAAAATTCCAGTATGTACTTTCTATTGTAATATACTTTAAAATAGAATTTATTGGCAAAGCTGAATTTTCAGCATCATTACTCCAGTCTTCAGTGTCTCATGATCCTTCAGAAATCATTCTAATATGTTGATTTGCTTCTCAAGAAACATTTCTTATTATTATCAATTAGTGCTGTCAAATGATTAATCGCGATTAATCACATCCAAAATAAATATTTTAATATATGAGTGTGTACTGTGTATATTTATTATGTATATAAATACACACATACAGTATATATTTCGAAAAGATTTTCATGTATTTACATGTATATATTTACATTCATATAATTTATATTGTATATAAATATATTTAAAATATAAACATAACTTATTTTTCTTAAATATATACATGCATGTGTGTATTTATATATACATAATAAATATACACAGTACCTTTACTGTCACCCACCCACCCCAAATGATAAAAATTATGATCACTTTCACCTCAGTTCATCTTAAATAGCCTGGCCTAACGCTTTACTTGAGGCGGTTATCTTCCACAAATAACAAATCATGTGTTCAGGTGATCTGACACACACAGCTTTCTTCCTGGAGCCTTGTTTTCACCTCAGCTCCGGCGAGATCATTGTTCATAATTAACCCAAATCACTGGTCGAGGGAAGATCATGTGTCCCGACCTGACAAAACAGCTTATTAAACCGTGCTTGACCTTGGTGTGACTCCTAAAGTGGATGTCAACCTTGAACTGCGGATGACACACTACCACCAAACGGCCTTAATCCACTCAACAGAGCAGGCTGGATCAGGTTTCGGCCCCCATTATTGGAGATGCCCACTAAAAATACACCAACGAACAGTAAAGTGCTGATCCAAAGCAGCCTGGATGATAATTATCTCAGCCTGGTGGGAAACAATCTGGCCCTCTGGGTCAGGTCTAAGGCCGTGCGCGAGGGTGACGATAGCGTCATCCTCAACGGTGTGACCAAGACATGTCCGCCACTTCCAAGGTCTCGCAGAGCTGCTGTCTTTAGTATGCGCTACTTGGGGGAAGGGTAATGTTCTGATTTACTGATGACTATCAAATGGAAAAACAGCTGCCCCTTTGTGATGAATGAGGTGACACTTTTTGTTCAAAGCGCCAATAAAACCTTTAAACAAAGCACAAATGACCACAACAAAAAGACTACACCTCTCTAGCGATGCAAAAGCACCAAGAATTAACATATCAAAGTGGCATGTTGAAAACACAGGACTGTAATGTTTACCCAGCTGCCCCTCGTGTTTCTGTCTCTCCATCACCGCAGATTCCTTCCACAGTCCAAACACGGAGGGTAACCAGACTACGGCAAAAAAAATGTGCCATGAGCTGAACTGAACAAAACCGCATCCCCCGGGTAACGGCATGAACTACACACCCACAGCGTGTTGTGAAGGGGTGCCTGCTGTTGCTCAGTAACAGATTAGCCCAGTTTATGCTTTAGCGCGGTGGATCCGCTGCCCATCACCGCTCGCTCTCTGCCAAATCATGGCCAGAGGACTTTCCAGACACTCACGCTAAACAGCCCTTGACCATGAACTGTCTGACTGTTCAAACATTTTCAAAAACCTTGAACACTTCTCTGTGATGCCCGTACTGCCACAGAACTTGTCGGTAATATCTTTCTTGATAACAGCACAATATATTTTTCAGTTTCAGGCGCCTTCGGAAATAACAGCCATGGTATTTAACTCTGAAATGAGCAAAGCATACAAGAAAATATTAAATGTCTTTAAAGAACATATTATTTTGGCTGAACATGGTGTTCCCTCTCATTCTCAGTGCCTCTGGCAATAAGAAGTTCATTTACTAGCTGTAGAGAGACCCATTTGAGAAAACTGAGAGTGGCTGTCAAGAATGGAGAAACTATTAGAAAATAAAGCAGAAAGAAAATTTGTTTCCCTCTGTGTCGAAAGTCCAAACTCATAGTCACTATATATATATATATATATATATATATACTGTATAGAGAGAGAGAGATAGATAAGATAAGATATAGATATTAATAATCGTACTACGTATACTTTTTAAAAATCAGGCTAAATATATTTTGAATAATAAATAATATGGAATAATTTCAAAATCTAACACTTGAGTGAAAAAGAATATTACATTGTAAAAATGACTTAATGAGCCACATTTGAAGTCTTAAAAATGATATATAAAACATATACGCACATATATCGGTTTAAAATCAGGCTGGATATAATCACAGTATAAACAGTACAGCAGAATATCTACCAGCTGACACATTTCCACCGTGGCACATAATATATCATCAAACCATCCTTCCCTAATCTAAACTCTGAAAAGGCCAATGCGCTATACGAGCAGACGGTAATACCCAGCGTTTGTATTCAAAGTGGTGACACAATCTTTTCTCACCATATGTTATAGATTACCAGGCAATGAATTCTGTTTAATTAACTCTTAAGAAACACCTTGAAGGTCTAAGTTCAAGCTGTGCATTATTTTCTTGATCTGCTCACCACAGAGCCGTCTTTGTCTCGACAGGCAACCGTTGGATTAGATTTTCCTAACGACATCTAGCAAGCATGACCTCATATCTTATCGAACTGGGTACACAAAAATGCAGCCGGTGAAATCACCCGTGTCGTAATGTCGCCACAGAGCTCCTTGGAAAGACTTTACTTTCACAGTACCTGGCAGAAACCAGTCTCAAACACAAAGAGTACGATCATGAGACAGTCATGGTCCCAAAAAGTGGGTACAGTGATTCTCGCACCTTTCATGCGGCTCTCAATGTGGCAATAAATCCATTACCTCAGCCTCACGTCCATCTCACATGCTGCTGTCCTCTCTCGCCATATATCAATCTTCTCAGTCATTCATAAATTCTAAAAATCCCCTTTTAGTTAATTGCCAAAGCAATTTAATTTCTAAAAAAGCCCTCTGAAGAGCAAGTCATAATGAAGTAGGGATACATCCAGCGACTCTCTCTGACAACGCTGCTCTTTTTGCGCTTGCTGGTGTGAGTGGATGAACAGTGAAAGATGCTTGCATTAAAGCCATATAATTATGTGAGGGTGAAGCACTCCACAGCTCAGCTTATTGTAGCAGACACAATGCCCTTGCCTGAGCTCTGTAGGCTCCAGAAAGGACAGGCGGCTAAGAAGTTGTGAAGGACAATCCCCCCTAATAGGACAGCACTGCGGCGGCCTTGGACTCTGAATTCTCTGCTCGACAGGGGACATACATCAATCCGTCAGCCCAGCCACAGACAGCCCTATAACCTTCAAAAGTCTCAGGATCGGTGAGGAATGATTGGCATTCGAGTGAGCCACTTTTCTCAGTGGGCTTTGCTTCATATAACCCAGGGTGGTTAAATTAAGACACCATTGAATAACAGTCTTAAGTCCAATTTAACTATCGCCCCTACTGCGTCCTCTCAAGCCTTCAATTATGCTGATCCTGCCACACGGTGACCTGCGAAAACCTTTATCCCCACGGCCATTAAAGCTGTCTAGAGACCTAGACGCAGAAGCCAGGGCAATACATGTTGGAAATGATCGGCTCAACCCGCCGTTCTAATTCAAAACTGACTGCAGAACCAAAATGTAGTGGTTTTGGTGAATATTTCTGGAAAATATTTGCAGAATCAGCCAACATCCAAACCACCTAAATGAGTGAAAGTTCTAAAAGTCGCCGTGACATTTAGTTATAAGTAGGTCCCGATGGAATCTGCAGGAGCTTTTTATGTTTTCTACACTGATTTTGGAGGAAAATGTGCAGAATGCTGTGCTATGGATTTTAATATGGTAAAAATGTGTTTAATGGAGCTTTTATTGGTATATGAAAGCATGCATATGGGTAGCTGCCATAAAATACTTCTGGGACATTGACGTACTACAATACCTCTAAAACTGTAAAAGTTGTGAGGAAACGGAAGTGGGCGATCGTTTCTTATGTATTGTGATGTACACACGAGAAATGATTATCTTTTTTTTTTTTTTAAATGTAGGACAGAGACTTGGTTCTATGCATTAGTTGTTGACTGGCTGTTAAGATGTGGACGTTACACTCATGTTACTTTTGTGGTCGGGTCACACATAAATACATAACCTCTACATTGTGTTATTGTTATAGCAAGGCCAATGTTCTGTAGTGCACTAGAAATGCTCACTAGTCACAGCGCTTATACATACTTTAACCTCAAATCTTGATGCTGAAACCTCAATGGACATGTAATACATCAACTATCCATAATCAAATGTCTGAAAAATGTGACCTAGAAAATATCACAGAAGAATATGTAAGGGGTGAAGCATGTGTAGAACTTTATGAATGACCATCATTCCAATTCTACAGAAATACGTGGAACCTTCTGTGGGCACATGACTACAAAACTTGTAAATTTGTAAAAAAAAAAAAAAAAAGTAGATTATGGACTTTGAGCATAAAAAGCTAAAATAATCCATAAATTTTAAGGAAATGCATTCAACCCAACCTGTTAAGTTTGGCTCCTGATTTCTGAGAGTCTTAATGCATGCGAAGTTAAGGATAGCTGCACATGTACCATAAATCGCATACCTAATATTGGCCTACTCTATAAAAACATCACTGATACACATCGCTCGCCTCGGGCTGACATTTCTATTCTACAGATGGAAAAATCATTTCTGTGGTGTACTGCTGATAGATGAGCTGGCACACGGAGACATGATTTAAGATGCTTCTTTCCTTTTGCCCTCCACTTTTGCTTACGCCATTAGTTTAATACAAGACTCTTTGCTTGCATTTGTCTTTTTTCTAACCACCCCCCCTCCTCACGGACCACAACACGAGCCAATTTAAGAGGCACTGTAAATGTCTTTTTCTTAAAAGCTGGTGCACTGCTGAGATCTCATTGATCTCTGATGTTTACAAGATCACGTTCAGCCGGTTGTCTCTTCAACAAGCCGTTGCTTGCGCACGCACCTCTCCTCCTGATTTATCTGACCCCGATCTCACAGTGGGCTGACTGTAATTTTTTTCCTCGCACACTATGAATAATGTACTTCAATCTCCATTATGGTCAATCAATTATGGGTTATGATTGAGGGGCGTGGTGACCTCCTGTCTGGTAGATGATCCTGTCATTATCTCATGAACAATGAACCCCTTCCAGCCATCCATACGGAGACACGCGCACACAAACATTTCACCTTTTCACTCCATCCCTCCATTTCCTCATTCTGGCTTTCTTTCCATGGTCAGATGGCATTTACTGTTCCGCCCTGTGCAAAACGACAGGAGTATTTCTGTCTCTCTACGCCAACCACATACTCTGTCAAAGTCCAGTTACCTGAGCTTTGAAATTCAATTTGTAATATGATGAACTGACATCATAATATTATTCAGAACACAAAAAAGCAAAGCAAGAGTTGGCAAATATAGGACTATGTGAGCATCATTTGGGAGTCCAACCATATACAGAAAAGACCACAAGCACTTCTATGCATAATCAAAAACAAAACTAAGCAAAAATGAACATGAATGAACAGGAAAGTTAGGAATCAAGTTGTTCAAAACCTGTATGACTTATACTTTCTTCTGTGAAGCACAAAAAAAGATTTTAAAGAACAGCTTTTGTCAATGCAATGAAAGTAAATGGGGTCAACATGGAATGCCATTGACTTTCATTGTATGAAATTAAATATTTTGTGTTCCACAGAAAAAGGAAAGTCTTGGAATGACATGAAGGTAAATAAAGGTTGAAAGATTTTCATTTGTGGGTGATCTAGCCTTTGAATAACAAGTGATGTTACAAGCAATGATTCATTTACAAATACAGAAAACTTGAGTTGGAATTCAGTCCACAAATATTAGTATTAACTGGCTGTTATCACTATCCAAGATATTCACCTCTTTTAATCTAGACTTCAGTGACAAGATCGTTTACAAAAGCTTTCCTCACAGCCTTTTAAGAAAGGCTAAGAGCAACATTTTAAACAAAACCACACAACGTAATAAAGTAAGCTTTAACATAATGTGAGTGGGTAGTCAGGTTTTTGGGTTACATGTCATCATGATCTTAAGCAAGCTGTTCCTCCCGAAATGCAAACATTTGGGACTTTTTAAGACCAGAGTAAACAGAGTAAAGTCTGATGTAAAAAAAGAACCACCTCTGCAGTTTTGATTTAGTCATGCTTTACACGAACATAAAAATTAACATTAAAAATGCTTCAAAAAAGAGTCAGTGTCTCTACAGATCATAATATACAGCTGGGCTAATGACACAGCATCATGCTCATTCAATACTGTCAATTGTCATGAGGTATATTTATTCTAAAGTACCTATGAGTCAACACCCTGAACATTATATACTTCAGGTCTTGTTGTTGTTCACAGCTCCACACTGATTTGAGAAACACAACAAAAGCCAGAGGCCTAAATGTATAATATGTAAAGGTGCACACAGTAACATTATACTGACATCTACTGGCCTGGAGGCGTGTAGTATGTTTACTAACTGCTGCCGCTACACTAAATCTGTTTATCTTTTGTTTTTCTCTGTTTCAAACTAACTATACAAATACTTATAATACATATTCTTGGATTCAATCACAATGCATTTGCGTGTGTTGTTGGTGGTTCACACTGGAAAACAGCTGACGAACTATTAGGGGTGGGAGAAAAAATCGATTCTCCCATGCATCTCGATTCTCTCTTCAACGATTCTGAATCGACTATGAATATTTCAGAATTAATTCTGAGCTTGTTTTGTTTTTTTCGCATATGGCATATGGTGTGTGCGCTAGAGACGCGGCAGGCTTCATTGCACAGAATTTGCACTGTGAGACACGTGCGCATTGCTTGACAGTGTGTGCTTCCACCCGCCGTGTTTTACTTTAGATATGCTTTCATTTATACCGTTTGGAATGCAGTACTATTAGATGCACTAAACTTGCGCACTGACAGACTTTCACGTGAGCTTTGTGTTTGTTTGTCCTGAAGCTCGATTGCGGCTGCGGTTAAATGCTGTTGCATTTTCGAATACTTTTATATGAAATTGATGTACACACAGTCAGTTATGTTTTCAGAGCAGGACAAAACATCTGATATATCTAAATAGATCTGTGCATTAGTCTGAATGCAGCCTGTTAAAGCTGCCACTGTCTATGATTTCATCAGTAATAATCAAACGGCAATAATGCTGAGGAAAAAAAGAAAAACCCATAACTATTTATATAAAAAAATAAAATAAAATAAAGTAAATTTTGCACAAAATAAATTTGATTTAAAATTTATATGAAAATGTAGCCATTTGCAGTAATATTGAAAACTGAGAATGTGACTCATCGTGATATTGAGTTGATAATGATAATCATAATTTGAATAATCGTGAAACCAAGATTCACACCCCTACATTTAAGATGGCAGTACTGACACACAGAGATTCCAACTATAAACAAAAAGCATAGAAACTCCAATTTTGGTTAAGATGTAAAGTTGTAAAGATGTATTTTCACAGCAGAAGAATTAATTGGGGAAAAAATGTAGATCAAGAATCGTTTTGGAATCGGATCAGATCGTGAAGTGCCTGAAGATTCCCACCCCTACGAACTATTGCGATGTCTCTCTGTGGAACAGTGGCCAACATTGGCATTTCAGAGTATTTTTTTCTTTAATGTCTATGCGCTGCAAAACATCTACCTATAAAATAAAATAAATATAATTAATAGTAAAAATAACTCAATTGCATGAGATGACAGTGGGTCATGTGATATCAACATGGCTGCGCCCACTGGGGCGACCACCTCAACATAGAATAAAACTGAATTTTTTTCAAGGCATAGGCTATATGACTAGAGCATCATATCAATGTACATAATTTTAAAGCTGTTTCTCAAAAGTTCAGTTAATTTGTAAAACTTTGCTAATTAGCAAAATGAAAAAAATAAAACTACTGCAGTTCACCTTTAAATCTAAAAACATTAAGTAGCTACTATCCATCCACATGGTCAAAAAAAAGAAAGTAATATGAATCATATGATGTTCTTCTTACACATCTCATAATCCATTAAACAATAATATTTTCAGAAAGAGTAAACACTAGATTTCATGAGAAATATTTATAACAGGTGAGATCATTTCGTTTCTCGATACAAGATCTTGGAGCACTTGAAAGATTTCACACAAACACTTCGAAGAGTCTCGGTTAGACTAAACATGAGGTAAGCAAGGTGCCAGAGTCATCCTCTTATCACAACCACATTAATGCATCTAGTGCTTTAACTCGGCTCGGCTACTATTAGCACAACAACACTTTTATATCACATTTCACGTGCTTGCCAGCACCGTCTATAAATGTACTTGAGTACGTTAGCTTAAATTCTGGTATAGGATGCTTATAAAGGAAGTAAGTCCTTGTCGCTTTCATGTAATCGTTTGATCACATGCATAAAGAAAATTAGATAAATAAATAAATAACGCACATATCATACGCGCATGCCCGCATGTAAACATTCAATGAAATAAATGAAGACTCAAAATGGAAACGTCAGCTCCCACCCCCCATATACATCCCCTGCTTATTTTATATACGCACAAGCCATTCAAATACATAGCGGATTCTGGCTTGCTGCTAATGCACGGATAAAACAAACGAATACATAAATATACCAGAAATCTTATTTTCACACCCAGCCTTACCTGCGCGGATGGTGAGAATCCCGTTGAAAATTATGCTGCATTCAGGGAATAGTCGGAGACGCGTATATGATATTTCTCTTTACGAACAATTGAGATGTAAAAAAAAAAAAGAAAACGGAAAGGTGAATGGGGCTGACAGCGTCTATTCCCCACATGTGCGGTTTTCTAGTGCTCTTGAGTCCTGCAGTCAGTCGCTTGACTGAATAGTTTATTCAAGGTATCCCCGGCACTCTGCAATGCCATGTTCACTCCTCCTACCCTCATGGACGCTAGTGAGATCCGATTCGCGAGAGAATCATTCTTGTAATGATTCAGCAGAACCGATTCGTTTGTAAATCACCTAAGTGTACCTTTATGAAAAGGGTCTATTATGTTAACCACAGTTGCAACAAAACACCATAATTACTTAGCATTTCTTACTAAATAGTAAATTAACATTCATGCTATGCTAGGTCTCAGGATAGCTAGTTTCAAGATAGCTAAAAAGGTAAAAAAATAAAATACGATTCTGTACAGTTATGTTTGCTTGCATTTTTAATAACACTATAGTCGCAGACAGTAAATTAACTTAATTTTAATTATATTGGTCTGTTAAACAAGAAAAAAGAAGAAAAGAAAAAGAAAACGCGTTTTTCCACACGCTCACTATGGAAAACCTGTGGGGTGGATTACACTAACACAATAAACATGTGACACATTAAATGTAATTAATAATACATTTTGCTATAAACAGCTCCTTTTTACCCGTATTTAACTATATTTTATAACAATAACAACAAAATAAAGAAGTGTAAATGACTTAATGGGAAGACTTTTGAGTGATGACTCAAATGAATTATTGAATCGTTTTAATCGGCTCACTACAAAGAATCATCCGAGCGAATCGAATCCCTGAGTTGAATCGGACTTCCCAATGCTAATGGACGCCACCCTTAAAGCCACAGCTTAACTATTTGTCCTCTTCCTAACCCTGTGCTTTAAGTCAGATCATGGCTTGTATGATCACATGTAAGCAGCACAGAGAAGGATCACACATTACTCTCAGATGTAAATTTATGCCTGCAATCCTTTAATCCATAAGTGTTTTTTCCTTCTCATTTCCCATTCCAATTTGCATAAAGCAATATCTATCTATCTATCTATCTATCGCAAATGTGTCAGAAAATGTTACATTGTTATTTTGATTGTTTTTTAATTCATAGATATTACAAAAACATTATCAAAAAGAAGAAATATAGTCTAAAATCTGTTTGTCATAGTAAAAATGAATGTGACAAATATTAAACTTTAAAAAACAGCGTTTTATGTCACAGCCTGCCTAGTTCAGCCTTTCTGTGCCTTGAGAAGACACAGCTTTTACACCAAGTTCACACCTCTTGGGACCCCATATGACCAGTCAACAGTTCTGGCTGGAGTAAACATGCCCCGCTGGGGTTACAGATGGGCTATATCCTGATGGGACATAGTATCAGCCATCAAGTTTTTCACAGTTTTTCTCTTGCATACAAAGAGATGTTAACATCCCAGCTGCCCCTCCTTACTACAGTAGATTCCCTCTCCCTCCCAAGACAGTCACATGTTTCACTGCTGTGTGACAAGCTGTTAGAAAAAACCTTTTGCTCATGTGTGATGTTTACACATTTTCAGAGCTCGCTGACTAGATATGGTTAAAGATAAAGATTTAAAGTGAAATGTTAAGTTACTATCCAAATAAAGTCTTCATATTTGTACAGCGCTCTTCACAATGCACATTGTTTCAAAGCATCTTTACAGAAAATCATGATGTTAATGCTTATAATAGCTTAATATCTTCATGCCTTATAGTAGCATTTAGCAGATTAGAGCTGGGCGATAATATAGTTTATATATCACCCTATGCAAGTATATACTGTATGTATACATATCCAAGTTTACATAAAAGTGCTGGGCAATAATAGTTTTGCAATGATACAAGCAATCAAGATGTTTAGATTTGCTATATCACCCTATGTGAGTATACTGTATGTATGCTGATAAAGTTTGACATATATATATATATATATATATATTTATATAGAGAGCTATGTGATAATACAGCTTACATTTTACAACAATACAAACAATCACAGAACTGAGATTTGCTGTAATACAGCTTTATGTGAGTATACTGTATGTATAAACGTATGTAGAATATACTATATTTCCAACTTATATCACTGGGCGACAATATACTTTCGACATTACAGTGTACCAAGTGGGTTTTATTATTAGTTTAGAACATTAAATGATGAGATGCTCAATGCACTACCCCCCAAATTTGTAGGAATATCATGTTATTTGATAAAAAAAAATTGGTTGAACTTCAGTAGTGTATATTTATAGAATATTCTACCAGCACTCAGAAACCAAAAATACCCTTTTATCACAGCGAAATCAAAGTCATGCAAGTATGCTTCCTTTAAAGTATAATAATGGGTTTAAATAACACATCCATTTCCTCTGTGTGACTCTAGAAACAGCTAGTGGCTCAGACACTGATCCCTGACCAGAGAGCAGAGGCAAAAACAAAGAGACTTTGGCCTCAGCATGTGACGGTCACAAAGGGAAACATTAGGTCTGCCAGGAGACAATGACCTTTGATTCCGCTGATTTCCCTTGAACCTTCAATGACCAGGAAGAGCAAAGGCTCCCTGGGCAGGCAGGTGCAAACAAGGGTATGGGGTGAGAAGCGTAAACTGCCATCTCCCTTTGGACTCAAATACAAAGGTTGCTGGTCTTGCCAAAGAGGCCACCATTGAGAGGAAAATTACTGTTTAACACAATATTGACACAGTCACTGAAAATAGGCATTGTGAAGTGAGAGCGTGATGAACACTGACTACATATGCAGCTGCATACAAATATAAATATGACAGTTGTAGCTGACAAAATCGAACAATTTAATATCATTAACAAAGCACAAAATTGCTACGTGATAACTTGTGTTAATTGATGCCCACAACCAAGCTGCGAGTCTAGGTTACTGTTGAAATGCTGATAATGAGGTTGTCACTTTATCTTCATATGACAATTATATTTCCTCAAGCAATATGTTCAAAGGTCTTGGCGCATAACTGTAAAAACAATTCAGTGAAGCTGTCAAAAAGTTATTCAGCAGCCTTTTAGTGTCTGTCACAGATGTTTTGTCACTCTAAGCTTTTTTTAATTAACTAGAACTGGGTCAAACCAAGGCTAAAGTTTTGAGGGTGCATAGGGGAAACTAGGGCTAGTGGTCACAATGTCAGCAACTATAAAGATTTAAGTCCAAGTGCACAACTGTTTTTTGTTTTTGTTTTCTAGCAGTGGTTTTATATGTTGGTTTCAGACAAAAAAGGGCCTTCCTGTAACTCAAAAAATAGAGCATGATGCTAGCAACACAGGGGTTTGATTCAGGGGAAAAGCAAGATCTTATAAAAGTATATATTGAATGCAATGGAAGTTTCTTTAGATAAAAGCATATGCCAAATACATCAATGTCTTTTTTTCCCAATATGGAAAAAAAATCCAATATGATCAGATTTTTTCAAATTAGTTTTTGAGAAAACAAGTCAAGACAATAAAACAATTGTTTGCCAGAACAGCCAGAATAATGATGCGATTTTTGTGTATTATATTTTTGCAGTTTTAAGAAAAAAATTGCATTTCATAATTATTGTACAGCTTCAATCATTGCTGAAAAGTCTATGTTTAATTGCAGTTTCCATTGTGACAACTTATCCCATGTAGCGGTACAACATGCCTGGCTATTGATGAACATGTTTTATGGTTAATATAATAATGTAAATGTCCAATAGCTTTGTAGCCAAGACTTTAAGGTTTGTACCCATATTGTGTTTACTTTTAAAACTAAACCAACCCTGAGAAATATTCAGTGAAGGTAAAAAGTGACAACTCTTTACTATATCCTCTTGTTCACTTTTAAGTGCTAGGATGTTGCATTTACAACTAATTTGGCAAAGCATTCAGATTGCTCAGAGGGGTTAATTGCTTGTTTTAGCCTGTGGTTGGCGTCCATATATACTGGAGTGTTTCCTGTCCATTAAAATGTCAATTATTTGTTTTTTGTTTAGAGAATGTCAATATCCCTACTAGTTGGTTAATGGGACATAATACTTAGACAGTGGCTTTTAGTTGGTTTCGCCATCTTCTGATGTGTTGGCCAGGGGAAGTGTTGTGGCTTTTGGATGCATGCTTGTTTGAGGTGAGACACCCTGTGGATTTAGGCCTTGTATCGTAATGTAACCCTCGTTATTTCCCTGAGCGATGCAGATCAATAACTGCTGTTTATGCATGCGGCCCACATATACGGCACTACATTTCAGAGAAAGTAAGGTTGCTATTATGGCTGCTTAAGATCTGGCACGGTTTCAGCGTCCAAAGAAGAAGCAGTGAAAATGAAAGACAAACGTCCTACCATTGAGGTCTCGTGGATAGGGAGCATTATGTTGTTTGTTCTATGTGAAAAAGAGAACTTATCAAATCATATCTCAAATAAAACATTTATTATTCATAACAGAGAACAATAATCAGATGTTTACAAGACATCGCAGATGCCGGCTAGATGCGGCAGAGCAATGTGGCCAAAGATCTCAAGACAGCAAATGAGAGGGAAGTGGAGGAGAAAGAGATGGAGAAAAAAGGAAATAACCCCATGAGTGTATTATGTGCAGGGTTGTGACACACTGTGGCTTTCTGCGCTTGTGTGGCATAATGGAGAGCGGGGGCGGAAGACTTGGCGTCTTACAGAGGAAAGGCCTCACTGTGTGCACATTGTGCAGCCATGTGTGGCATCACCACAGTTCACATCTTACCCATGTACAGTCTCCCAATTTTTCCCAAAGGGACTTCCAATTCTCATTGGACTTGTTCCCTTTTTATCCAAATGCTTAAGCATGGAAAATCACTGACCTAGCTTTGGGGAATCTAAAGGGTTAGGGATGTATGAGCTGCGCTTAACCTGCTTCACAGTTTATCCAATGCACCGAACAGTCAATCTATGAAATCCGAAATGCATTTTTAAAAATGTTGATGTTGAATATATTAATCGGTATTCCATTCCACTCTGAAAATATGCTTTGACTCCTCCTAGCAATAAAATGTAATTTGAGTAAATCTCCCTTGAATCTCGGTGGCACAAATGGTTAATATTTCTCCTTTGTCCCGAGGAAGGCATGTGATAATCCTACATTAGAATGGGGTAACCCTATCAAAAGCTGGACTTTTCTGTGACAGATTGCTTATGTTAATCTCTACATGAGCATACCTCTTATCAATGTGCTGAGGTCCCACATTTATTTTGCCTTGGGCGACTGTCTCCTCCATGTGAAGGATCTCACATTATAATCCACAGATCACGTTGAATGGGGCAAGTATCTCATTTCTCATTGTGCGCTCCTTCCATTTAGGATACATGCTAAAGGAAAGCCGACCGAATGAGGATTGGAGTTGAATAGGACCGCAGGGTGAGGTGCTCAGAGCCAGGGCTGCTAAGTCATCAGGTGGAGGGTCATCTTAGCCCTTTGTGTGATTTAACGCTGGGTAAATGTCACCGGCGAACATCCCAGATCTAGCTATTCACTCCCAGGCTTTCACTGAGTCTATAGTCAGTTCTCATAGCAATGTTAAAGGGCTTTGCGGCATTGAATGTTTTCGGCTCAAATGTCTGATAATTATTATCAAATTAGGCCTGTCAGATGGTTAATATGTGATATATCGGTAAATATAATCAAATTACTTAAACTCAAAACATTACATCATTATTTTGGCAGAAAAAGAAAACAATATATTGTTTGTTTTATTTCCACAATTGACAGCAATTGATTTTAGTAGTATGATGTGTTCAAGTCATGGGAAGTTCATATTTAGGGAAGTTACGACATCAGATGTGTTCGGTCACTTTGGTCGGAGCAAGATGGCGGTGTACCTTTACCCTACTTCTATAAAATGATGAATAAAGGATGTGCATCAGATGTGTTTTTTGCTTATGTTTTTATCCAAATGAAATGGTGCTGTAAATCGAATCGTCATACATTATAGCATAGTTGTACCTTACTATCGTCTTTTGTACATTCAACTTAGCTAGTTTTATTGTAAATAAAAAAAAACTTTTTCACTCATTGACATGCCCCCAAATCGGACACTCGGAATAAAGAAATGGTGCATTCAATTAATGTTGGAAAGATAGTATTTACGAGTTAATCGCACATGAACACTAACGCAAAGTCGTAATTAGTGGGAAATTAGGAAATTTACTTAATTCCTGACTCCTGAGTTTCCGTGTCAGTGAGAAAACCTAGGATGCAATGGATGAAGAGTGTGTAGTGATGGTAAAATTTGTTAAAATTAATGAATGTTTTTATTATTTTTTAATTTACAGTGAAACCGTCTAAGTTGCATGTGCAAATAATGATACTATCATACAATTATGACATATAATGAATCCATTTACAGCACCTTCATAAATTGAATAAAAACAGAATAAGAAAAAAACACTGATGCACATTTTTATTCACTATTTTGTAAAAGTAAAGTTTAAAAATCTTGCATCTTGAAAAAGTTACATCGCCATCTCGTTCCTGACCAAAGGACTTGAACGCACCCAACATCACAATTATGACTTACAACCCAACTCGTATATAAAAAAATTACCAGAAGGACTTGAACACACAAAAAGTCCAGTGCTTCAAATTTTGACTTGGTGTATGTTAATCAAGATAATCATAATCATATGATTAATCATCATATATTTATGAGAATTTCAGAAGGAAACCCATAATTATATGGATTCAGTTTTGTTTATATAGGCCTATTAAATTGTATTAATTTAATTAACATATTAAGTTGACAGCTCTGCAGCTGCAGCAAGTGAAAATCAGTCATCTTACTAGTCAACAACACGACGTAGGCTTTGTGTCCCAAAGATTACTACCACAGTTGGCTCATTTTTTTTGTTATTATTTTTTAATGAGTTTCTTTTTCTAGCATGTCCTATATTCTTTCAAAAACATGTCAGAATTGTCCGACGCTCGCACAGACGGGGAGCTGAGAAGCAGGTCAGGCGCTGATCCACATGTGTCGTGGTGTGTGCTGAGGGGGAGTGGAGCCCCGCCAAAGCGCTGCGGCGATGTGTCAGACCTGCTCGCTCTTTGGTGGCGTGCCATTCATTCTCCTCGCATGCTTTGTTTTCACATCTTGTTGACCTACTTTGCGCTCTTGGAGTAATCCTCCTGGCTCGTTCCACGGGTGGTTGGGGTGGAGCACTTTGCTATGCCTTTCTCTCATTAGAATATCAGATAGCAGGAGAAGGTCTCTCCAAAAAAAAAGAGAGAGAGAGAAAAAAACAGGAAAATCATCAAGGGCTGTCTGGAAGTGGAGCACAAGGCCGTTACGTGCATTGTCTCAAGGGCCTGGGCTTGAACTCATTTACCAGGGCCTTGGCCTGTAATCGCGAAGACTATTCTGAGTCAATGCATTGTGCTTTTGAGTAAGGCTAACTATTCTTAGAGGAAAGACTTTGAGTTGGTCCCCAGCGTCGGAGGGTTCAATGAAATATAACCCTTTTTGAAGCTGGGCTGGTTTTATTCGTCTGTCAGACTTACTTAGAGCTCTTAGATTGTGAAGTCATTGTAATCTTATGCTAGTTTGACTACATTTACATTTACATTTATGCATTTCGCAGATGCTTTTATCCAAAGCGACTTACATTGCATTCAAGTTACAGTTTTTACATTTTATCAGCTCTTGCTTTCCCTGGGAATCGAACCCATGATCTTGGCGTTGCTAGCACCATGCTCTACCATTTGATCTACAGGAAAGGATTAGTTACGTGACTAATGCCTACTCACGTAACGTTCATTATGTTTAAGATGCAAAGCATGTTTTAACTTTGAGTTATGAACAGAATACAAGTTTAGTGTGTTTTTATGATAAACTTGAGCGATTTCTCGATTATGTACATTAAAAGTTTCATCGTTCTGATTTTTATGATCCTCTTAGATTGCCAGAGTCCCTGGTTAATAAACTGGATCCTGCCCAGGCCCTTCCCACTCCAAAGCAACCAGCATAATTACAGAAAGGATCTTTAATTAGGGCAAAGAGAAGAATTATCCAGCTGTGGCCAATGCAGTCTTCCTCTACATAATTTTCTCTTTCAGTGAGCCAAAAAATCAAAGGAGGGAGAGGACTAACAGAGAGGACGGGGAGGGCACCTTGGTGGAATTTACCCAGCAATGTTGTTTTTGCTTCCTCACACTGTTTTCTAGGACTTTACCCTCTGTCCTTCACCACAGATTGGAGATCAGACTTTCCTCGTGTCATTTCAATTAGTACACAAAGCTATGATATTATATAATAATGATATTACATATATAAAAATAAATGTATAATGTATAGATTATAATGTTATATTTGTTTTCCAATTTTAGACACTGAATCAAATCAACAATTTAGAAAACAATTATTTAATTATTTAATCATAATTCACAATTTAATTGTTTAATTATATATGACTTAGATGTAACAAAAAATAGTCTAAAATAATGGGCTGCATTTGAATATATCTGTCTCAAAATATGTCTAAAATTATAATATATGTCTAAAATTGTGACTGATTGTTTATATAATAATGTAATAATGAATGTAAATGGGTGTGTATCTATATAGCCTAGATATGTATTACAATTTTTTTTTTTTGTTATTTATGATTTTTACTGGAATAAAAATTTAATTGTAATTTAAATAAAAAAACTTGAATTTGCATTTAAACTTTTTAAACATACATAAATATTACACAAGAAAAACAATCACTGGAAATAATGGGTTGAACTTGAATGATGCGTTTTGACAAATTTGCACTAATTCTTGTGTGTCATTGGATATCTGTTGTTTTCAGTGCTTTGCATCATGTTTTTAAGACAAACGCATACACAGAAGGCCAGAGTCGGCCATGTTTGGGGGATGGGGGTGGGTGGTCAAGCCGCTTACCAGATCTTGCCGCCGAGCTACCAGGGAGAAAACGCAAGCAGGGTCAGTCCAGTTCACAGCAAGCTATTGACATGCTGTTGCCCTGATTACTCATTACCAGAACAGCAGGAGGTAGTCTGGGGCACAGAGCGCTGCCGTGCCCTGGCATACGGGACAGGCCCCACCATTCATAACTAAAATCCCATTACTCTCTATTACAGGTCCAAAGGTTAACAGCCAATGACCCCTTGCCCACTGCTAGCAAGTCACTGTGGTGATACTGACACTGCTTACAAAGGAACACAGGGCTGAATATTCGTCTGTCTGGGATTCTCAGTGTTAAGGGCAACGCTGCTGGTGACTCAGCGCAAGAAGAATATGTTTTGGGGGGAATAGGGGGTTTGTGACTTGTGGGCTCTTGGGAAATTGTGGCAGTGTGTATATGTGAACGAAAATGGTCTTGAGTGAATGGGACAAGCTTCATAAAGTTGCTTTATGAGCTGGAAGTAATGGAAGTAGATATCTTGAGTCCAACTGATTCCAATTATGAAACTATAAGATTTTCGATTAGAAATCCTGAAAACAACAATGAAATTAGAAACTGGGTGTTTCTTCAGCTATGGATCTGTGAACGTTTAGAAAAGAGACTCCTTTGCAGCACATTTTTTACACTCTCAGTGTAGAGAGTTTATTTATTTTGACTACAATATAGAATGGATAATTCAGAGATTTTTTCCTCCCTAAACCTTTTTTTTCCTGGAAATGTTCACATCACTGTGATTTATTGTATTTGATAAAATTTTGTGATATAAATGTAATTTTAATCATTTTTGTAATACAATGTCTTGCTCCTTTATCAGTTTTAATGTGACCATCAGATAACAAAAAGAAAGAAAAAAATGAAATCTGTCGGTTTTAAAGTCATAATAAAATTTAATAATAAAATTTCAAATTTGAGATTGGTTTGTCTTCTGTTGACAAATATCCGAGCCGCTGAAGACGCAGCAGATTACTTTTGTTTCTGAAGGGAATGCGCCCCGATCTACATAAATGTGTCTATGTTCGCGCGAATCATTCGTGATCCAGCTTCACCTACAGAAGTTAAGTTTTTTTTTATGAATCTTTGCAAATCACCTTTCCTAATAATGTGCTAGCGAGTTTCACATTAATGCGGCTAAAGTTTACAGTCTCTCAGAGAGCAGCTAGGAAGAGAGGGGTGGGGTGAGCAGAGCTCATTTGCATTTAAAGGAACATACAGCAAAATGGCTTGCTGTAAACAGTGCTGTTTTTAACAGGGTAAAAAGGGTTGTTTTACACTACTATTGAGACATTTTAACCAAAGTATGTTAGACTTTTCATTAAGACCCTAAAGAATCATATCAAACTGTGGAAAATGGGCATCCGATGACCCCTTTAACAAAAATAATGATTTAACACAGAGAATTTTAAAAAAAATCTAATAAAAAAGTAGTGATGTGCATTGATAAATCTTGTCTAATAAATACTGCAATATTACATAAAATAATTTATTTGATTTGAACTTGATTGAATTCAAAATTTTTGGAAAAAACAAAACAGGGCTATAAGTACTGTAGATAATGAAACATCCATTAAAGGGATAGTTCACCCAAAAATTTTAATTCTGTCATTAATTACTCACCCTCATGTTGTTTCAAACCTGTAAAACCGTCATTCATCTTCTGAACACAAATTAAGATATTTTTGATGAATTCTGAGAGTTCTCTGACCCTCCCATAGACAGCAAGGGTACTACCATGATCAAAGCCCAGAAATATAGTAAGGACATCATTAAAATAATCCATGTGACATCAGGGGTTCAACCGTAATTTTCTGAAGCTACAAAACATACGTGCGCAAAAAGAAAACATACGTCGTAATACTCTCCAAAATGGCGCCAGGGTGACGTGGAGGAGACGAATTGTTGAATAAAGTTGTTATTTTTGTTTTCTTTTACGCACAAAAAGTATTCTTCGAAAAATTATGGTTGAACCCCTGATGTCACATGGATTACTTTAACGATGTCCTTACTACGTTTCTGGGCCTTGATCGTGGTAGTACCCTTGTTACCATTCCAGTACCATTGCATTCATATCCATATGTACATAAATAAAAGTCAACTTTGTTTTAAAATTTAGCTATGAATGAATAATCTGCTTTTTGTTGCACTCGGTTATTTGTCCACATCCCCACTGCTCTGCCTTTCATCACAGTGAAAAGAAATGATGCCATTTGGGTCGGATGCTCGGTAATGTCTATTTAAGGGTATCTCCGAATTTGTTTGTGATACTAAATAAAACACAGATGATGAAACCACAGTGGTAAACTAAGGAGGCTGACCTTGTCCTGCCTCTGTAACACAACCCCTAGAATGATCTGCAGGTCAGCAACCTTCCCCTGCCCTCCATTATCAGACCACACTCTCTCGCTCTCGCTCTCTTTTCTCCCGCTTCACTCCCACACTTCTCTCTCTCACTCTCTTTGTCTCTCTCGCCCCTCGCGGGGGTTTCTATCTCCTTATCTTTGTCTATGCAAAATGTACATGGGTCAGCTATTATACTCATGCAGCGGCCTTTTTTAGCTGTCATCACTATTACCAAATAATGCAACATTATAATGTCAACAGAGGTCATGTAGTATTATGTTCCGTTTCTCCTCCGCATTGATCAATACACAGCAGAAGCACGTGAAATCTTTGCTCGTATGCCTTGTTGTGTGGTGAGGGACACGTATTTCCAGGTGACTGAATGATTGTGACGCAGAGCGATGTGGAAAGCGCTCTGTTATTGCTGAAAAACGAGACGGCGTCAGCAGCTTCTTGATGTCCCCCATTCAATGAGTAATTACTGCAAATCGCAAAGGCGAGCGCCAGAGAGCCTGAAGACGCCTCATCCATTTTGACGCTCATCTTTGCAATTTAAACCACCGGTGATCTCTCAAAAGGGCCTCCGCAATTGCGTTGCATTTGCACGGCATGATTTTCACTTGTCCTTGTCTGTCGAGCTCCTTATCTACAACGCCCTTCGTTATTATTCTCTGAAAATAACTTTGTACTCAAGGTGAACGAAGCCTTGTGAAAACTGGCTCACTTTTTAATTCTCTTCACAAGTCGCCAGCGTTTTTTGAGTATTCATGGATTCATACACCTGCTGTACATGTAAGCTAGTTAGGAAAGGAAGTCAAGGCTCCATGATATCAAAATCGGGGGTTGTGAGTTTTACGTTTATGCATTTAGCAGCCACTTTTATTCAAAGCGACTTTCTGCATTTCGATTGTGAAGTGAATCCACAACCTTGGCTATGCTCTACCAGCTAAGCTACAGGAACGGGCCTTTTTAGTTAGTTCACTTTGAGGTCATTTTTATGCTACAATGTTAAAAGCTCTGTTGACAAAAATATTGGAAAAATACAGACTGAAAATGTCCTTTTAGACATACTAATAAATCTAACATTCAAAAAAAACTAATATGACAAAAATCACAGTAAAATTACTAAAATGTGAACTAAAATGAAAATGAAAAAGCAAAATAGAAAAAAAAAAAAGAATAAAAACCATACTATTATTTGAATGATACTACAATAACACTGTCATGATGTAGAAAACAAACATTTATTTATTTTTTAAATAGATTTTATTCACTTTTTATATATAAAAAAATTGCAAGTATCAAATCTTGGTGCATGACATTATTTCTAAAGCGACTAGCTATTTAAAAACAAGCATCAAACCATTGGATATTTCCACCCTAACCCGTTTGCTCTCGTCAAGCAGTTTAACGGTGTCTAATGTCAAATCACTGCATCATTATGAACTATGAATGCCAACAAAAAGTGTGACCTGAACTGTGATACTTGTTTTTAAGTTTTCATGGAGCATTAAAGTTCAAAGGTCAGATGAAAAGTCCATTCCATCCTCTAAGGGTTTAAAACATTAGTCGAACATTAGTAGTGTCAGAGAATTGATGTGAAATCCTCAGTAAACATCATCCTTCAACGAATCAAACCATAATCCATGTTGCTTTAGCATTTACTGGACACCATTTGCCCAGGCATGTACTCTTGGCTCGTATCTCTCTGTCAATCACAGATGGCATTTACTGGCTAAAACAGGGACTGAGGCAATCTTGTGCCAACAAGGACATTCATCTGCCAAAGACAAATTGGTGCATTGAAAGTCATTTAATAGATAGGCTTATGTGAAATATGGGGAAAGAGGGAGCACTTCTGGTGTTTGACAGCACTCAGAAATGAACATTTGCTTGGTTTACGACCTGTGTCTCATTAAATATTCCTTATTAACACAGAGCAGTAAATATCTAGCCTTTTCGGTGCACTGTGAAATAATAAGACACCGTAGGCCTTCAGGTATTTATGACGCTAACATTGAAGTCATAAGACATCTTAAAGGAACAGTTCACCAAAAAATGACAATTCTATCATCATTTATTCACCCTCTTGTCATTTGAAAACATGTGTGACTTTAGGATGTTGTTTTGGACTAAACTGACTTTCATTGTATGGACAAAGACAGCTGAGTCATTCTTACTTTGTGTTTCACAGAAGAAAGAAATGCATGCAGATTTGGAACAATGAGGTTGTGTTTTAAGGTGCACTAACCATTTAAGCAATGAAAAAAAAAGATATACACAATGTGGTGAGGGACCGCACCAGCCTCAGGTCACTGGAGACTTGAGGATTGACCCATTGATAAAGACAAAGGTCTCAGTGGTCAAGCTCGTTATCCTTGGCCACTCTGTTAGAGCCCTTATTTCCAACAAGACAGAAGATTGGAGAACCAAATACAACAGTATTGATTTTGCAATTGATAGTTGCATGCCTGCTATTGATCAGGATCAAGCATCTGCCATTTGCAGAGGTGTGCATTTTCCATTAGTAGTGGGTTTGCAATTAAGACCCGATTAGCATTCTAAGCTCATGTGTGATTTGTTGTAATGGGTGTTCATTAACTTGCTACTTTGCTTTTGGAGGTCAGAAGACAGATCCCAGAATCCCAAGGGCTGTAGCCTTTTGCACCTATTTTGTGACATTTTAGAATCTGTTATTTTGGGTATGCAATTACACAACACATCCATAAGCATAAACAAGTCTGTTTTTAGTTGCAGAACGACAGAGAAATACAAAGTATGAGAAGTATAAAATAATTATGAGAATAATTATTAGAATTAAAAATGAGGATTAATGTTAAATTGTCTATGTTTTTTGCAAGGACCCCTTTCAAGACTCTGAGCCTAGTATGAAAATAACAGATTTTCTTGGAAACACTGTATATTAACTTTGATTAATTACATTAACAAACATTATTATATTATGCTAAACTAGTGTTGACCTAGTTTCCTAATTAACAACCTTTAATTTGGCATTTATTGCACAACGGAAAGAAATCTGCATTTATTTAATGATGGATTTACTGTATATAGAAGCAATCAAATCAACCAAAGATAATTAAAGAAGGTTGTTGATTATCTATTTTAATATTTATATTTTCCATATCACTGTATGTACACTGTAAAATAATCTACTAGCAATTTAAGTGAAAACAGTTTCCACGCTATATCTATCTATATATATATATATATATATATATATATATATATATATATATAGTAAAGGAATTTTATATAAGTATGTAGTGTTTATATTCTTTTACAGTGTGTGTGTGTGTGTGTGTGTGTGTGTGTGTGTGTGTGTATATATATATTCCAAATATTCTACAAATTACCCACATTTAGAAATAAAGCTGAATATTTCTAAAGAAATTTCTATTTGCTTTAAATAACAGTGTGTGTTTAATAAATAGACTTTTTTAAAGTTGTCCAGTTTATCACGGCTGATCCTTCGTAAGCCTCTGGCCTCCTTTATTAAGTTCTTAATTAGAGAATTTGTGTAGCATTTTCTGGACTGTAAACATGTCTGTGTCTGAATTACAGGACTTACAGACTCAAGGCCAGCTTTACCTCTACCCCCACTTCCATCTCTTGCTGCAAAATCAATGGAGTGATGTAGGTATCTGGAGGAGGACATGGGGACAGGCTTAAGCAGACTGCTTGTCTGAGTTCCATTTCATGCATCAGCGGCTACAAGCTCAAACACCATGATCAGCCTTTGCTGTTCAACACCGCACTCCCTCACACTAGTATGCACAGTATGCACACACACACACACACACACACACACAGTCATGCAGACACAAGACGCATTCAGAAGGCAACACAACATGTTATTAGACGCCACACTGATCTACTGAATATGAAGTCTTGCTGCAACAGTGCTTCCATGAAAACATTGCAGCATTCCTCTCTGGAGGAATAATTCAGCCTCTGTCAGTTCATACTCTGACAGCAGTTTGACACAGACAATACAGAACAGGACAGAGGTATGCACTTATATATACACACTTAAATAGTTCTCAACTGGTGAGCTAAGACTAAAAAAAATATTTGTGGGTCTGACAGCAGGGGAAAAAATAATGATAAATGCAACTAATAAAAATAAATCATATTAATTAAAAAATTCTTAATTATAAATTGAAAAAGAAAGAGAAATAACAGTTCAGTAATATTAACCCTAATGTTGTATTTTGGTCATTTTGACACAGAGGGGATTTTCTTCAACCCAAAAATGCTAGTTAAAGTTATCACATTGGACAAGGTACAACAACTTCCTCTAAAAAAATTTTTTTAAATTTTTTTTCTCACTTTGTTACACTTGTGGTGTTGCTTTTGAAATATTACCAGCCTACAAATAATTGCTTATAAATGTCTCGTTATGCTATATTATTACCAAATATTAAATTCAGTCTTTTTGTCAATTTGTTTTCTTTCAATTAGCCTCACTGATCTTAGCTTGTGCACCTCAGTTTTGAGTGAACATGAGTGCCAAAATTATACACAAATAATGCTTTTTTTCTCTCAAAAACTGAGGTGCATTAACTCATAATTTATTTAATTTTTTTATAATGTAAAATCTGGGTCCTGAAGCAAAACTATGAGAACCACTAAAGGTTATAGGATTGGATCCAAGTAACTCAGTAACTGAAAGGTCACTCATCTTCATTGTACCCTTGAGCAAGGTGTTTACCAAGTTGTACTGTCCAAATGTACTGCTAATTTAATAGATGGATAAAATTCCCATAAACACAGTGGCAGCCATTTTAATCGTCTAAATCAGAGAGCAAATAATACCGTGTGATATCTCTGATTCTATTTCTGACAGCGCACATCCAAATATAAGCTACTGTGTCCTTAAGTTCCAGCTTAATTGCCTGTTTATAGATAGTGAGTCACTATGAGGACATGCATCCGAAGACCTCTCTCTTTACTGTGGCCATAACAAACCGATGAACTCTGGCTTCTGACCTGTAGGTGTATTATAAGAAAGCCAGCTGCCTATAGCTGAAGTTAATTCATCATGACATGGTCAATGAGGATCACACTGGTATGGCCTGCAGGGAAACTTGCATTAGTTTGCTGTCCACTGCACAACGGGTCTTATTCAGGGGTATAGGACTGACTGATGAGAAGCAGATCCATAAATAAAACTACATAGATCCACTCAACATTGACTTTATTATCACAACATCTACCAAAAGTCAGCTTTTGGTGGGGGTTAAGCAAATTGGAGCGGAAAACATTTCAAACGGAGAGCTCCAAAAATTGATGTCTTGCACAGTGACCTTAGAATCTTACAAGCTAATATGTTAAGTGTTTGATATTATTATTAAACCACAAAATCAAATTTAGCTGATGATATGTACAGTGGGGATCGTTTCATTTATATATATATGATAACATATAAAAACAGTGAAATATTATTACATTTAAAAAAAAAACTGTTTTCTATATTAATACATTTTAAAATCTAATTTAATCCTGTGATGACAATATCATTATATGAAAAACAAACAGGCAAAAATTTGCCAAAAATTTGCATTTGTGATTCAGTGAAAGAAAAGTCAATGTAAGGGTCAGTAAATTAAAACAGAATTTTAATTTTTGAGTGCATTGATCCTTTACCTCCAAGAGCTCCTCAGCTTGCAAGAAAGAGGTATCCCTCATTGCTTTAAAATGCCCAATTAACACAAGGAACGGATCTGGTGGAGAAGTATTTGGGGAAATCAAATTCCTTTTCAACAGGCCCCTTGCAGGAAAGCCAGCAATAGGCCCCTTTATCTAATACATGCCAAGAATAATTAGGTTATTGCAGCACTGCCTGTTGTTGCTCAGTAATTAGGCTAGTCTCTTATGGATTCACTCCAGGTCACAATGACCTTGAGGAAGAGGGAAAAAATTGCCCACTATTGACATCTAAACTGAGGATAGCGGGTCAATTCCCACAGCTGGCAGGTGCACCCTGATCACGTAGCGTGCGTTCCAGCGCCGGCGATGTGGAAAACCGTTGGAAGCTGAGGACGCGGAGATGAAAAGGAATGTATGATGAAGTGTACCAAGGTCCTCAAGGAGACAATGAAGGCTCTGCCCCTCCCATGCCTCTTCCTGCATCTCTAGTCCGTGCTCTTGGCCTTGCTTTTGAGGTAACTTAAAAAACACAAGGGCATGTAGACTGAACCAAAGAGTTGCAGATGCACCTTTTGTTGTGGCCATGGATTAAAAAGCTTTTCTTACTTGTTCATTTTCCACAAGACTGAGCTGCATTTAAAATGATTTAACAAGTGTTTTGGCAAACACATGCCTATGCTCAGACATAAAAATATTTATATATAATATAAATTATACTATAATAGTATAATATGATTTGTAACGTCTCTATAATGTGTATTATATTTTAAAGACAAATCCCAGTACATGCTATTTTTACATACACAGCAAACTCACATTCACAACTCAGGAAAAGTCTGATATATTTTGCACTTTTTCATTGGAACTTTTTTTTTTAAACACTGCTCTCCCTGGAAACCATTATAAATGATGCTTTAAGGGTCACCTTGTAAATTGTATCTGTAATTTTCTAGCAAGACAACGCTGACTGCCAAGCCATCCACGCTTTTAAACTCATTTTTGTGGTGATAAATATGTGCATCCTGTATTTTAATATGGTGATAACAGATTTTGTTCATCCGTGCTGTTATGCAATGTACAAGCCATTAAAGATCTTCTGTCATCAACATTCTGCCAACATGGCTAGTTACAGTGTGGTAATTGGTCATATTGGATCCTTAATCAAAAAGCTTATTGTTTCTGCTGCCTGAAAAGCAATGATTACAGTCCCATATGCTGAGATGAAATGAAACAATTATATGTGATGGAAGCCCAAAAATCTTTAAAGACAAATTTCTAGTTGTATGCAACACCCATAAAGGGACTAATATGTGTCACATACAAATAATCCACACATTTATCTTATTCTTATTTAGAATTCCTATGGATTTGTTGCATGTAAAAGGAAATCTATTTGCAATTAAAATGTACATGCATTACACAAACATTATTATACTCTGTCATGATGACACATTTATGAGTTGCTAGAGGCAGGGACAGCATTGTGCATCTATTTTTTGGCAGTTTAATCTCATTTAGGCAAGAATATATCTATTTTGTGGGTATATATACTGTATACACACACACACACACACACACATATATATATATATATATATAATTCCAGTCATTTCAACAGCAAAAACTATCCCAATTAACCTAAATGTTATTTATATTAAGTGCCTTTAAAAATCCACTTGGATCAAAAATGAGTTTGAACAAGCTTGGATCATGAACAAGCACAACACCTCTGACAAGATGCATTGAGGCATAAACTGGATGTGTGTTAAAAGCAGATAAAAATCAACAAGAGGTCACCCGCAGGGGTCATCCAGTCATCAGCAGGAAACAGGAGAGGTCATGAAAGGTCGGACTGATAAACACCTTCATTGATGGGTGTGAGTCACCAGCAGGGCAGGAAATGAAGAGCTCCACCCCTCAGGGGTCATCAGAAGTTAAAGGTCCCAGGGAGGACACTGTTGTATGACGCAGGAGAGCGCAGGCTGCTCAGGGAGAGCGCAGATGAGCAGGCAGTATTGGTGCAATAAAAGTTGTGAATCACCTCCTCCTAGGCAGGACAGGCTGAGCTGTTAGTATAATGTGAAGTCATATGTCTATTGAAGGACTAAGGCATTTTACAGCTTCCAAAAATCTGCATAAATTAATACATGAATGAATATATAAATATGCATACATGAATGAAATGAATAATTAATTCACTTGAATAAATTCAACATCTTTCATTTTTCTAAAGTTAATGCTGCTGATGTCAACATCTAAAATTAATTAATCAATAGTGCAAGTAATTTATATCAGGATGGAGGGGATTTTAGGGTTTTTTCATATAGCAAGGTGATCAATATTGATGGCCTGTGGACGGCCCATAGCAGCTGAAAACTGGTGAGGGACCATAAAAAAAAACAAAAAAACAATCAAGGCTGTACTGCTTTGGAGGCAAAATTGCATGAGGAATCTAATTAGAAGTTGTGTGACTGACCGTTCGAAATGAAAAATGACAAACACGACTATCTCTATGCATTTGACAAGACCAATCCAGGACAGAAGTGACCAGGCTGGGTATCAGAGAGCAGTTTTCATATATGTATAGCAATAAGTTAAAACGTGTGAAATTAATTTTTACACAAAAATATTAAACAGCACAGCTGTTTTTAACATTGGTAATAATAATAAATGTTTCTTGAGCAGCAGATCAGCATATTAGAATGATTTCTGAAGGATCATGTGACACTGAAGACTGAGTAATTACTGCAGAAAATTCAGCCTTGCCATCAGAGGAATAAACTACATTTTAAAATATATTAAAATAGAAAACATATTCTTTAAAGTGTAATAATATTTAGTTTTTATTAATAGTTTTTACTGTATTTTAGATCAAATAAGTGCAGCCATGGTGCGCATGAGAAAAACAAGAAATTTACTGACACCAAACTTTTGAATGCCAGTAAAAATAAATGATCATTATTATTATATTCAGCCTTACATTGTTGCCTTTCACGTCACATCCCAGGATAGTCGCTAGTGATGTTTGTGGGACTGTGTGAGTTCTTGTTCTTGCTCCATTCTGAGAAACTTCCACTGAGATGAATGAGAAAGCTAATGGATGGCTTTCTCCAGGTGCTATGGAGCTCCTTGGTCTGAAACATAATGAGAAAGCCATGACTACACTCCCTTTCATGCAAACACTCATAAAAAATCGGTGTAGTATTTACTCAGCGTTCTAAATCTAACCGACCCTGAGATGTATTTAGGGACTTGCTCTCCCGAGAACAAACACGAACACACTGGCTATATATTAAGACATTCACAGGGAGGTCTCTGTTCCAAGAAGACCTTAAATAAACTGGCACATAGTGACCAAGAGGATGCAGCTGGACCATCTATCTGACTCCCGGCGCTTGAGCTGAATAGACAGAGAAGGGAAAAGGGGAGAGAACAAGAGCGAATGAGTGAAAGAGAAAGAAAGAGAGACGGATGAAGGCAGAAAGAAGTGCTAGACTCAAGAGCACAATGTGTGCACCTGGGTAAAGCTCCCTCACATTACTCAGCTCTCATCCGGCCCGGTCCGGATACGCTCATCAAAGACCCCTGCTGTCTGAACACCCCTCCCGCCTTCTGCAACTTTCCTTTCGGTTTAATAACTCCTCTTCCTGCTCTTTGAATAATTTTTACAGCATCACGTCAGAGCTTTAAATACTTCCTGGGACTCTGAGAGGTCTTGGAATGGCTTTAAGGCCTCTTACAGAGGACATTAAGCTACATTTAGCTACACAGCCATCATTTTAAAGTTAGCAAAGTTTTTTTTTTAAGAAAGCCGTATATTACACTGATATATATCCACCTTGCATTCATTTTTTTCTGTCGCACTTGTTGATTTAACTATTCTGAAGAAAAAACCCAAGCCCATTTGTCTCTGTTTGTCTCCCAGCATGCTGCTGGGGCAGGCTGCTCTATAAAAGGCAGCTTTAACACTGAGGCAGAGAGGCCAATGGCCCCGCATTGCTCTGAGGGACAGGAGTACAGAAGGTCATCTACAGCATGGCTGATGAGGCACTGTCTGTAACCCAACTCACTGAGGGAACAAAAGGCCACAGAGGTCACGACCCCTCACAGTCTCTCAGCCGAGTGCAAAGATAGGAGTTCAGAGAGACAAAGAAAGGGATGTGGATATAGTGAGTCATTAGCCGCTATTCAGAACTGCAAGTGTCAAATATCTCCAAAAAAAAAAAAAAGTACAGTGAATATCGGAAAAAGAAAACTTTTATCAAATATTCAAAAGTCTGAGACCACTATAGTGAAAATGCATTTATTTTGCATTGGCAAGTATTTGGTTTATCACATTTTTTGCAGCGGATTTAAGAACTTTCAAAGATCATTTTGTGCCAAGAACATCTGACCGAATAATAATAATAATAATAATAATAATAATAGCATTTACAGAACACTTTTTCTATTTAAAATATGGAAACTAGGATTTATAATATATATATTTTTTTTTTTAAATGTATGTTTTAAAATGTATATAACAATATAAATAACATAATTTAATATTTATATAATAATAGAACATTATTTATACATTATTATTATACATTAATTAAATTTTATAAAAACAGATTATATTATTATAATTATTTAATCAATTATTTATATATTAATGTATTTAATTATATATTATTTCTTGCTATAAATCATTGTTTCTAGATTATTGTTGATATTATTATTACTATTATTAATATTGTAAATTAAATAATAAGAATGTATTTAATGTATTAAATTATATTTGTTATTTCTATTATAAATATGTAATTATACATTTAAAAGAAAAAATGAAAAAGTAATATAATAATAATAATAATACATATTATATTACTTTTTGATTATATTATTTTTTATATATATATTTCCTTTTTACAAGATTTAAAAGAAAAAATATATTTTTAATATTTTTTGCCTATATATATATATATATATATATATATATATATATATATATATATGCAACTTTTAAAAAAGGAGATTTGATAGAGTGCATTCATCTAACAAACATTTTTCCTTAATCATTTAAATCTTTTCTATCAACGTTATTTCCTTCTTTGACCAGTTCCAGCTTCACTATTTTCAGGTGTGAAATTTGATGTAAACAAAAGCTCTCATCATTGTTTATTTAATAAAAACTACACCACAATGCAATATTTCAACAGATGAGCACCTGATGGGTCATGGAGAGCTACTTTGCACTTCTTTCCCCATTCTTTATGTATTGTACCTCCCACAATCACACTAATACCTCTGTCCTAATCGCTGTAGCACAAGGCCCTCTGGAAGACTCCGACTCCATCACTTAATCCTGTGTCCTGTTTGATTCTGCAAGGCACTCATCGCAAGGCTACGTGAACAGAGTGGAATATGGTTTCACGCCCGGCTGGTTATTTGATTAGGTATACCGAAGGTTTATGTGATAAAGCGCCAGCCAGGTCTCGCTGTAGTAAGCTCTGTTCCAATTCAGAGACAAGGACAAGAGGAACACATGTACTGTATGGGACAAGCCCAGAGTTTAATGTCATCCTGCTGCAGTGTGTTCCACACACCGTCCTGAGAGGCTAAAGCACGACTCCCACAGCTTCAAGTTTATAGGAAGTTCTTGTTCTTGTGAAACAGAGCCACTTATACAATAAAACATCATTTGAAATTGGACTGGTTGTTGTTTTCAGAGAGGTTCTGGTTTAGCTTGAGGATAAACAGGATCATTATCATCTTCTTTCATTAAATTGTCTGGTGCTGTATTGATTTCTGTAAATGCTACCAACTTTCAACTGCATTTAACCAAGCCGTCCCTCACGTATACCATTATTGACATACATGCTGCTATTTTCTGGCTCTAAATAAACGTTTGTGGGTTTAGCTTTGCTCGGTAATCTGTTAACCACATCCATTCCTGCATTTGGCCCAGGCTTGTCTGCAGTGTGACATGAGGGGCCGTGGGCAGGCCGATTAGAAAGCTGCTTCATTACCCTTTGTCACATCAACTCAGATTTATGGCGCCTAATGGAGGACACTCTGTTTCTGCAATTTACTGAGGGAGATGGGAAATCTGAAGCTTCTTGCAATCCAGTCCAGTCATTGCGCTTTGGAAGATAGAATGACTTTTTTAAGCGGCGAGATCAGACTGCTTGCCCTGTCAGACTGTTTTAGTTTGCAAATGGTGTCATTTATTTCAGAGATGTACTGGTAAAGCGATGTGTTGGGTTGTTCAAATGAGAATTGTAGATTATTTTGGCCAACTGCATTCTGAAGAGATTTTATTCATTCGGCTGTGAAATGCAAACAAAATAAGTGAAGCACTCACACAACTGATTGGCTCAAGAGCAGCTTCTGCTGGCTGTCACGGTACTGCAGTCTGTAGTGACACACAGTGGTGCTTGCTAGTTTCCATGAAGTGCTTTTAAGTATGGTTTCCACAGTTATTAACATCGTAAATCTAGAAAAGTTGTTTATATTTTCATTTTTAACTTTTAATGTACATTTATAACTGTTTTTTAACGCTGCTGCGTGAGTGTTTCTAAAACAACAGCTGAGGGAGTGATGACAAATTTGACATCTTCCTCTCTTCATAGAAATGCTATTTCTTTTGCCAATGGTGCAAAAGAAAAAACATTTGTTGTAGTTTCCGTTCACATAGAAGTTTCACAATTATGATGACTTCTGTTTCTGAGAACTATGGAAATGTGAAAAGGGTTTTAAAAAAAATCAAGCTGTTAAGTATTTATTAAGTATTATTAGTTAGCCTATTATTACTCTTCTTATGTTTTATAAAAAACTGCAGTCTTACTTATTTTAAACTTAGTCAGATTAAAATGTCATACTGTGCTTGTTTTAGTGTTTTGTTTCAAGACAGACTGTTCTGTTCCAGACATCTTCCTTTGGACGTCATTGGCACAGGTGAAGGAATTATGAGACGTCACTGCAGAGTAGCAAGTTCACCTTCAGAAGGTCATACGGTCAACGCTTAGTTCAAAACCATAAAACACTCAACTTTGTTTGCTTCTACTCAGCTTTCAGAACATACTGCCTGTGCTTGGAGCTGATGTGCTCCTACGAAGTTTGTAAAATGTGCTATTCTAAAGTTCAGAGAGTTCCAAAGCTCGTATGAACTGGCAAACGTGAGCACTGTCACCTATACGGTTAGACTAAATGAATTCCAAAACATTTTATTGAAGTGATTATTTACACAGGAATCAATTGCTTACTAAATGGAACTTTTAGTTAATTCATTTAATGCATCGAAAAATTACATTAGAAGCCCAAGATTTCATTTTGTTGAGTGGTATGCTAAAGAACTGTAAGCTTTCCAATAAATTGCTTTTATTAAAAAATGAATTAATGGATCGATAGATGTAGGCTATGGTTGAGTGATTTATGAATAAATGGATGGATGACTAAAGAGAGAGACTGATAGATGTATGTTTAGGTTGAGGAATGCTAATGTTCTTCTTCCAAAGCCCTAATTATCTTAAGTATTATTAAATATTTTCATATAATATGCTAAGTTTGTATATCAAACTGAAATAGTTTCAAACAACATTCTTGATTAATTAAAACATGTCTGATTTGTCTTTAGTGTACTTAATGAAATCTGGTTCTGATTCTACTCATACATTGCTGTCAAAATTAAAAGCATGTACTGCATAAATGCAATGATACATCTATAACTAATATATAAATAACATACATTTTAATAAAATATTAACATTAGTATATTAATAGTATATTATACCTACACCAATCATGTATGTTCCAGTATTGATATTATCTTTCTTTTTCTTTATGAAGGCTATTTGCTGAATGCTTGCCATCTAATTACTTCCAATCTTTGTTGCCCCCTGCTGTCTGTGTTAGTTATTCATGTGTTTAGATCTACATGTTACAGCATTTACTGAAAAAAATTAATTCCTTTAGGTATATTTGTACTTTTTTCTCAGATGCCTCATCTGCAGTGATATCAGAATGATCAATAACCATTTGTACTTGTTTTTTGTTTTTATTTATTTATTTTATTTTGGCAATTTAACCTTAGTCTTGAGAGCTGAACATTGGCAAATGCCTCCAGTCCCTAATATCTCTCTTCAAAGCAATAACTAGTCTCAAACTTCTATGGAAATGCCAGAGCCTAAAAACAATAAAAGACTAATCTTTAGACAGATTACCCATAAGGCCTGTCCGTGCCCCAGCTCTAATAAGCATTGAATTCACTTGGCTTCACGGCCCTGAGGTGCATGCTATTAGAGATCGTTTTGCCAGCTGGCCTGTAATTTCAACTTTGAGATGAGATTTGCATTTTTAATAAGAGGTAAGAGGCCATGAGAGGTTATGAAATAACTGAGTGATTTAGTATAGAATGAGAAGTGGTCCAAGTATAGATCCCAGTGGAACACCAGAGGATTGTTGGTGTGCAGATTAATTGGATGTTTTCTAAAGTACCTGACAGGCTTAGTAATGCAGGAGGAATATGAATTTAAGAGCTCTGCACTTTAGATGGCCATCTCACAGAATAGTGTGGTTTATGGTTTCAGTTATTAAAGAATTATATTATAAAATAGAAGTGCATTCATTGTGATATTTCAGAAAGAAAAGAAGTCCTTAAATGGTTCCTTCCTAAGGATGTAATGTATTGTGGTTGTATCTGCTAGTGCTGGAACATAGATAGTGATCTCAGTATTAAAATAGCCAACTTATCAGAGTCAGATAAATACGAGAAATTATTGGTAAATAAGGGAAAATATTAAGAAATAAATACGTGAAAGATTTAGAAAAGACATAGTGGAGTTACAGGCTTGATAGAAGTTCTCAGATCTTGCATCTTGGCTAAAACAATTCACAAGCTACAGACATTAAGCTAAGCAAAGAATTACCGAAAAAATCATTTTACTTCCTTGTACAGGAACTAAGCTGACATCTATATCTAGTTACATGAAACCTGTCATGCAGCATTACTGATATGCTTTAGAAAGAATGTATTTTCAGTAAAAGGTGTAACCGAGGTATATAAAGAAACACGTTCCTCCGCATGACCAGACCAGCTTCCATCATGAAGACGCTAGTGTGTGCTCTTATTGTGGTTCTTCTCTGCAGTGCCTCAGGTAAGACAAAAACTTTTCTCTTTCTATCTATATATCTATCCATCCATCCTTTATCTTCCTGCTCAAAATGGGTTAGAGCTTACTGAATCATACAAATTCACAAATTAATAATTTCAATGCAATTCGTGAAATGGTTCAACTGATGAATTGAAAAGAATAGAATCAAACGAAATACTTTTTCATGAACAGGACATTGCTATTATGTCTCAGAGTAGGTCATGATGTCATCACATTTCAAAACAATGAGGAAAGAATGTCATGAAATGTAGTGAAGTAAATTGTCAAATATTACGCTTTGGAATGTTGTTAAAAGTTTTTCAAAATGCTCTGATGAAGTACAGATACTTTCACCATTGCTATCTTTCTGTCTAATATGTAATAGTGCACTCGCTGACATGCTACACCTGTGTGGATGGGGACTGCAAGACCCCAACTCAATGCCCAGCCTCAAGCAACTTCTGCAAAACAGTTTCAACAGGTAAACAATTAATTTACTCAATTTTCAATAGTCATTAATATCCAATGTCATTTTTGTATCATGATATACTACCTTCTGTTAATAGTTTTTATTTGATGTATTTTGCAATCTTTTGTTTTGTCATTTTTATTAGTATTTTTTTTTTAAATATGTCTATATAGTTTTAGTTTATTTAGTCGTCATTTTAGCTCTTCAACTTAAACTAAACAAAACTGAGAAATGTTGCCATGGCAACTAGCTTAAATAAAATAAGTTTTTACAAATATTTTATATATTTTAGTTAATGTTCATTTTATTTCAAGTAGGCCTAATGAAATTTTGGTTTTAATTTTAGTTTATGTTAACAAAAATAACCTTAGTAACAGATTCATATTTATTACCCCTCGGTTGGTGATTATAAAAGGAGAATGTTGTTTCTTCATTAGAGGTCTGTATTGTAGAAGTTTAGATGGGATATTGAGCTGTTTTCTCATTATGCTCTAAACCGTAGCCACTGTGTTCAGCCGGACATGTGAGGAGTTCTGTGTTCCTGGAGTGAACATCCACTGCTGCACTTCTGATCTGTGTGACTGATCTCTCAACATCAGCGAGTCATCGAATCAGTCACGAATGTTCATTGTAATAGCTTAGCACAAAAAATATCACTGGGTTACTCTAGGTGTTTCATTTGTATAATGACTTTTCCATCTGAATCAACATGGTTTGCTTTACATAGCACTGCTTAAAGGAATGTCTAATAAGCTTGGTTTCTGGCCCAGCTCTGTATGATTTGATTTATGAATTAAATAAACTTTACTCAGTAAAATGCTGTGTATGTGTGTGTTCAGTATCAAAGGAATGTAGGTCATTCAAGAGAGATGTTATGATGCTATATGCGCCTGGATTAACTGCTGCTTTTAGCAGATGAGAAGACTGGAAGCTAAACATGCAGTCCAGGCATTAATATCTCTCACGAAATGCAAAAAAATGCATATCGAATGTTGATTAAAGGTGATTTAAAAGAATTACTTGCATGTTTCCAAACAAGCTTAACTCCATTAGAGACGATGAGATGCTCTGTACACGTTATCAACCAATTTTTCAAAGTTTTAGTCAACAAGTTTATTGTTCAGTCTGGGTATTATGACAAAAGTAACTTTTACTTTTGCACAGATAACAGTTGTGCTCATTTTATTATGCATAATAATACTAACTGTAATTACAATTTTTGAAATTTACATTGCAGTCTTCTATATGCATAAATACACATTATTTTAAAAATACCTTCCCTGTACACAAAAAATTGGGCTGCTTCTAATAATGTTAATTCAAACAAGGAAATGTGGGTCAGACATGAATTAATCCTCCCGTCTTTATTTCCGTTTCCATGACTGCAGGGTTTGTTATTAAAGAGATTGAGGATTTTCTTCCTTTAAAAATAACCAGCTGTGAACCTGCACACCTTCTTTCACACAGCGACCGGCACAGCAATTTATCTTGTCATGTTCTTTAATGGACAGCAAAAGATTAAGAGCTGGAGGCCTCGGTGTGTTGAATTGACATGGCATTTTTGCCAATTTACAAGTTCTAAGAAATGAGCAAGTGAATGAGCTGTCGTTTCTGAGAATCTGGGCTCTTTCGCTGATTAAGGGAGAGTGAGATTTCCAAGATTTGTCAAGAAAGAGGAAGAAAAAAGGGGGAACAGGACACATAACAGTGATGGATTAAACTTTAACTGAGCTGAGCTTGTAGAAAAAGGCCTTGTCATCTTGGATTGGCCACGGTCAAAGTGAATTCCAGTTTGCAACACATTTTAGTTCTGCAATTTGAGTGTAATTTGACACTAAATGAGGAAAAAAAATGTTGGGTGGGGCTTAATTGTATCTATTGCAAGGTGATTGGACAGTGAAAAGTGGGTGTTACCCACCAAAAAATGATACCTAAATAAATACCTATTTTGCAATAAATGATGTCAGCATAAAGCAAAGTAATTTAAGAGGAAGATACATTTTATTCATATAATAAAGATTGCAATTGCAACAATTGCATATATTAATTTGGAATAACACCACTAATGGATTGCACAATGGATTATGCATAATAAGACCAGGAACGTGCATTAAGAAATTAAATAGGCTTCATTTTGATTTCTTGTTGACTTTACAATAGAATCTGCTACTTGATTTACCTCAGAATATGCATTTGTAAACATGCAGAACTTATCATTAAATTTACGAGGGCACATTAATTATTTAAGTGCATTAGTGTGCTAGTGCCAGACCAGCCATCACCTCAAACTGCCCTTTCCATTGCAACATAAAAGAAATGAACAGATTGCATAATTGGGCAAACTTCCAAAAATCAAAACAAGCAGATTATCACTGAAGCAAATCAAATGTCTGATGACCTTCACATTCATCTGCGTGCGCAGTCAGAGAGAAACCATGAACACCTTGGTTTCATATTGACCCATTTTCTGCAGCAGCTTAGACATTCTTGAAGCAGATTCACCTTCTGTCCTGAGGTCTGAAACGCTGCGTTGTGCACCATAATCCTCTGGGTCTATTTCAAGACAATTCCAGATATAAGCGACTTAAGGACTGTTGACAAGACATCACATGCACTTTGGCTAAGAAACACTAGCTGTGCTAGCAGGTAGTGTCATATGCCAAGACAGCGCATCCTCAGCAGGGCAGATTTCCTCTAGCTGAGAATGGAAGAAAAAAGCTTTGCACAAGTGAATAAAGTTCTTATTACAAAATGTCATTCCACACTCCTCGAGTAGGATGTAGAAAGTGAAACTGCACTTAAGGGGAAATTTTTGTGTGAGTTGAGCATTACAGTTCTTTCAAACCTTATGTAGTGAGGATGATTCAGTCGTATTAAATACAAATTTTGAGCTAAAGTTAGTTCAGCTGGTTCCACATGAAGTATATTTTAGGTTACCTAATGTGTTTTACAGTGCAGTCAAGCTTTTTGAAGGTACTTGAATCCTGAATTCTCCTAAGGGCTGTGCTTTAATGTCACCTTCATTCCTCTTACCCTGTGGATGGAGTCAGAACATGGTGCTTGGTTAATAAAATATTTCTCACTGCCATATTTAAGTATATTTCTGTCACCAGCATGAAATAAGCTCTTTGTGTAGAGACTGCAGGTGTTCTGTTTGTTTTCAGTCTAAATTTAATGTAATTAAAATTACTTTTTAGAGACAATATGGCTAAATAAAACATAAAAAACAATTAAAAAAAATAATAAAATACATATATTTTAGTTTCAGTTGTCTGGAGTAAGTGCAGCATCCAAAAAATTGCAAATTAAAAAAAAACTATTACATGCCTATGTACCACATTTATGCAGACGGCTGTTGTAGTGACTTTGTCATAGTGCAAACAAAAGCTCTCAACCCAGTTCACTGGTAAGTAAACAACATCAGCATTAACGAGCTCAGCGGTTGATTGAGGGGCTGCCTGGAGTGGTAATGGTCCTCCACATCTATTGGATTAGAGGAAGGATGTCATTCAGTATTAATCTGTGAGCAGTAGGCAGCCTGGAACACTAAGCACTCCTGCTCTCTGTCTGCCTCTGACTCGTCCTGTTGTTCATCCTGTGCTGTGGGCACTGGAAAGAAACCATACTTTCCAGAATGAATCTCTTCTGCTTTTCTCTGGTAAGTGATTCACCTTTTCTGCTCTGTGGTTTGTGATTGACAGTGTGTGGATGAAACGTGACCTGCTGGAGGATGTGAAGGAAACATGTGACAGTGCATGAAGATCAGGAACCAGCTTTAGCTGCTCACGAGGGCCTTTTGTTATGCTTTCTTTTGGTTAAGCAGTCAAGTCATTAGTTTATTATGGCTTACATGTGTAGCCCTAGCATTAAAGATACATTTTATTTTATCTTACCTTCACAATATTCAAGTTAGTAAAACTTATTATTATTTTTTAATTTATAAAACAAAACACATTGGTGAAATGTGTAGGTTTAACAGAGTTTCTCTGTCACATCTGTGTTGTTTTGAGCAGTTTATGATTAATGGTGGTCTCGCTTCACTGAATTCACGCAGGTCTGATCTTCTGTAAGCAAACTAATGCTTCTGGTTATTTGTGTCATCTTTTGAACAAATGGATTTGCGCTCAAATGCACTATAAACACTGTAATAAATCAGGGTCTTAAACAGGTGGTCTGTGACCCCTAGTGGATCAGTGGTTGTACTACATTAATTGTTTGATTTCTGACAAATTTTTGTTTAAAAAAAATAGATGATTTGCCTTAGACAAAACTACATTATGAACTTAGTTTCAACCAAAGCTAAAGTTAAGAAGCTTAAATTAAGCTAAATGCTCCACTGTTACACCCATAATACATTTTAGAAAGTTAATTTTAAATGCACTTGCGTATGACACTGTATATCAACAATTATTTTAATGTTGATTATGAATTATTTTATATTATTATTATACTATATGCCTGTTTAAAATGCCAGGCTTAAAATGCAACACTAAATTTTATACAAGGTATATTATGAACAGGGTTATTTGAGTATCTTTCCGTTGAGATGCTATTATAGTTTGTATTAATATATATATATATATATATATTTTTTTTTTTTAGATTTTCTGTTTATGTTCATTTTAGATAAAGTTTGAATAATTTTGTTGTTTTTTGTATAGTTTATATATTTTTTATTTCAGTTTTAGTTATTTTAATACTTTTATTTTAAAAAAGTTTTAGTAATTTTTGTAATTTTATTAGTTTTTTAATGTATTATTTTTATATTTCATTTAATACTTTTAGATTTTTTTTAATTCAGTTTATTTTATTTTATAGTAACAAAAAATATTTTAAGATTTTAGTGTTAGTTAACTATAATAATCATGTTTGTAACAAGATCCGTTACCCTCGATCCTCGTAATAAAACCAGATATTTAGTGTGTCTTACGTACATTATTAGCAGCGTGGGTTGTTTTGTAGGAGGGCTCTATGGACAGCCTGTACGAGGCCGTGCAGGAGTCCTGCGAGGCTCAGGTGTACACCATCCCCAGCAGGTCCTGCAGCCCAGCTGTTCTCTCAGATGACGCCGCCAAATGGAGAAGTGCAGGGCGTTCCATCTCCATGGTAACTATAGAAATGACTGCTGGAATGTTGAATCCATATACTGCACTGTCATGGGAAATGTATCGGCCATCTGGACGCACGCTATAACACTGCTGTGGACATGATGAGCTTCCATTAAATAAAAGCTGCTGCTAATAGATTGTGCTGTAACCATATGGAAATATATTAAGTTCTATTTGAGGCCTGCCTATGAGAGAGAAACCTGAAATGACAGGCGTGCGAAATCTGAGAACACATTTCACAATTTCAAATAAATATATACAACAACACATGACTGTTAAAGTTTCTAGATAAAATGATTAAACTGCCTCATACTGTATTTGTCTACAGGAAATTTCACAAATCAACTCAGACAACACTAGAAAAAAGAAACAAAGGTGAGTCCAATCTGTGTTGTTAGCAAACAAAGAGAAAAATGTTGAACTTCTAGTCAAAGCAAAAGTGAAAGAGCCCTTGAGGCTTTCATACAGACAGAGAATGCAAACTGTACTCTTTGTGAATATTTGTACTTTCTTTAAACGTTTCCTTGCATCTTCTTTCAGTTCACTACCAAAATCTGTTTCTGAAAATGAAGCTTTAGGTATGTGATATTTTGAGAGATATTTTATACATTTTCCTAAACATCTTCTTTCTGCATCACATGACTAAGCTGCAATAGTACACCCTTGTTATGCTTTAATGCTTGACTGACAGGCAACCAGTAAATAGACAATGAAAAAGAAAGGTACAGTGTGTATCAGATCATTATGAGCATGAATGAAAGGACAAACCAGATTTTCTACATTTTCTTACCTTTAAAATTAGATTTCACAGAGTGAAAAGTAAAAGCATGGAACATTAGTGGACCTTAAATGATCAAACCCCTAATGGTTTTGATTTCCCTCCTGCAGATAACACCGTCTGCACTAATTCTGTCTGGCCCAGTGCCAAAATGCAGGAAGATTTAGTCCTCCTGAGGAAGAATCAGAATGAAGGTAAAACCGGTCTGAGGATTTGTAGGTTAAGCCTGACTAGATTTCATTTACAAGACACACACAGCTAAGCAACATCACTTACTACTGGCCAATCAGATGGCCTATAAGATTGTGACTGCGTCAAATCCCACTGAGAGTGAATGGAGAGTGTTGAGCAGTCGTCAGCTCACTTAAAGCACTTGCCTGTCCTGTGTGGGATTAATTAAGAAACAGCAGGGTCTTAATTGTAAATAGGGCACTAGACTTCAGCCTCTTACAACTGTGGAGGACTTTCAAATGACTTCTTAAATCAACATTCATTATTTTAGGATAAAATATTTAGTGAATATTTTTAGTCACCATTTTTTCTCGCCAATTTCAAACATCCTTTTACCTTTTAAAATGCCCTGTGGTGTGATACAGTAGTTTGAAAAGTACAAATATTCCATGTAATCTCTCAATTATTATTATAATTTGAGGTTTATAAAAGATGGATAATAATTATAAAAGAATTGCTAAATGTTTTAGATGGTGTGTATAGTATCAGTCACCTTCAATTTCAACTATATATTCCAGCAAAGTCATCTGATTGTTTGTAATGTAACAATCTAACTAATGTTAAATGTAGTTTAGCTTAGAGCTTTTGATAATATTTTTGAAATATTTTAATCACTGTTATTTTTAAAAGATAATGAAAAGATCATAAGCTTACTCTAATCTGAATTTCAAATGGTGGTGCACATTTATATTAAAGTAGTAATGCTGTTGAACCTGTCTGTATGGATGTGCCACATTTCCTTGACTAAGCAGAGTAAAATCACCTGCCACGCGGTATTTCCTCTCATCAAAATACGTGAAGAAGCAAAACAGGAAACGAGGTGCAAAACCACATACGTTTTCTCATACGGAATGTACTATTTTGAGCTCCGCTTTGGTTTACGCTTTTTGTTTGTCTAACAGAGATTCTGTTATGTCTTAATAAAATAAAAACTTTAATAAAAAAGCAAATGTTTTATATAGTGACTTGGTTGCTAAATACCTAATAATTAGATTAAATGTGCTTAAATTTCAGATATGGTGAGAACTATAAGAAGGGCTGAAAGCCAGACAATGGCAGACAGAAAGACCATTTCAAGAAACATACAGCAAGAGATTCCTGTCCAGGTCGGAAACACATGACATTTGTGCCTAGCTGAGTTGTGTTGGTATAATTAGAGAACCTAGAAAATGCATATTTATTTATTTATTTTCATTCTTTCATTGGTAGATTGTCTATTATGAGGGGTGTAATCCAAACCAAGATCAGCTAAGAAGCAGACAGAATAGCACGGTGAGTTCAAGCCCTGTCCTCCCAGGTGCTTTGTGCCAGCTGGAATGTAACTGATCGTCATTTATTACACAGGGGCTGGAACAACAGTTGTCCCTGTACAGGGTATCGTGGTTGATTGTGTCTGTACAGATGGTTGGGTGAGGGGCATGTTCTGCACATGTAATCTCTTTGCCCACATGGCATTAGAGTCAGTCGAGACTGCTAAATCTGTTATGTGTTCACCAGTGTAGTACTCCGTCAATGGGCTCACTGTTGAGAGTTATCAATATTGTCATAAGGGTGTAGAGTAAAAAAAACAAACATAATAATTTATCATAAATTTAAAAAAATAAAAAATATAATTATGTTTATATATTAATGTTCCTATATAAATTAGAATTATATGTCATTTTTTATAACAATTATTTAATTAATTTCATTATTTTATTTAATATGCGTGTATGTAGGTAGGTATTATTTAACAATGTAATTTAATTATTATGTCTACTCTGCTGACAGCCTGAGACCGCAATTGCAGACATGACACAGATAAGAGGGACACGGATGAAAAAAGTAGAGAGGAAAAATAGTCAAAGAGGAACTCCAACACAAGAAACAACAGGTAAATAAACCTATTAAACTTGATGCAATAGCAGTTACTTGTTTTGTGTTTTTTTTTTAATCAAAAGCAGTTTGTAATGTCAATGACATATATTGATATTTTTTATCTGTGTCTTCCAAAGCTCACATTAAAGGTGCCAAAGGAATGATGTGTGACACTGCTGTGGGGTCAAGGGTCACAGAGACAGCACCCACCAGACATCGCTGGAGTAACCCCACTGAAACAGCCTTAAACTGGGTACCAGCCAACAACACCTGTCTACCTCCCTGCAATGAACATCGAGTCCACATCAGTGACTGGACTACATCCACAACTCCCAGTCGAGAAGATAAAATCAACACTCGAAACTCAAAGAGAGACTCCTTCCCCAAAGGAGTGCTGCGTTCTAGCACCAGTGTGGATTTCTGTGCCTCCAATGTAAGTCATTTTTGATATATATACACTATCATTCAAAATTTGATATATCATTTAAAAGTTTTTTTTAATGTTGCTGGAAGAAGTCTCTTATGCTCTCAAGGCTTCATTTATTTGATCAAAAATAACAGTTTTCTATATTAGTATATTTTAAATGTTTTCAATTTTCAGCAGCCATTACTCCAGTTTTCAGTGTCACATGATTCTTGAGAAATCATTCTAATATGCAAATTATCAAAGCTTCTTATTTATGTGTTATAAACTCAAGCTGTACTGAATGCATGTTACTATTACAATATAAGACTCTCGAAGTTTGTCCTGTCATGCCAACCAGTGATATTTTCACACACTTCAGGGTGACGACCTCCAGTGTTTTCTGAAGGTATATAGAGAACATGTAAATTGATCATCTTTTCCTGTTTCCTGCATTCTCATATGTATCATCTTTCTAGCACTGAGCAGGAGTGAATAGCTACACTGTATAACTCTCATGAAAGGTTAGGAAGGGCTGTTTGTTTTCAAAGGCTTGTAGTGTTTGAAGAAATAGGTTATAATACTGTAATCCTGGATTTGGATTTTGCTATGGCCAACTGCACACAGCTGGATTAGGCTGTTATTGTCTGTAGGGTTTTCTTGAACACTATTGGTCAGTTCATGCCTTGTACAGCAATCTGTATTAATCTGTAATCAATCTGTTGATCTTTTTTTAATTAAATTACACAATTTTCATTAAATTAAACACAAAAAGTGTTTAATTGTTGTGCCTCTGGCAACGCAAAATGTAATTGCAAAATTATGATTAATTTCAAACAAGTTTCCAGAACACTCTCCACGTCTTCCATTTGCCGGTCAAACAATAGTCCCGCCCCCAAACTCATGTCATTGGATGCTGGTGAAAATGTTTTTCGATACCATCACAGAGCAAATTGTTCAGGAAAATAAACATTTATGGCTTACTTTTAGTTTTAAAGGCTGGATTTTAATTCTTGACATATAAAGAGCCCATCACTAACATGCTTTGCATATGCAAAGTACATAAGACAGATGTCAGATAAAACTCGTCGTTGTGCAGTTTTGCAAAAAAATCCAAACTGAAAGTTGTGACAGGAAGACAGGAAGTGTTTCAAAAGCATGGGTCCACTTCCTTGCGTGCAGTGGAGCTACTTCCCCTATACGGAGACCAGATTTTGCAATTTGGGCAAAGGTCGGATAAAAGGAATTTTGATTAATAAGCTTTCACTTGAGTATATTTATAGATTTCCTATAATGTGAAATTACGAACGTGATATTAATCATAAAAGTTATATGAAAAACACAGTGGAAGCACAGATTCCTGCATCTATTATACAATCTGAGGGCCTTCGTGAAACTAATATGATGCAAGGAGGGTTCAATTATGTAAAAACACCTCTATGGAAATTCTCTTTTTTTTCTGTGTGCCACAGAGCCCCACTTATGAATTTGTGTTACTCGAAATGACTGTGAAGTGGTGAACCACAAAATGCAGACTCAAGCATTTGTTTTTCCCCTGTAGAACTGATGCCTTGATAATAGACAGAACGCGCATTGGCTCACATCCTGTGTGATTTAAGGAAGTTCTTGTAATCGGTTGTTCTGCTGAGACATTGCATTCTTACACTTGTGGAGCTGAGAGGTAAAACCACTAGTTTCTGATTAGAGTTTCATTTTAAGGAAAAACTGTACACACACGTCAAGGCGATGCTTCAAAGGGCTGCTTCAAATGCATCAGACAAACCAAAAAGTCTTAAACCTAAGGTAGGATTTATTAATGTATTTTAAGATTTCAGGTAATAATCAATTTATCAAGTATTTATTTATTTATCAAGTTATTCAAGTAGTTCAGTTATATTAGGCTATAATAGATGTATCATGCAGTGCTGCCATATCATAGTAGATCTGACGTTTGAAATTGGACCAAGAAAGTGGACATTTTTAAGAACAATGTAACAAAAAGAAAACAGCTTGACACCACACAGCATTACTGATCAAGAATGAACAGCTTTGTCAAGGTCAAATTCACGAGAATGGCTTTAATGATACCATAGTTTGCTATTTGATTGAGATTACATGGATTTTACATTTAGATAATTATTAGCATTTTCCTGTGGAAGAGCTGACAGGTTTTGAGCAGATTATGAATCCTTCAGTGTTTTTATCAAATTGAAAACTGTAAAACGATGGCATAATGTATATAACTTGATGACAATACACTATAATGACTTTTTTTTTTCTTCGTTTTATGCAAAGTAATATACATGTACATGTTGCACGTACCTTGCTGTTATATCCTTTATAAACGTGGTTGGTTTTGTTTACCTGACACAGCGATCCACCAGTTTTGGAAGATTTGACACATTCAGAAATCAACACTCCCCTTCCAGACTTGAGGAAAATGGAGCACCTGAGGTAAGAGAAATTTGCATGAATAAGACATTTATTAATCTGGTTTATGCCCCATTATGTTTCTGGCTTGTTATACTTATACTATCATACTATTATTGTTATACTATTATATGTTTCCTCACTGCCTCTTAAATGAAAAACCAGCAGCCTACTTTAATTGCAATAGTCTAACTGACCACTATATATATGCCATATATATATTCAAAAGGATTATCAAAACATATTGTTTTGCGTGTATAAAACAGGCAGAGGGTGAATCACCAGCAGAAAACTGCGAGAAACCTGGAAGTTTGGGAAAAAAGATGAAAGCCATCTCGATGACTATGCGTAAACGGATGGCCAAGAAACACGTCAAATCCTACTCTGAAGACATGGTGAGTCACAATGCAAGTTCCTCATTTGATTACTGACACTGATTAAGCAACAAAGTTCTTTATTTCCCAAATATCAGCTGCTCATCAGATCGTACAGGGGTTGTTTGGCACATTTAAAGAAATATTAAATATGTCTAAATAGTAGTGGGGGCGTTATTCCCTTTGTTGGTTGTTTTAATAACCTAAAATGTTTTTTTTATTATATATATATATACAAAAGATGTCAAAAGATCAAGGGGATTTTGATTCCTCAGTTCATGACTCATTTAAATTTTAATCTGTTTTGACCCAGAAAAAAATGAAGTACAATACAAAGCTGTACCCTAAGGTCCTAAAGCTAAAAATATTAGCTAAAGCTATATATTAGTACCTAAATGTACATTTTAGTACTTTTTGAAAGGGTACCGCTCCAAAAGTTTTGTACCTTTTTTTCTGAGAGTGTACCTTATATGACCCAGAAATAATGTCCCACAAAACCAACCTCTGAAACCAACCAACCCCAGTTCTCCCTATCATTTAATCTGTAGAATAGTTCATATGAATATTCAGACTGATATTTTGTTTGGCGCAGGGTGATGACACTGAGGGAGAAACGGAGAATGGGTCTCCAGCAGAGAAGAGCTCAGACCACACCAGCAACTCATTAGAAAGCCTCCACAGTGGACAGAGCTCATCCAGTAAGCATCTACACACAAGCGACTGAAGTGGAAAGTGATTTGACATTGTAATCATAATCTTTTTGTTTTTGTATTTATTGGCTCAGGTGGTGTGGCTAGCAATTCTGATGTATCCAGTAACAGAGACAGCCTGAAACTGGAAGAGGAAGTGCCCTACACGGGACAGTTCTGCGGGCGAGCTAAAGTACATACAGACTTTGTCCCCAGTCCATATGATACAGACTCCCTAAAACTGAAGGTGAAATAAAAATTGAGATTTTTTTTATAATTCAAGATTGCTTCCAGTTGAATTAATCAGCACATTTTTAAAGGAGAAACATTAACTGCCAATAGTAAGTTAATGGTGTTGGTAATCTTTTTCAGGTGGGAGACATCATCAGCATCATAAGTAAACCACCTATGGGCATATGGACTGGCATGCTTAATAATAAAGTGGGGAATTTCAAGTTTATTTATGTGGATGTTCTGCATGAGAAAGAGAAGGAAGAAGAGGAGGAGGCCACAAAAATAAGACCTGTGAAAGTGTGCAAGAAGCCACGACCAAATACACTCCTGGAGTTATTAGAGAGACTTCATTTAGAGGTATAACCACAGACAGGACACACGTGTATACATGTACACACATGGAAACATCACTTATCCTTCATGCCCACCTGCTTAATCCAGCAAAATCCACCAGAAATCTATCTGTGGATTTTAACGTCACTATCTTCACCTCACACTGATTGACTGAAGTACTAAAATAGATGAGAAACTTAAAACATGTTTTTAGAAACATTGCCTTGTAAACTCACTGAAATAAAAAAAGATTAAGGTAAAGTACTAAAATAATATAAATATAACAATCTAAATTATATTATAGTAATATATGATAGTACAGTATATAAATATATTAATAACATAATATAAATAATAATAGCTTTATAATTAATGTTTAATAAAAATGACAAAAACATACTTGCAACAAATATAAAATTAATATAAAAATAAAAATGTCAAAAAAATGTTTTACATTTTTTTGCATTAAAAAAAGCTAAATAGTATATAAAATATACTGCCATTTTTGTCATTGGCATATTTGAGCTTTTCTGATTACTTACACTCTCACTCCTTGTTACTACATATCAATCCCACAAAAAAAGTTAATAAATAAGAGAGAATTTTTTAAAAATGCCCGTTCACATCCACGCTAGTCGACATATATGATTTAGTGCAAGTGCAAGATAATTCCCCTAAAATTTTGATTATAAATGTCCATAAATTTGTCTTTGACTGGATGGTTTATAGTTGTATTGCACATTTTAATGTTCAAAATCTCTTTTGTCACAGGAATATGCTTCTTCATTACTCATCAATGGCTACCAGACAGTAGATGATCTCAAACATCTGAAAGAGAGGCATTTGATTGAGCTGAATGTGACCGATCCAGAACACAGACGCAGATTGCTTGCTGCATCAGACTGCCTCTATGTCACAAGCAGTGAGTATCAATACAAGCAGTTTGACAGACAGCTTTGGGCAAAACTATATTTTGGTTTTCTCTGTGTCCATCTCAGGAAACATTATGTCAGCAAGCCTCAGGAAGGACACAGATACCGCAATCTTTGCATTGTCTATTTTTGTGTTTTGATGAAATTCTGCCTTTTTGAAATATTAGAGTCAGACAGCGAGTCCAGTATTACTGAAAGTCACAACCTTATCTGTTTTAATTTAATCTATAACGCTCTGTGCAGTTAGGAACAGCCTTTTCCTGTAAATGCCGGTCAGGATTAATTGGCGTTTGGATGTGGGCTCACTGTGTGAGCAGGTGGCACAAGGCTGGGCTGCTCTGGCTGATATGAGTGTGGGATAATAACCAGGAAGACATACTGGCATTTAATTAACATTAATTTCATTTGGGTTTTTGCGCAAACGCAAACCTGATTTGTTCGGCAGAGATGAAATTAACGAGCAGGAGTCTGTATGAGAGATTTAACCTTTCTCTGCTTTGGCTTACAGAAGATGAAGAGGGAGCGATGAAGGGCAATGAGGAGGAAGACGAGGATAATGACTGTCCCAGAGACTCGGGTTGTTTTATTCCTGCAGAGTGTCCTGACAGCTGAGAGTTATCTCATGTCTCTCTCCTGATATCATTTCATGTTAAAGCTACAGACACAGAACTCTTTTAATGTGTTTTCTTTTGTCACAGTGTGCGCTCATCTTTCATTTAGATGTACTTGTGTTTTGTATTTACACATTCTTTGTTCAGCTTTGTGTTGATGTAACCTATTTCTGTTAATGTAGATGTTATTTGAACTTTCATGGCAACTTACTTGTGTGTGAGGAATTTTTACAGCTTTTACTAATGTTTATGATGACTGAACTGTATATAATATTATTAAAAAATATTATTTATTCCGAAGCTTTCTATTACTTCCTCATTTGGCTGTGTTTGAATAGGTACACATTGCTACTACTGCTAAAATTTATTCTATTAACTTTCCATCTGTTTTTTAAAATAACTATGTGGTGGGTGTTTGGTGGGATGAGTTTCCAGATGACTAGTCACGTGCAATGACTGATAAGGAGGTTTAGTTTCAAAGCACTTTCCAGTTTCCATCCTTTACCTAAATTAATGCTAAATATGCAACTCCCGTTTCTGATCAACATGCTAATATATATTGGTAATGACCAATATGTACTGATACAATCTTGACTCTACCTAAAATGTGTTTATTTTTGGTAAATGAAAAAGTTATTTGAAACAAGACACTTAAAAAGTTTATAGTTTGTCAGTTGTTAAAAAAAAGTTTTCATACGTATTTATTATCAACTAAGGTCTTGTGGCAGGAAATAAATGTGTGTGCCCACATTTATTTATTTGACTTCTCTGCTTGTGAAAAAAGGGGGGTAACAAAAAACTCAGAAAAGCTTATGATGATAGAGTGGAAAAATATTTCTATTCCATTAACAATAATTAATACTACTACATAATTCATAAATACAGGTTTGCCAATAATATTTTAATTACAACTTTTGATATTGGATTTCAAATGTATTATTATTATTATTAGTTCGTCTGTACCATGCATACTGTCTTGCGCACTAGAATGCTGAGTTTCTTTAAAGTCTCGGGTTTCGAAACTACAAAAAGAAAGAGAAAAAGATAACAGGAAGTTGTGCAGAAGTCCGCTTGCGCTTTACAGTGCATTCTGGGAAATATAGTTAACAGGTGCAGTTCCTATCACATTTGTAACCATACTACTGATGAAAAGAACTACAACCCCCATCAGCCAAACAGCCCGTATTAGGTCGACGTGTATGTTCGCTCAGTCGGCGCAGATACTGAATGAACATCTCTTATACAAATATCCATAACATATTGGGTTGGAAACATGGCCGGGGAAATGTCCATAATAGGTAAGTGTTAAATTAAACTAATGTACTCGTAAAGATAACGTATGTCAGATTTAACAGAGTAACCATCCATGTAACTTAGCCGTTAAGTTAGCTAGAAATAGAACTGACGCACTAGCATGAAAGTCCCAAATAACTGACTGTACGTGGATAACTAACGTTACCGGTATATCAGACAGACAGATATTGTCCAGCTTTAGACAAAACAGTCAGCCTCAAACATCAGCTGGCGTCCGTTCTTTATACTACAGATGTTACAGCGGCTGTGTCTCAAAATCTAAGTCAGCTAGCTAACGTACCTATCTAGACAGCCTGTTTGCGCATCAACACACCAGGAATAAGGTCTAGATTTGCCGTGTTTTATTTTTCTACATACCACGTTTTTGGACAATATATTTTTGTAATACATTTGAACGACATACGTATAGTAACCATTGAGTTAGATGGTAGCCTATATAACAACAGAAACATTTCCTGATTTCACCATTTTTTCTTAGTCATATATATTTTTGTGTGTCCCTACAGGTTCTGTCATCCTGGCTTTGTTCCTGGCAGGATATCTGGGACAGCAGTACCTGCCCCCTCCGAAGCCCAGGGTCATTGGGTTGGATCTTGGGACCACTTTCTGCTCTGTGGGAGTGTTTCATCCAGGCACAGGCGAGATTGAGGTTATTGAAGATGACAAAGGTCGCAAAAGCATTCCGAGTGTGGTGTCATTCACCCCCACCGGTGTGTTTTCTGGACATGAGGGCCAGGAGTTGTCTGACATAAATCCTCAAAACACAATTTATGATGGCAAGAGATTTATAGGGAAGATTTTCGACGAAGACACTTTAGAGAAAGAGAGCGCACGATACCCGTTTAAGGTACCGTATTTTACAGTCTTTAATTGCTCTTGCACTGCTTGCTGTGTCTCTCTAACATTTTCTTTACTATTTTAGGTGATATTCAACAACGGGAGTGCAGAATTTTTAGTCTCTACAAATAGCACCTTCACAGTTACTCCTGAATTCATCGGATCCCGTCTCCTGCTGAAAATGAAAAAGATGGCAGAGAAGCAACTAGGAGTACCTATCAATAAAGCCGTTATATCAGTGCCAGCAGAGTTTGATGAGAGGCAAAGAAACTACACCATAAGAGCTGCTAACCTAGCTGGTCAGTTTACTACTCGCTTCTTAAGGTGTACATTAATCATTTTATTAGGAATCCACAATTACGAAATTTTTCACACAAATTCACTGCATTGACCAACAGAAAGCTGCTTGGTTTGAAAAGTAACTTCCGTGCAAGCTGTCCTTCATACATCTCTATGCTATTGATAATTGACCTTTTGCTATGTAACCACAGCTTTAGTCTGTCGCAACTTGGTTATGTCTTGCTATTGGAATCTATGGAAGGCACTCAAACAAAAAAATAAATGTAAATTGTGATTTTTTTTATCTCACAATTCAAACTTTTACCTTGCTATTCTGAGAAAACTCAGAATTCAGAGGAAAAAAGTCAGAATAAGTTTATATCTGACTTGTTATGCAATTACCTTTTTTATTTTTTATATTCCGTGGCGAAAACTGGCTTCCATAGAAATCAGTACAAGTATCCTTGTAAAAGCTGATAATGTTCTGTTTTAAATCTATAATAGTTGACTGATCGATCATTGTGCATGTCTTCCTCATCAGGGCTGGACATCCTGCGGGTGATAAACGAGCCCACGGCAGCGGCGATGGCTTATGGACTGCATAAAGCAGAAGTGTTTAATGTGCTGGTGGTGGACCTGGGAGGAGGAACACTAGATGTGTCACTTCTTAATAAGCAGGGTGGCATGTTCCTTACCAGAGCAATGGCAGGTGAGCTGGATGATATGACATTATAAATGTATCAACTTGGAGAGATTTTACTATGGTGGGTATATTTGTGTGGCTATTAATGGGCAAGGCTGCTTTATGTTATTTAAATATTTGAGACACATGCTGCTCTGTATTTTTTCCATTATTGAGAGTTTGTTTATTAAGCAATGAGGAGGAAGAAATAATGGGTGTAACATTAAGCAAAGTATAGTTGTATGTGTTTGCCAAGAAGTCTATTGTAATTTAACTTACACATTAATGTAGAATTCAGCTGATGTCCATTTACAGATATAAGAGAAAAGATTTTTAGTTCCAGTGTTGCACTCTAAGGGTGTATTCACACCAGGAAAGTCCGCTAGTTCACTTGCTTTGGTCCGGACCAAATACAATGTTGATTTTTCAGTGTTGGTTCACTTTCACACTGCCCTTTTTGCAAGTGAACCAGAAATGTAAACACAACCACACGTGTGCTTAAGGTCATCCATTCATTGGTTCATCCATTCAACTGTACCAGAGTTCATTTGCTTAGTCCGCACCAAGTGTGATTGCTGTATTCACACCTGGCCAAAAGATCCGCACCAAAGGGGGAAACGAACGTGAGTTCGATTCAATCGAACCAAACAAGACAGGTGTGAATATTGTTTGCACTAATACCACACTTGTTCATTCGTTATGAAAACTGTGTGTAATGAAAAAAATTATGAAAACTCCGTGCAAACTTTTTAATATTGAAACAGACCATTCACTTGATTTGTGCAGAGGTTTTTTCTGTCTTCAGAAAGGGTTCAATGGTATTTTCCTTGTTGCCCTACCGTTTTATTATAATGAATACATTGCTATTTCTGCTTTTCCATCTGGCAGACAGTGAATTTGCATTTTTGTTTTCCCATTTTTGTTCAGACTAATAATATATAAAATACATAACCATTTATCATTTTCACTCACCCCTTTTCTTTAAAGTGGTTTAAAGGCTTGAATGCCAGGTTTATCATTTTATAAAGCGTTTTGATTTTAGTCACAATTATGAATGTCCTTACCTGTCCTGTCCAACAAAAAAGAGAGGCGACTCCGTCGTCAAATCATTCCACTTGTGTCCCGTGCCGATGTTTACGCTTGTGTTTTGTCTTTGTCGGTTTTTCTGTCTTGTGACTTGAGATATTTACTGCTTCTTCAGCCGTACAAGTACCAATTGTCCGGTTGTTTTGCTGGCAAAGTGCACGTTCAGCTGTTTAATTTTCGCGTGTCGTATCTTCAAACAATACTACGCTTTGACGTATCGCACGCGCGGGTGAAACAGCGCGGGTCACGTTATTTCTTCACGACGAAATTCATTGAGGGGAGCGACCCACACCATGCATAATTAAAACATTTTTTAAATAGAAAAATGTTGACAATGACAATCCCACGTGGGTGTACATCATTCAAATGACTCCCCACAGCACCACATGTACCTTTGAAATATAAAACAATTCATTTATATTATGTTATAATATTATATTGTAATAGCCTACATTAATATTGAAATCTAAGTATATGAATTAAAATTTCATGGATTTTTTTTGTATTTATGTAAGTTTTTCTAGTTCAGTTTTACAGTATTTTTTGTGAGTTGTGTTTTTTTTCAAATCCTTATACAGTCAAATGATTAGAAAATTCATAGAAAATCATTGAAATTCATTGTTTAGAGAATGTAGGGACCCTGGTTATGACCTTTTGTATTTTAATACACGTACCATGTTTTTCCCCAGGCTCTGTGGTTTGACCTCAATGGGTATTTAGGTTAGAAGGTTTTGGGTAGTGCAATCTGAGCAAAACCTCACTGACATTTACCAACAACACACATGGAAATGGTGTCACATCAGGTGCACAGCCTTCATCCTGTTTCAGCACGAGATTAACACATGCTCTTCATCTCCACAGGTAATAACAAGCTTGGAGGGCAGGACTTCACCCAGCGTTTGCTGCAGTACACCATCGAGCGAGTGCAGCAGCAGTACGGCGTGCCTCCTACTCTTAAAGAAGACATCCACCTCCTCCGACAGGCCGTGGAGGCTGCCAAGCTCAACCTCACCCAGGAGCCTCACGTTCACCTCCGTGTTCCTCTTCACCTGCAGACAACGGGAGCGCAGGAGGAAAAAGTCCTGTTTCAGGAGAAGCTGACGCGGGAACTCTTTGAGGAGCTGAATGCAGATCTCTTCCAGAAGATTCTGGCACCCATTAAGACGGTCCTCATAGAGGGCCATCTAGAGAAAGAGGAAGTGGATGAGATTGTCCTGGTGGGAGGGTCTACGAGGATCCCCCGCATTAGACAGCTCATTAGTCAGTACTTTGGAAAGGAACCAAACACCTCAGTGGACCCTGACCTGGCCGTGGTGACCGGGGTAGCCATTCAAGCAGGCATCATGGGCGGCTCTTGGCCTCTCCAGGTCAGCGCAATTGAGATTCCCAACAGGCACCTTCGTAAGACCAACTTCAGCTGATTGGTTGAGAGACTTAAACTGCTACTTGGGCATTTGTCACATGACTGCTATGTGCCAACAAACCAAAAACCGGTTAAACGATGTGTGTGTTATAGGTTTTTGCTTCCTGAAACGCATTAGCTTTGCAATGACTTCCTGATTGGGCCAAACACAATGGTTACTGGAGCATTTGTACTTAACGTATGGACTTGTTGGCCCAAATTATAATTTATACATTCATCTTAGCATTGAGAGAATATTGTTCCCGTTATCTTGAGCAAGTGTCTGCTTGGGACCATATTGGTTAGTTTATTGCCATCTGTGTGCCTAACTGGTACTAACTGTGCAATAAGTCTTTGACAACTGGTTTTGGCAGGTTTAATGATGTAATATTCAGGGAAGCAGCTGTTTGTATATAACTGAATAATCATTCCAGTCTCAGCTATTTATTTATTTATTTTGCCAAGGCTAGTTGTGATTTCAGCTAGCTGTTTCTGTTTACTGGAGTTTTGCTTGTGCATTGCCACAGTTAAATGTGTACTGTAGACTAAGCATAGTCTGATTTGTACTTTTTTGTGAGTTTTTTTGGACTAGAGTTTAGTATTAGTAAACCATAATACAACCTGCCATCTGTTAAATAGAAATAATTTAAAATGTACCAGCATGACCAATGTGGTATTTAGTTCATTAACTCTTCAAACTGAAGCTTTTATAAGAATGTGAATGAAAAGATATATAAATGTTTACATATATTTCGTGTTTAGGTTCACATTTTTCTGCATATTAAAAAAGTGAAGTATAATTACCCATGGGCCAAAAAAAAAGATGTTGCTTTTTGTGTTGACCTGTTTTGTTTATATAATGCTAAAAGCTTAATAATATAGGTGAAAATACTTTTTGCAAAGTGTGAATATAGTTTAATGCACTTTACATATAGAGGAGTTCAGAACATTGCACAAAATCAAGTCAAAAGGGAAAATAATTATACATTTATCAGTGTGAATGCATATTCAAAACGTTACTGTAACTGTAAAAACATTGAATTCTATTTTTGTACAGTCCTGTACCATTTCATTTGTTGCATTATGCACAGAACCGGGTTTGTGTGTGCGATTAAAGTCCTTTAACTTTTGCTACTGTGCAAAGAAAAACAAACCTTGTTAAAACTGCAGTTTTTTTTTTATTGATCGACCTCTGAAACACATCAATACAAAATAAAAACATCAAACAGCACAATCGTTCAGCCTCGTCCTCTGTGTGACAGCACAAGCCACTGTAAACAATGTCACATTTACAATATTAAGTAAAGGGTCAGGACATCTCAGCAATGGGATGCCCTGTACTAAATATTTAATACATGAAAAGCTACTCAAACAAAAGGGTTGAGACTAAAATGACAATGTAACAGTTTAAAAAATAAAATTAAAATCACTGAACAATATTCAAACACACTTTTTATTATAGGACAGTGTCCGAGTAATATTGCACAGCATTGAAACTCCAAGCCAGCTTCCTTTATAAACAGTGTTCAACTATACAATCCAAACTCAATTTTGGACAGACCCTTTTTCATTGATCTTTAAGTATTGGTTTCTGTAATCCACCATTTCAATCTAACTAGGGATTTTTTTTTGTTTGTTTTTCCTAAATTAATCCACAGGTATGTATGCCAAACATAAATATTCCATGTAATCTGGCATCATACCTACCAAGACGATAAGGCTGGGTGATTTCCTTCCAAAATGACAACTGAACCACATGCTAAATAGGTGGTATATTAAATACAGCAAATATAACTTGAAGGCTAAAGGCAGGCACTCTGTAAACACCTGTTTATTCTTAAAAATGCACAACCGTTTGAACAGAAGGCATCATTAGACTGAATATCACACCAAACCAAGGTCTAGAAAAACAAACAAACTGGCATAATATGTTATACTCCTCATTGGCTGGCTATGGAAGATTAGAAAAATAAAATCCCCAAAAACCGACAGATAAAATCCACTATATTATCACAGGCATGCTTTCAATACGAAGCAAGTAACAGGCATTCCAGGATCCTCAAGCGTTACGTAGGGGAAGAGGCCACAGATTTGGTAATAGTCAACAGAAGAACCGCACTTCCTACTCTCTTTACTGTCCAGAATTTAAAACAAGCAATAGTGGAAGAAAAAAATATTTTCTGTACACGGGTCCATCAGAAACAGTAGGCTAAGAGTCGAGTCAGTAGTTCAGAGGAGACACAAGCTTGATCAGGATGTGATGTGATTTTTTGTTCCATGAGTCAATGAGCAATGTCTTAATTGGTGTAGTAGTTAAATCCATTTTCCATATAGGGTTCATCGCTGGTGACTCCGTTGCTCACCTCTGTGGAATAAGACGACAAGAGGCAATACAAATTATACTTAACGCCCACAACATTTACAAGACCTCCATTATGACAAACCACAAACCAAGGATCTTCAATCATACTGAGATATACCGGCTCTGTTCCAAACACTAGTGAGCTGCCTACCTAGACAGCACTTTATTAGGCATCACAGGTGTGAATCTGATGTGAAAGCAGTTTAAAACAGTAAACCGCATACTACTTCTACCTTATAAGGTGGATTTTTGTCTAAAAATCTTGGCCAAAGTCAGTATTTCACATATTGTTTACAGATAGTGTAATTGTGAAATGCAATTTATTCACTGAGGAAATCCGAGATGGAAACTATATTTTATTATTACTTTTCTTCAACAATATCAAGAGAAAACAGTTTCATACCATTTAAAATGACAATATTTGTGTTTTTTGTGCCGAGTAGTGGATAAATTCATTAGCTTAGCTGCTAACGCTACTTTCAACAATTTCAACAATCAACTTTCAATAGACAAGTCTCTCATATTCAAGATGGCAGACAAAGTTGAAGGAAACAATATTTCATTCAAAACCTTTACTCAGTAATATATCAATAGAAAAGTTCTTGATAAAAATGATTTCATTCAGTATTTATGTAAACTACCATTCCAGTGGGTTTTGGTTTAAGAAAGATGTATTTTTTCAGCAAAGATGGGTGTAATTGATTCAAAGTGACATTAAAGATTTACATATACACTCATTTCTTATCAATGTTGAAAAGAGCAGAATTCATAAGAATTATTTCTAAATGATCATGTGACACTGAAGTCTGAAGTACTGAAAATTCATCTTTGCCATCAAAGGAATAAATTAAATTTTAAAATATATTCAAATATAAAACAGTTATTTGAAATTGTAATAATATTTCACAATATTACTGCATTTTTGATTATATAAATGCAGCCTTTGGTGAGCAAAAGATACTTTTTTCAAAAATAACAACAACAAAAAAATACCTACTTCAATTTTTTTTTTTAAATGGTTAGGAGTTTACTAAGTTTATGCCTGTATAGAACATTTCAACTCAGTCATAAGGTTCAATATATTAATATGCTTTTTATGGTAGCTACTTATGTAGTTTGCACACTTGGAACAGAGCCAGTGGTGAAAAAGCAAACTGTAGATCTTCTTTGTGAATTCCACATATCTGAATGATGGGGTTAGTTATCATCACCCTCATACTCACCAAACGCAGGCCACAGTTACCCTGGCCACTGATGCTACAGCCCTGCATGAGCTATCATTCAAGCTGTGGGATGTCAGCGGAGTATGGACTGATGGATGAATGGATGCAGGAAGAGACGGGATGGAGGTAGACAGTGAGAGACAGGAAGGAGAGGGAAGGGAATGCGATGGAATGGGATGAAGGGATGCGGTGACACAGATTCAAACCCAGGAGGTGGACAGCTACTGTGGCTGACCTTAGAGACAGGGCAAACACACACACACACAGAGGCATGCAAACATTGCTGGGACACATGCACACACAACATTAAACCAAAAACACATTGCATGCAACACATGTACAGTCAACTGGACATCAATCGCAAAATAACCCACGACAGAGGGATCTTGTGTCACTCTGAAGGATATAATGCAATAATGAACATTGGCTGTACATTATCCAACTTATTACACAGCTACTTTTCAAAGAAATACATCATCAATTGATCCTCTGCAGTGAATGGGTGCCGTCAGAATGAGAGTCCAAACAGCTGATAAAAACATCACCTTACAAACACACAGCTTTTCATTTCACAAGACTACTTTATGGACTGGAGTGGTGTTTCTGAGTCTGACTCATTCTGACGGCACCCATTCACTGCAGAGGATACAAGTGAACAAGTGATGTAATGCAAAATTTCTCCACATCTGTTCCGAACAAGATGTAGATGAAGAAACCCATCTACATCTTGAATGGCCTGAAGGTGAGTATATTGTCAGCACATTTTCATTCCTGGGTGAATTATTCCTTTAAAATAAATACTAAAGTCCTTCAGATTTGAGTCACAAGATGGCACTATGAGCTTTTCTAACTTCTTGGTATAAAAAGAGAAACAATGTGGAGTATTATATGACAAATTAAAAACAACACCAGTATTTTGCCATGAACAATGGTGAAATATGCAGTTTAGTGATTATTATACAAATATTTGATTGACCAATCAGAATCCAGTATTTCAGAGCACAGTGTAATAAGCTTACGTGTAGCATTCTCGTACACACGCAATATGAGAAACGTCAAAAGGATGTGGTTTGGTGGCTCTTACCAGAGAAGATGAGCTTCTCCTTCATGATGTTGACATCTCTGCTGGATCTCCTGACGGCTGCGCTCAGCATGATCTGCTCTGGGTTGTAGCTCCGCATCCCGCTCATTCTCCACCTGTGATCACGTGCACACACACACACACACACACACACACACACACACACACGACTGACCTTAGTGACATATCCAAACAGAGTTTACATTGTTACTGCTGACTCTGCTAATAAAATCATGCTTTATAAAATCTTAATCTCACAGTGATCTACTAATGTAATTGGTAGTCTATGATATATACAGTGTGTTTACACTATCTATCAAAAGTTTGGGGTCAGTGACTTTTTTTTAAAGAAATTAATACTTTAAGAAAGGATGCATTAAATTTATCAAAAGTGATGGTAAAGACTATTACATTTCAGAATTTTATATTTCAAATTAATCTGTTCTTTAAACCCATTTATCAAATAATCTTGAAAAAATATCTTACAGTTTCCACAAAAATATTTAGTTACTGTTTTCGACACTGATAATAATAAATGTTTCTTGAGCAGCAAATCAGAATATTAGAACGATTTCTGAAGGATCATGTGATACTGAAGACTGGAGTAATGTCTGGATAATATTTTTTAATCCGACACCATCTGTCAAAACTGACATTTTGGGGGTGTTTTTTGGGTCCAAAACAAAAGCATTTGAATTAAACTGGATAGTTGGTAGGAATATAGATAACATTAACCTTAAAAGCAAGTTTCCATATAAGTGTAATCTGTGGGAAAAACCACTCTTCTGCAATGGTAGAAAATTATTCTCTGACTGAAACAAAAGCCAGCTAAATAATCTGTACCTGTCAGTCATGTGATTGTCACCCTCTAGTGGATGAAAGCGGAGTGATTTAGCAAAACCCTCAAGTCTTCCTGTTTGTGAACCTTAATCCAAGTCATTCCACATAATGTACCTCAATTGAATATTAATTATATGTTAGATAAGCAGTGATATTAAAGTGTAATCATGTGGGCTGTGGTTTAGTGAGAAGAGTTAGTAATAGCATTGGCAAAATACAGGTAGAACGAAAGATCCGGGCAGATAGATTGAAACAGGGTTATACAGAGAAAGAAGGGCAAGAAAGGGAGATATTCACTGGCAGAATGGGCCAACAGCGCTGACCCAATTACCTGATCATGTGATAGCTGAGATGCCAGAATGCAGCAGAGAAGAGGAGCATGCACATCAGGCAGAGAGCAAGAAGAAGAGGAGGAGAGGTGGAAGAAAGGGTACAAGAGTAAAAGAAAGGGAGAGAATTAAGAGGTCAGTTCAGAAAAGCAGATGCAAATGTCACTATGGCAAGCGCAGCAAACCTAGAGAATCCAGAGCCCAACAAAACACTGAGTTTTCAGTTCACACATTTACCAGTGATGCTGATCTCCAGCATTAAACATAATATTATAATGCAAAACATCAACACAAACACATTTCCTTCTTATCCTTCTTTCCTTCTCTTTCACGCTAGAGGTAATCATGTTTCAGGATGCATTAATATTTGTTTTGCAAAGGTCAAACAATGTGAATTTCTAATGGGAGGCTGTATTTGATTACATCTGATGAAACTACAACACATTATTTGATTGTGTGAAACAATCCAAGTGAAGTTATTTCATATTTATTTACTAGAATTTACAATCTAGATGTTTTAGGAGTGACTTTAAACAAACTTTATCTTTTATTACTACAACATTCAGAGTCATATTTTCTTTCAGACCAAAACTGTACTGCAGGTGAATTTAAGCAGTTAAGAATATTCAAGTATTTTATGTTCACACAGAACATAAAATGATTAAAATTAAAATACTATAATAAAACATTTCTTTAGTAGAATAAACTAAAGATTTGCATATAGATACTTTAACTTTCTATAAACATTAATTTTATTTTTTTTGCTAATACTTTATTACTCATAATACATAGGAGATTGACATGATTTCTTAAGAAATTAAAATTTAATTTAAGTAATTTAGTATATGTATTGGAAAGTTGGAAAGAAGGATTTTGAAAGTTTTTTGTTAACTAAATCTAAAATAAAATAAAATAAAAATATTAGATAAAGCTTAAACAAAAATTATAAATTGTTGTCTTTGCAACCAACTTTTTCATTAAGAATAATAGAAAAAGTAAAATAAGTTGAAGTACAAAAATGACAAATAAATTACTAATGCACATAACATAACAACTAAAGCTTAAACTAAATAAAATGAAAACATATAAAAATAAAAGTGAATTCAAAATATTAATAAATACTACAACAGTATACAAATAATGCAAAAATAACACTGAACTAGAACTAGGTCTTCTTCATACTCGCCGATTGCTTGATCTTGGATATTTGGTTCTTGGAAGCTCACCTGGATTGCTGTCATCCAGGTCTGTAAACTAAACCTCTCGGGACAGCATTTCATGTAAACAGGATTAGATTGCTTCTTTTTAAGCAGAATGTCTTAAATCTGCCCCAAAACGTACTTTATTACAAGGACCCTACTTAGGGACAATTTTAAAATAATAATCTTTAAAAATTTATTTGAAAATAATATGAATATAAATATTCCCAGAATTGAAAGATTTATTAGTGATGAAATAATTACTATAATTGTATTAATTGTATTATAATTGAGTCTTAGCAAAGCAGAAATGAATTTTTAATTAATGCTGTCATCAAATCTGTAAAGATAAAATTAAATGATCCATATAAAAATTTAAAGCAAAATACTAGCAGTACTCATTGGGACTCTAGAAAAAGACACAAACGTTAATGAGGCACACACACACCACTAGATGGCACAAGAGAATAAATATCACACAGCATACATTCAAAAAAGCTAGATATAAATATTCATACAGCAAAGGAAATTTTCACCTACTTACTCTAGAAAAAGACACAAACGTTATAAAATATAAAACATTCTCATTAATGCTATATTAAATAGGGTAATATTATCAATATTTATTATATAAAAATGTCAACCTCAATCAGAAAAAATATATTTAAAAAAAAGTCAATATGTTTCTCATTTTGAACAAAGGCCAGAACGGCAGATGCTGACCAATTACATATCTTGGAAAAGCATGACGGCTTTGTGCCGTTGCTTAATGAATAATCTACAAGCAGATGAGGGTTCGTACCATGAGCCAGAGCGGATAGTGCACCTTCCTCAGCACCTGCGGGGCCTCGGAGGAGACGGACGGCACCCCACTGCACCACAGCAGGGAATACAGCCACGGCTCGTTCACCGAATACAGAGTCAGACTGATGTTGTTCTCATTATACAGCCTAGTAAAGTAAACACACAGAGATATGTGCATAGCTTTTACACACTTGACAGCGCAATTACAGATTTTTGCATTTCCAGTTCATTACACTAGTGGTGCAGACACTGCAGCTTTTGTTCCAAAACTGTCCTTTATTGTGTAATGTAGGTGCTGTAAGCGAGACCAGGTGTCTGTAAATAGGGCAGCATCCTACCGGACGTCCTGCGCAGAGGCCTGGTTGTAGCGCAGCAGGACCCTGCTGATGCCTTTATGATGGAGTGTGTCGAGAGGCAGCTTCTGCACAGATGTCTGCTCTAAACCTGGAGCCACGTTCCTCACCATCTCCCTGTTACTGTCCACCGTCCACATCACCTACACATAACACACACACAAAAAAGAATTGAAATGTGTTTATATATATGCAGCACACACAAACACACACACACACACATATATATTTATTTCTACTTTACATACATAGATGCTGTTCTTTTTAACGTTTTATACATCAAAGAATCCTGAAAAAACATCACAGGTTCCAAAAACTATTTTAAGCAGCACAACAGTTTCCAACATTGAAAATAAATCAGCATACTAGAATGATTTCTGAAGAATCATCTGACATTAAAGACTGTAGTAATGATGCAGAAAATTCAGCTTTGCATCACAGGAATAAAGTCTGTTTTAAAGTATATTAAAACAGAAAGCCACTATTTTAAATTGCAATAATATTTCACAATATTACAGTTTTGTTCTGTATTTTTAATCAAATAAATGCAGCCTTGATGAGCAGAAAAGACTTCTATAAAACAAAACAAAAAAAAAAAATAATAATAATAATCTTACTGATCCCAAACTTTTGAATGGCAGTGTACATAAAATTGAATAAAAAAAATAATAAATAAAACCTGATTATATTTATAATTTTTATGGCCAAAATTAAAATGAAATTCTATTAGCCCGTAATTTTTATAACAGTATAGAAGACTAAAATAATGCATTTAAATATCAGTTGTCACTTTGTATCTCCCAATAATGTCTTACTTAGTAAGACAATATGCAAAAATAATAAGACAATTTTATTATCAGACAAAGTCTGAACTATTTATTGCGTGACAGTATTTTTAAACGCTTGGTTTTATGTTGAAAGCTTAGTAGTTTTTATTGTGAATGGCAAAACATATAATGCAATGTATTACAATGATGATTGAGAGATCATAATGACAAATTTACGTTATTAGCATGATGCATCATATTCGATACTCAAATTAAAACATGATATTTCGAAAAACATGATATATGGATTACCAAGTAAAGTTGCTTAAGTCCAGTAAGTGCTCATGGTGAAATAAAAATAACAGTAGTTATTTTTAAAGAAAATTTATTCTTAAAACAGCACAGTACAACAGGTTTTTCAGCAAAGTTTTGATCATGTTGATCATTTAAAAGCCTTAGAAATTTGTATATCAAATAAAATTCAGTAGGATTTATTTATAGGGTTAATGTTACAACCATTATGCAATTAATATTAGTCACAGCTAGGGGGCGCTACTATACAACCACATAAACCAGGAACAGATTTGTATCCTGAATCCTATCCCTGAGCACATCTATTTCAACCCCTGACCAAGGACAATGAGATTTCCAGTAGCACATCAAACGTGAGCATCACTCCCTCAAGACTGACCTGCCGCTGTGGTATTCCTGACCTCAGAACAGTGTCCAGGGTGAGGTTGACCCAGTCGTGGCGGTGGGGGTGATTGGCCGGTGGTCTGCGCAGAGTGAATACGGCTGAGCTCTTGGACTTAGCTGCTAGTTTCAGCATCTGCTCCAAGCTGCAAACGGTCTGGTTCCCAACTGACCAGCGCTCGGATGTTGACATGTACTGCACAGTCCAGAAGGGATCATCCTGCATTCAGTAAAATCAGTTAGTCCAGTTATGTGCCGTTATATATACACTTATACAATGATGTAATTGTAAAGTCCTAATGTTTTGCACCGAAAACAGCAATAATTTAGTTTTACGTAACCTTTACATTTAATTGAATACACTGTTTTTGTTACTGTACCTTTAAGAATTCTATATGTCAATGTGCTGACATCATAACTGTGACTTGTATTTTCTTTAAACATACTCTAATAATCTTTATTTACAACTTCGAAAATTTATTTTAGTGTAGTACATTGAACTCATAAATGTACTCTATTAATCTAAAAACACTCTTCAGTCTTTACCATAAATAGATCTACATTACTAACACTACTACATTCTATTTCAGCTGTACTGGAGCCAAAATGGCCCACACCTTTAGAAACCACTGGCCAGCGTTCAGCGAGCTCAAATCAGTCCAGTTGAAGAGTGAAGCATCATCATACTGTCTGTCCGGGAACACTCGTCTCACGTTTGTGGTTCTCCTCAGCGTCCGGTCTCTCATGAGGAACGGCACACCATCTAGACTACAACCGAAGCCAGAGTTACACAGCAGTATATGTGATTAGACAGCACTTAGATTGCAACTGAGAAAATGCTTCCATTAGGGCTCAACCTGCCAGCACTGCTGGATAATATTCAATGATAAGAGAGAGAATAACTGTGAGGAGCTGACTTGTGCTGTGATTGACAGAAAAAAACATCTGAATGCATTTACTGAATGGTGGGACTGTTGTGCAATAGAAGCAGTATTATTGCAACTCATTATTATTTATTTAGCAGATGCATTTATCAACCCGCAGCCTGAAGTTAAATGCCTTACAAGAGCTCTATGGTAGTACTTTGTGAACCACTAACTCCAAGATATTTAGTCTCTTAGCCACCCATTTCATTTTAAACCAGATGTTCCCAACCATAGTAACATGCGGCCTGAAACAACCAATCACAAAATAGTGATGGCCCACAAGACTTCAATTTCAAGTGTAGTGTTTCTCACAATATATATTGTTCCAAAGCAGCTTTACAAAGCTTTTTTGAACTGACTCGACTGTCTAAAATATTTTTTTGGCAACACAATGATCAAGATGGATGATCATGAGAAAACAGCCTACAATTTTTAACCATTTTATTGTTTAAATGATACAATTTTATTTTAGACTAGGGATTTGTCTAAGTAATAATTACAGAAATTTGCCTTTTTGAATAAGGTACGATTAGATTTTTTTATATAATATTTTATTACATTATAAATCAATAAATTACAATTACACTGTCCTATATTTTAATATTTAACAATAATTATAAATAACTTTATATTTATTTTTTATTATATTGCATTACATTATATAGCAATAAATTACAAATATATTGTCCTGTATTTTAATATTTAACTAATTATAATAATTATTATATTTATAAATATGTAAAAAAAAAAAATACTGTAGATGATGATACTGTCCATAGAGTGTTGCTTGTATTTGTATACACAAAAGAAATGAGAAAAAAACTAAATAGACAAGAGATGATATCTCAGTCTAAAAAAGCCTGAGTGATGACTGTCTTTAACCAAGATAAATTACAACCCAACAGATGGACAATTTCTGCTCCATTATCTAAAGATGCATGTTAAGCAGGCAGAGTAGATTATAGCTTAAAGGGGCTTCTTTATAAAGTCTTCCTGTCTATCCCAGTGTTCAATTACTATGTGCTCACTGGGCTAAGAGACATCACGCCACCCTCTCATTACAGCAGTCTCACACAGCCACACAAGGATTCACACACTGCGTCCACATACACATGGCTCTGTACAACCTATTGATTGAACTGTACCAAGAGGAGGAGAATCAGACAGAATAAATGTATGAATACCTGATGGTCACATCCGCCTCCAACCCGCTAACATTTCTCTGCAGTGCTCTGTGGAACGATAGGAGAGTGTTCTCTGGAGCGAGCTGAACAATAGGGAAAACACAGAATGTACATTTATTATGTTTTATATAATTACGTAAAATATAACAAAAAATAACATACATGTATAAATATTCATTTATTTAATTATTTTACGTGTGTAACTGGACTCTCTATCTTCAAGCATGATGTAACCAAAAAACATGGAAACGGCAAAAGTTAAATTCATGAAACGATTAAGTGAAAATGATACAGAGAATAACATATTGCATATTTGAATTCTGTGGAGTTCAGAATGGAAAGATCTGTGTTAAACCAAAGTGTGAGACTCTTCTCACCCTGGAGCTAAGCATTAGCTAAACCTCTTCCTTGCTCTTTGGATATAAATCAATAACTCATCTCATGAAGTTTCACTGAGTGCTTGAGGGCCAGACACATGCACAATCTACAGCTCTTCTGTGGTTCATGCTTACGCAAAGGCATGCAAGCAGCAACTTGCGATCATCTGCACACTGCAGGTCTAGATGTACTAGTACATGTGACATTAATGCAAAATGAAGGACACCTCGTTTGAAGCACAAGAGAATGAGGAGAGGAATATATTAGGATCAGTATGCATGTGTCTTTGGAGAGCACTTATGGTTATCGCATTTTTGAATTCTGTCTTTTAAAGCCATGGTGGTTGATACTACACATATGATCTCCAACCAGCACCTGCGGTGTTGTAAAGGCTTGTTTTCAATCCAAGTTTGGCTGTTTACAGCTGTAGCTAGGAGTGGCAGAGGACATTTACGGCAAGTTCTTCCAAAAAAATTGTTCACTAATAGGCTAGCTGAAATGTTACATAACACTACTGCTATAGCAAGCCACCCATAGGCATGATATTTTATTATTAATTTTCTTTCTCAGTTATTTTTCTGTAGCCCTATTTAGAGGAGGACCAGCTTTTCCCAGAGGAAATTAGGCAAATTTGTTTCACAGGTGATTTTCAAACAGACCAAATAAACATCAGGTTTTTCTCACACAAACCCTGCAAAATTAAGAGAAAATTTCCAACTTCTGATAAAGTTAAACCCATTTTTGACTAAATAAATCTAAAAAGTAATATATATATATATATATATACACACACACACACACACAATATTTATTAATTTAGATAGACAGACAGATAGATAGAAATTATATATATATAGACAGACAGACAGATAGATAGAAATTATATATATAGACAGATAGACAGACAGACAGATAGAAATGTATTTATTATTAAATAAAAACTTAAATATAAATAGAAAATTATTTATTACATATAAATATAAAAATACATATATACAATTTATTAATAAATTTAAATATAAATATACAATTATTATTTATTATTTCAGTCCAAATACTGATTTTGACTACAACTGTACAAAAATATTTGCAATTTTTTTTAATGTGCCGCTTTAAAACAGAAATAACATGCACATGTTAAAAGTGTATTTGCCATTTCAGAGCACAATACACCAATGATACACACGGTTGTACTGAAAACCCTTCATAACCACCAAACCTTGAACAACGCCTACACAGAGATTCTCAGTGGCTCTTTCCTGAGTTATATTTAGCTATGGACAAGCCAGGGAAAAGAAATATGAGAAAGATAAATGGAGGGAGAGAAAGATAGTGAGGGATGGAAAGACAGAGGAAAGATACAGGCACAGAGAGAGGAAGGACCAAACTGCCTCCAGCAATCCTTGATGTAGCCTGAGCTTGATGTAGCATCTAGGGAAGACAGGAAGTGCACAGCATAATGTTGACAATTTAGCATCTCACCATTGGAGCTCCTTGATGGCCGATGATAGCGGGTGCTGCTTTGAGACTCGCACGCTCCATAATACAGGGTGAGGTGATTGACAGCGGAATGAAGTAAAGTGTGAGGAGAACACTCAGGTAGATGAGGAGAACCATCACCTGAAACCCTAGAGAACCAACAACTTAGTTATCTGAAGTTACAACTCAGGCACAGCTGAAAAAAAAAGCTTTTTAAGGCATAAACTAAAAATGGCTATAAAATAGCTTTTTGAATCAGTTTGAATGGTGATCACATGTGTTATGAAATCTTTGTTGCAAAAGCTAAGTAACTTTCTTTTTAAAGAGAAAATGCTTAAATTGAAATTAATCTGTGCGGTCTCGTTTTACATATGTAATGTGTTTTCTATCGTTAGTGTTGCTGTAAGCTAGCTGATGTGTTATTATTCATATGCTATAAAATATTTAAGAAGTTAAGAGTTAAGAAGTGCTGATTCCACATGATTCTCTTTAAAATGTTGCTTGGCCATGACAGTAGCTGACCTGAAAAAGAAAACTAAGCGTAGAAGTTTAGACTAAAGTGTGCAATAACTTACTTTTCTTATAATTTTCTTGGTTTGCATTCTGACACATTTCTGAACACATGATATATGGAATTGAGCTTGCACAGCTATTTTAGTTCACATGGCTTGCATAAAGTATGTTTCAGGGGAGAGACAAGTTTTCTAAATGTTAGAGTAATTTAGAGCTTACAAAGTGAAATTCACGAATTCTTAAGACACTAACATTCAAAAGTTTGGGGGCTGTCATTACATAATACTTTTTATGTAGCAAGAATGCATTAAGTTGATCAAAAATGACAGTAAATACTTTATAATGTTACAAAAGATTTCCATTTCAAGTAATTGTTCTTTTAAACTTTATATTCATAAAAAAAATCATTTTTAATAAGAAATTATTATTGTGCACAAAATTAGCATATTAGAATGATTTCTGAAGGATCATGCGACACTGAAGACTGAAGTAACAGCTGTTAAAAATTTTGCTTTGTCATCACAGGAATAAATTACATTTTAAAATATATTTGAATAGAAAACAGTCATTTTAAATTCTAATAATATTTCACAATATAACTGCTTTTACTGTATCTATTTATCAAATAAATGCAGTCTCATAAATCTCATTAACTCCAAACGTCTGTATGGTAGTTTATGCTCAGCGTATGTCCCTGAGGAATGAAGAGAAAGTCTTCTGATTAACTAAATAAGATGAGTCAGTTAAATCTGTGCTGAGTTGAATCAGATGAGCTTGGACAAACTGAAATGAGGAATCAATAGCAGTATATTAATTTTCCCTCTAACGCTGTAACATGAAGCACCAGCGCATTGAGCTAGCGGAGATAGCAATGTGTCTGTGTGACGACAGGAATGCATCAGGAAAGAGGATTTATCTGTGCATCCCTTTAATAATTAACATCTAGTTAATAATGATGAGAGACTGATCTTTAAGCGAGGAGGTGGATTCATCTTACTGGTTTTCTCTGCTCGCGCCACCAGTCCAGCCACCAGCCAGGCCAAAGCGGTAACAGCAGCTAAAGCACCGATGTTCAGGAAAGGACCAGTAGCCTGAAGACAAACAGAGACATTCATTTGTGCTTAATACACAAACATACAGAGAATAAGAGAAATGCATAGACAATGGAGAAACCTTAAAGAGATATTTGAAATAGAAATTATAGCTAAAGGTTTGATCAAACAAGGTTTATTTGCTCAAAAATGAAAAAAATGGTACATCCTTGAATAAAAATAAATATTCAGCTGCCACTAATTTCTTCACAGGAGTGGAAAAAAAAACTCTTACTGACCCCAAACTATATTTGTAGTATTTTGCAATTTAATGCTAATAAAAATCAAAAATCTTACTGACCCCAAACTATACACAAAAATGAAATTTCCCTGACATTTTAATATTCTCCATGTCTGACTTTTGAAATCCCTAATATTTTCAGGTTTTCCAGGACTGTGGGATACCAGACATCTAAAAATGCATACCTGAAGAGAAATCCAAACTACATCCCATTCCTCTCCCCACATCTGTGTGACCGATATCACACCAATTATTGCAGTGAGAAAAGCAACGGTCACACCAATCTAGAGAGAAAAACACAGACCACTTTATTCAGTTTCACTTCATTTTATGCAATTCTACTTCATTTATTCAGCAAACTACACTGAAAAATCACACCACTCCATTTCTGTTCATAAACAAACGGGAAATACTACTTTAACAGGACAGAAAGCCTCAGGGCATAACAAGGTGTCTTGTGACACTGTGTCAAGGTTAATTTGGTTTGTCTCGCATAAACAGACAAGCTTTTCTTTTTCTATTCTAGGAAAAAAGCATTTCAGAGGTTGACGAGTACCTTGTGGAGCCAGTGGAGGTTTAACTGCTGCCCGACAGCCACATGGCACAGAGCTAAAATCTGGACCGAAAAAAGACAAATATTACATTCAGTGAAAAACTGTATGACAGCAACTGTTTGGATGAGGTGATAATAGGGGGAAGGAGCTAAAACATCATAATAATGCTAAATGGTGACATGTACACACATGTCTGAGAGAGATTGTTAAAACACTAGTGGTTTTGGAGAGGTTTTCGTATGCAAATCCACAGTGCAGCATCACTGCTACAGAGCAGTTACAACTCACCATTAAAAATGTAATATAGGTGAAACCAGCTGCTGTAGCGGCCAATATGGGAACGGTTCCATCACTCCACTCCCCTGAACGGTTATATAAAAACCTGTGGGAGCACAATACCAGGAAAAAAAATGTTAGCAGTTGATTATTCAGCATTAGAATTCCTGGTTGTCTTATGTTCTCCATAATGGTCAGACTGCATTAAGGCCTAATCAAATAACCAAGCCCCTGAAAAACAAACAGAAGCTACTCATCTTTTGACTGGCTACACATTTCTCTTACTCGCTCTTATGAGAGCTCAGGATTATATAAGTATACTTTTCCCAAAGAGGTGGATGGCAGAGGCATCTGTTTTGCAAAAAGCATCATCTGCCTAGTGTGTATCTTTGAAACAAAGGGAGATAAAACACATGAGACCATAGGGCACAGTATCAAGGTCAGTATTAGCTTTCTTCAACATCTAAACTCAGCGGCTGTGATCAGAATTGAACACTGGCTTATGTTTTCCTGAATACTGTGCAGTAAAATTCTCTATACCGTTTATGGTGAGTGCAAAAGTACATAGTATTCCTCAATATGCTTCAAACAGTAGTATGCTACGTATGTTTGTCACATGACATCTTCACATACATGTTTAATTCAGAGAGAAGCATAAAACAAGATAAAAGTGAAATAAGAAACAAGAATAAAAATTGCGTAGTATGCAATAAAGAAAAATTTTTAATGTAATTCTGTAAAAATGACAAATGTTACAATATTACATTAAAAAAATAACCTTTTCCAATTAATTTCCAATTTGATAAACAGAAATGGCTGAATATAAGATAATCTTACTTTTGTAATTCTTTTTTGGTCACACTTTATTTTAAGGTCCAATTCTCGATATTTATAAACAATTAACTATGACTTTTGCCTCAAAGTTTTAAGGTAGTTGTTAAGTTTAGGTATTGGGTAGTATTGGGGATGTAGAATATAGTCATGCAGAATTTGATTTTGTGTACTAATACACAGCCAAAATATTAATAATAAGCATGCTAATAAGAAACTAATAGTGAGAATTAGTCCCTATACTAAAGTGTTAATTATTTTTTGTAGAATTTTTTATTCAGCACAGATACATTTAATTGACCAAAAGAGGCAGTAAAGACATTTATAATATTACAAAAACATTTTATTTTAAACTTTCCATTCATCAAAGAATCTTGAAAACATTTATCAGTTTCCAAAAAAATATATGAATTGCCAACAATAAAATATATTTTTAAATAATTGTAAAATAAATTAAAACAGAAAACAGTTATTTTAAACTGTAATAATATTTCACAGTATTACTATTTTTTTCTGTATTTTTTTAATCAAATAAATGCAGCCTTGGTGAGCAAAAAATACTTTTCAAAAACATTTAAAAATTCTTACTGATGCCAGACTTTCAAATGGTGTACAAAACACACATACTGCAGCAATAGTAGTATGTTAGTATGCTATACTGAGCCTAGGATCAGAATGGAAACATGGGGCGGGCAGACTATAGATCACCCATAATCACTCCTTCAGATTTGATTGGCTAAAAGCAGCTCGGTGGGTGGAGCCATATCAAGGGTTTGCCTGCATCCCCTGTCTGATCACAGATTCTACATGCACAGTCCCCTCAGGGCAATAACTGGAGGCTGTTGTGAATCAACTCTCTTGTCCTCTACAGTAACATCAAGGACTCATGTACCTCCCTTGAGACTGTGTGGGGGGGAGGAGGAGGCCACAAAAGGGAGGAGAGAAGTGACATTGAAAAGAAAGAGAAAACAGGAGATGAAAGAATTATAAAGATCAGGAGAAAATGACCTTGAAGGACAAAGCAAACAATGGCTTTCATAGTCACGTTGTTTTTAATGTCCTCAACCAGTTTTACAGCGCGTGTGGCTCCTGGAAAATAGAAGATTATGTAGCAAAGGGTACTGTAAAAACATCAGAGCGTGATTCAATAGCTAAACCATAACTGGATGTAAATGTGAGTGTTTTATATTACACAGGATTATGCAGATATATGTTATAGTTTAAAATTATATATAAATATTATACATTATATTAAAGTAATATATATTATAAATGTATATTTTAGCTCTGTATTTTAAGCATACTACATTTAGTACACAAAAGTGAGCAATAGACAAAAGAAAACATTGCATTTGGTCCTAAATCCCATAATCCACTCTACTCAATTTGACCTTCCATTTAATGTTTAACAGTTTAACTAGAAATATCAACAGCCTGAATTTTCAACATCTTTTTTCTTGACTTATTGTTTAATTGGAATCACAAAAGATAATACATTTTGCATTCAAACAACAACACTCGTCTTATGAATTAATTGCATACTGTTTTACATACTAAAAGTAGTATGAAGTATACATTATACACTGCATAGTATGCAGTAAGCTATTCCATTCTGAATACTAGCCAAAAACAGTCCAGTCTATCTATTAGAATTACATGCAATCTGTTCTATCAGAGAACTTCCATGAACTCTGGATTACTTCGAGTTTAGGATTATGCCAAATTTGTTTTTGGGAAAGCTGATGAGTTTCTTAGATATGTCTCTTCAGAGGAACAGAGATTGTGGGATTGTTGATGAAAGTGTGTGATTTTATAAGGCCTACTCACCAGTTAAACTCGCTGTAGTCATTGTGGGCCTCCCACCAGAAGTAAAACCATACCAGTAACAAGGAGAAAGTGCAGAAGAGAATGAAGGACCACAAACACTCCCACTGGAACAAAGAAACACAACAAATAAAAATAGTTTATTTAAGAGTTCAAAGAAATCTGTTGCATAATTTTTGTCTATCAACATCAGTATTATTAAATGTGTTGGTGCCAGCATGAATTAATACAGCCACTGTGAGAAACTGTGCCAAAAGATAATCTCAAGAACAAATATTTCAAAATACTGTTTAAAAATTGAGTGAAATTGAATATAGAGTTTTCATAGCGCCTCAGGTCATGACTGCATATCACATTAAACTCAGTTAATATGAATAGAGCTGCTTCAATAGTGAGATCTGCCTTCATCACAGATTCATTAGGGAAACATTAGTTCTGCTCTCTGCAGGGTAAATGAAAGGGCCTTTCTGTTGCCTGCATTCAGCTCTCACTTTCTCAACTAAATCAACTAAGAGAAGCATCAAAAATGTACAGGAAATACAAAAACTAAATTCACTTCAAATCTGCAATAATTAAAGGAAATGTTTACCCAAAAATCATCAGAACACAAAACAGACTTTTAGAAATGTAGTAATACAACACTTCCACAAGTAATACAGAAGCTATTAACAGATGGACTGGAGCTGTGTTGATTACTTGTGGATTATTGTGATGTTTTTATCAGCTGTTTGGTCTCTCATTCTGACGGCACCCATTCACTGCAAAGGATCCACTTGTGAGCAAGTGGTGTAATGCTAAATTTCTCCAAATCTGTTCTTGGATGGCATGAGGGCGAGTAAATTTTCAGCAAATTTGGTAAGATAATTTTGTAGGCTACCTAGTACATACAGCCACAATGCTATTTGTTCTCCAGTTCAAATCTTCCAAGTGAATAAAACTGGCTCTCTATTAGCATTTCTCACACACAGACAGTCAAGAATATTTTCTTTGAGCTCGAGTTTCTTTTTTAGCATTTCACTGGCACTTCCCACACATTTTTTCTGCACATATATAAAATAACCAATGTACCATGAATAATGGCCACACTTAAAATATCACTATTTATTCGGCTCAATGATGACAATTTTTTCTTTTCTTTTTTTTTTTAATAGTGCACAATGCCACAATGAAATTGGGATTGCGTATTAATGAAATGGCTAGTGTGCAATTCCACAAACCATGAAAAACAAATAAAACATTTATTTCTGAATAAATTAATGTCGGAATAGACTAATGCTACTATAATTTTCAAATCATAGTCATTTTCGTAATGGTTTTCCTCTTTAATCTATCCTAGGGATTTAGTGTCAGTCCTGTATATGGCCGACAACTTCCTCTAATTCCTGCACATGATTTGCATAAGCATTTTTTGTTTTGGAAAATGGACATAAGTGGACATAAGATTACAAATATAAACCACCCACAATAATAAAAGCCATAACCAGTGTGGTTAAATCAAATCAAATCAAATTCTGTTAAAAAACATTACTCCTGGTTACATGAAGAAATTCACGGTTTTCACTGCACAATAAAGAACATGAAGGCCGACAGCATTGCAAAAAGCAAACAAAAAAAACAGCAGGTCAATAAAAACAGTTTCTTTCGAAATGAATGATCTGCTTGTCTCACAAAAAGCAGTTAGAAAGCATGTATTAATTCCTAAGCCCCATCATCCAAAAATGCCTAAATATAGATGCATAAAGAGGATTATGGGTAATTCTGAGTAGAAAAATAACACACAAATAAATTCTGCTAAACCTGAGATCTCCCACCAGCATCACAGACTGTCTGAATGCGCCAAATCAACATCACACCATAAAACAGGTCAAATGTCAAATGCAGAATTGTTTTTCCAAATGATTTTTCCAACGACTTTAAAAATGGCACTAGACTGAGAACAACAGAAATGTTCAGCACTGACATCACCTGCCAAAAGTCATTACCACAACCGTAGAGTGTTGGTGGTTGCAGGGCGTTACTATGCCGTTATCTGATTGGCTTTTAGCATGATGCTAAGCAGTTGCTAGGTAGATGCTAACAAAAGAGCCCCAAGTTATGATATGTCTCAGGTCCCTTGTTCAATGCAAGTCTATCAGAGATGTCCACTATTTCAATTGTTCATGGCATGACTTATCCTTCACAACCTTGAACACACAACAATCTTAATGAGACGACAATAGTTCAGCACATGAATTGATAAACACGGCTGTGTTTTTGGCACTCATGTGGTAATAACAGCTGAACAGATTGCCATGACATCATCAGGGCCAATGAGCAACAAGCAGCATAAATCTTAACAGGAGGGATTCAGAGCAGCGCTGGGCGGCAAATTGTGTCTCCTCCAAACGAGAATATTATCTCATCATTAAGCCTCAAAAAGCTTATTTTCAAAAGCCTTGTTTCATCCCCTCCCACTGATCTGAGATGACAGCACGACTCCACCACTTAGTACCAAAGTAAACTCACTTTTTCCACTATTTCCTGAGGGGAGAGTTGAATTTGTATTGTGCGTCTATGACAGCGTTTCAAATGTCTGAACCTTGAACATCTCGTTGTAACAATCACAGAGTTATCACAGAAACACTTCAAAGAAACGATTCTCTTTAACACGATCCCGGCAAAGCTCTGCATGGCACATTTGTTTTAACGCTGTAAAGACTCTCGCTAATTGGTTAAGGTGGGGTGAAATGGCATGGTTACAGTGGCTGCCTTTAATTATCTTCATTAAGTTAAGCAGGCTTATCTGCTGCAGAAATATGGGTATGATAACAATATCTCCGACTAAGATCTGCCAAGCACTGGCTGCAATTATGAAAATTAGCCAACAGCTTTTTTAGCATTTCCTGAGCAAACAACCAAGCCAAGCTGAACCACTGCTCAAAAACAAGACCGATAGACAGCAAAACGCAGCTTTTCCTTGGAGTGCCTTGACTTTGACACCCCGGAATCATATAATTTATTCATACTGTAAGTATTTGCCATGCACATCTGCTCCCTTGAGGCACCAACTGTAGTTCAAAATCCCACTGACTGCTAAATATCTATTCCACAGAGGCAAAGGGCAAAGAACACGGGGAGGCCAGCTTCCCGATGTGAGAGAGTGAAGGAGAGGCAGTGGGTGGAAGTGAGCGGATTGAAAAATGGAAGTGGAAAAGGTAGGGGAGTAGCTGAACAACGTCCTTTCATAACAGTTCCTCAGCGGTAAATCCCATCATTAAGCGAGGTGCAAAATCAGGTTCCTTTGTACAAAGTGGACTGATCTGGTCTGGAACAGATGTCACGTAATCCATTAACAGAACTTTTCAAAGAAAAGAGGTTTTATTCATAGAGTGATTATTATAATGGTGTACAGTAGCACCTTTTGATATGTGACTACACAATTGAAAATAAAATGTCACTGGAGGTAAAATTCAGGTCATGTGGAATTAAAATGTGGCTGTATAACAAGGACTATGCAAAAATGACCTTTACTAACCCACATGGATTCAATTTAACACTAGTGCTTAGAGCTTTATGGGTTAGTTAGATCATTTCTACTGAATAGACCAGTTGTGTAGTGGAAGAGGTGTGATGTACAGTACAGTACATTCTCACTATAGTGTTGGTATTTACATAAGGGTATTTTTGGTCCTGAAAGTAGTTCACTACAGCTCGACAATGTCTGCCTGAGGGTTACAGCCAGATAGGCTGGATGTCTAAATGAAAACGCTGTGAACCTGAATAATTTCCACTTGAAATTACATGTTTATTTCTATTCAAAGTGTTCCATTGATGTTAATTGTTATGTAAAATCATTGTAGGTCAATAATGTGTCGGCTGCCACAAAGAGTACTTTTATAAGCTGCCTTTGCAAATATGCAAAAATCAGAAAATGGAATATGTATTTTAAACATGGATGACAAAGAACTAAATGTCAAATGCACATAAATCTCTATTCAAAAGCACTGAATAAATCTGAAAATGAAAATTCGGTCATTATTTACTCACCTTCATGTCATACCAAACCTGTATTACTTTTTCTTCTGAAGAACATAACAATTAATGAAAATGTTATTTGGAAAAATGTCATACAGTGAAAGTCAATGAGGTCCAAAACAACAGAATTGATAATTTTGAATGAACTATACCTTTAACATTGTTCTTTGTTTTTCTCCAATGTAAGCATAACCTAATAATCTGCATGCTGACAGACAGGGAAAGATTAAATCTGAAAAGAACAAGCATTGTAGGTCACCTTGTAGGAAATGCTGGCACTAGATATCATACCCATAGATAAATTCATCAAAGCCATTTAAGAATGCTGTAAACATGAGCCCTGAATGACTGCAACAGCACTGGAGTGGAGAATCTTAAAGCAATGTCCTCCTAATGTGAATCCAAGTAAATGAAGAACATTGCAGTGAACAGATTACTATGTGCAATACAGCGTCTAGAGAACAATGTAATCACAGACATAATCTGTATTCCTGAGGGATGGCAAGTGTTTAAGAGCCCCGGTCTGTTGCTGATGCGGTCTATGCATGTACATGTCTGTAAGTTTCTTCCAATCGACTGGAAATGACAGGCTTCAGCTTGAGGGAAAACACAGATTGGTTGGGTGGCCTCTGGCTGAGTCTGTGGAGGTTTTGTACATGCTGTAAACAGGTACACGGGTAGAGTCACCATCTGTCATTGTGCATCATGTCTGTGGTGACACTCTGCCCTCAGTCCTGACTGGAAAAGGAGAACATTTTAACAGTGTTTTTACAAGACCACAAGGTATTTGAACTTTGTTTACCAGCGAGGTGTTAAAAGAGATATTTCATCTAAAAATTAAAAACCTGTCACCATTTACTTAAATCATTCTAAAACCGTTTGACATTCTTACATCTATGGAACACAAAAGAAGATATTTTGAAGAATGTTCGTAACCAAGCAATTTTGGTGACCACTGACTTCTAAAAACACAGATACTGCGTCCCAAATGACGCACTATACACTATGCACTTCTGTACTCAACCATGTAGCGTATGAATTTTATAAGGTTATTTTGTCATTAATAATCTGATTCTGATAGCCCCGCAACGTATTTAAAGCTGCGACAGTTGAGTGCATGAAGTGTCCAACATTCCACACTTAATTTTTTCGGTTATATTTTCGGTGCATCATCCAAAATTTTCAGTGTGAACAGACTACTCACACTATTTATACTACAAAACGTCATAGAATAGTGCATAAGTATGCGATTTGGGAGGCACCTAGAGACATCTCTCAAAATATATATTTTTTTAAGGAAAGGAAAGGACTTCTTTTATGTTCCACAGAAGAAAGTAATTCAGGTTGGACATGAGAGTGAGTAATTGATGGCAGAATTTTAATTTTTGGGTGAACAACCCCTTAAAATTTTATTTTTAGGGATGCACCAAAAGCTTGAATGCCATTGTCAAAAAACATGAACAGAAACAGTAATATATTTCCTAATTTAGGGTTTTTGTTTCAGGGCGTCATCAAGGTAGTTTTTCTTTCCAATTTTTTTTGACCATTTTTCAAAAGTAATACTTAAAAAAGTTTGCTAAACACACAAACACTTGCTATGCTCATACTGCAGCAGGATATGACTATCAGACTATCAAAAAGATTGACAGCCACATTCTATAAACAGTGACTCACAACCGAATTTTAAGAGTGACTGCAGTTGATGTGTGCTGTGTGAATGGAAGCAAAGTCAACAACTAGCTGTACACTCTGTCATTGACGCATGTGTACCACACATTGTGATTTACTACTTTCTGTCAATCACTAACGATAGAGCTGTCAACCTCTCTCAGATGAAGAAAACTTTGAGAAAAGAGGGGAACTGTGGAAGTGTTTGGGTAGATCCTGAGAGCTTTCAGCAGCATCTTTTAAAATAAATGAATACTTTTATTTACCAAGAGTGAAGAGAAGGAAAAAAAAAGTATCATAAAAATATTAAGCAGCACAACCATTTTCGAATGTAATAAATTAAGTTATTTCACATTATCTTTAACAAAACTACTGTTTTAATGGCATTTTGTATCAAATAAATGCAGCCTTGATAGGCATCACAGACTTATTTTTAAAATGTAATATATATATATATATATATAATGGATCACAGTTATTCCACTACATGCCGGTTGCTGCTGGTATTGTGTTTTGTGAGCTATATTGGTTTGCACAGACCACACAGGGGCTTGTGGGAGAAAATGACACTCCTATTCACGTGCCCTTTGTGTTGGGATACGTAAATGGAAAAACTCTCAATTATTACTGAGGAGGGATCTCTTTTCAGTGGAGCACAACTTACAGCTTAAACAGGAGACGAACACACATTTCTCTCACAGACATACACACTCTTACAAAACACAAAGACAGGCTTCATATAGAGTAATTCAACAGAACTACTAGTCATATTCGACCACTGTACACCATGTTCTACTGGGGTTAATGCACAAATGCTTTGTATTGAGTTTGAAATGCCAGACAGCATCTCTTCGCTCCAATGATTCCACAGATTGAGTCTGGAATCATGAAATATGGATTCGCTTTGCATCATCCCTGGTCTCTCAGCTCAGAGTTTAGTATGTCATATGAGGGCGAGACCTGGACAATGAAACTATCAACTGTGGCAGGATGGGACAAAGGTCAATTTTTTATGTATGAGTAAAGACAGCATATCCCGTTTCATTTAAAAACGACAGGAAACTACATTAGCTGTATTCATTGAGAATTGACACCACGGTGCATTCTGGTCTGGGTATCTTTCTCTCTCTCTCGCAGACAGCTGAACTGGCTGTTTCTGTGGACAGGGTCAGGCCTCCCGCTGCGGATAGTCAAGACTGAGCCGAAATCGCTGACAGCACAGTAAAAGCAGCTGAGAGCCAGAGAACAACAGGAAACCAGGGCAATGGCTTAGTCTTCTTTTGTGGAATTAAAATGGAAATATACATCTTATCTGATATGGCTCATTATATTATAGTAGGCATTGATCCAACTGCACTCTGATTGTAGATGCGATGCATATTTCCATCTAGTTGACTCACACTATGTTCTGAATCCGAAAAAAGTTAAAAAGCAAGCTCGTACACCTACCCTGAGCATGGAACCATGGAAGGCCAATGGTTTCGAATAGAAATACTACAGAACTTTGATATAAAACAGAAAGGGATGATTTTTCCATTTTCACATGCAACTATCATGGTATTCACTATAAGGCACTTGAATACCATGGAATACCATAGTACATCAAAAAATTAATAAAGAAATAAATACACAAAAATCAGTATTATCATATTACCATGTTCAAACTACATGTATATACAGTATATATATATATATATATATACAAATTAATTATATAAAATTATTAAGTGTTTGTGTGTGAAATATATACACACATACATGCATATCTTTACAATTATATATTTTATATAAATAATTCATATATTTTATATTATATATATATATATAAAAAAAATATATATACATCAAAAACACTTTAAATTATATTAATTTCCATTTTAAAAAATGCATTCAATTCAAATTAAATATATATATTTAAAAAAAAAGTAAAAGTAAAATAAAATATAGTTCATGTTATAGTTCATGGATTATTTTTGTCTGCCTAGCGAAAAATAAAGAAATAACCTCAGATCCACTGGAATAGTTCCTGCATGATCTGATGTCTGTATTATGAGTAAGCACCAATAACAAAGGATATACTTTAAAATGAAGTTTGCAAATGATTATCAAACTTCCTCCCGACAGATTCTTTAGAAATTGATATAGATTCCCTGGCGTTGTGTAACAGTCCTCCTTTCATGATCAACATGCATCTGTACTGATAGACCTCCAAATTTATCTTGGTCTCTCTGACAACCATCTCTCCAGCTCTTCTCAGCAACATGAACACGGTCAAAATCTGTGTCACTGATTTTCAACACAAAGTCTTCTCCTTTCGCTTGCGTCTCATCTTACAGCCTGATTCTCTGACAAGCAATTGTGTCCCAACTCTCTTCTCCCACAGGGACCTTTACGGAGTACACATCTGAAAACAGTCATGCTCAAAGGCAAAACTCCCTCTGAAGGAAAGCAAACATTAATAAATAAACCTTCAGGAATATTTGATTAGCATAATTAAAAAAACACTGAATGAAAAGACAGGCCTATAAGTTTTCCATTAACACTTGTGTGTTTATTATGAGCCACTGCAACTATTTGGAGAGACCATGGAAAAGGAAAAAAGACTAGAAACTGTAAAAAAAAAAAAAAAAAACTGTTTATTAGCGTTACACTTACAGTGGCAAAATGAAGGGTACGTACAACATGAAAGAGCACACATTCCCACGACACACAAATTCACAGCTGCTATTCTAGCTACATATTCCACTAACGTAAAATGTTATACAGACCTGCAATGCTTTGATTAAAGTCTTTTACTAAAGCAGAACATCCTCCTCATGGACTCTTGGCCTCGCTCACTGCATTAGGCAATGACGATAATACCATTTGTTGGCAGTCTGGAGACGGCTCTTTCAACACACATAAATAACGTCACAATTCCCCTGATGCTCAGCGCATGTCCTTTAATTAAATGCAGGGAAGCAGTATCCTAGACAAAAAGTACTTTTATGCTTAAAAGACTGATCGTTACTTACTTATACTGGACTCTATTGAAGCAGATGTGAGCAAACCCAAATCAAAAGACCCTTAAACAAAAGGACTCAATTTCTAAAACATCATTAAATATAGTAAAATCAGTAATGAATTGCTTCCATCTCACTTTTTTGTTTTATTACGGATTAAGGTCTGGTAATTCGATATGTTTACAGTGCAAATGTTGATTCAAAATACACTAAGAACATTTTTAAACGGCTGGCCATGTGATCAGATCTTCAGATGACCTGGAGTTTCTTAAGCTTGTGTTCTCATATTGACACGACATCATCTATGTCTATGCACAAAACAAGTCAATGATAGATGTGTCACATTGATCTGAGTGACAAATAAACAACACAAGGAAACACAGAGTTCGCGATCAGTTAATGAATTTCTGACCCCATACTGAACCGTGACCCTTGACTAATCGAGACTTTGATCTCAAAATAGTTTTCCTGGAAACTATGACTCAACATGTGACCTGATTAATTTCCAATCCTAGTTAACCTACACTTTTAAAAAATAAAGCTTCCAAAAAGGGTTTTTAGTAACAATGCTATAGAAGAACCATTCTGATTTTCCCAAAGATCCTTTCTGTGTACAGTTCTTAAAGAACCTTTTTTTTTCTTAATGTGAATAATATTTGAATAATTTGAAGAACCTTCCATTGTAAAGAACCTTTTGCGCAATAGAAATGGTCCACGAATGTTAAAGGTTCTTCGTGGAACGCCAATAAAGAACCTTTATTTTTAAAGTGTATTACGCTTTCAAAACAATCTGCATATGTATAGGTTGTTACTTAAACGTTATGAACCTAAATGGTTTCTAAAGGACTCCACACAACAACAAGTCTGATTTGCGAAGGAATCACTTATGTGATTCGGACTCTTTTCAGTCAGTTCTTTTAAATGAATCAGATTAAAATAACTCTTTATTGATTTTGAATCAGTCGGAATTATGAATCAAAAAAGCCAACGTTTGCGTGTTTGAAAAATTGCATTTTGTTGGGGCAGTGTGAACCTGTCTTAAATACGGTTCATGTAAATCTGTCCCGAAACACTTCACATCACAGCAAGATGGTTTGGCAAAGGGATAACTCACCTTGCTGGTGTCATCATGTGACCGCTGGTAGCGTTTCCAGCGGCATCCGTAGATCCCGGTTAGACATGACAAACACAGCTGTCTCTCATAGACCTGTAATGGTTGGTGCTTCACCATGCTCCTTCAATCCAGACTCCAACCCGCCTCACTATCATCCCACTGATCGCCAAAGACCCTGTAGAAAGACACACACAGAGCACTGCATAAAACAAACAGCATATTAGCATTAGTACCATGTGACACTTCAAACGGCTGACACATCCATAAATCTTATGAGGGGAGCAGTGGAGAAACAAGAGTAAATTTCCAACATTGTCACTGCTCAACGTCATTCCAGATCCTCTGAATATAGCAGATGCATAATTCCTAAAACAGACCATTCAATTTCACATTTTATGCTCAAACTGTGGTTATCAATGTTGAATCTACTGAATCTACAAAGGTTTGGGGCCAGCAAAATGTTCTGTTACAAAAGATTTCTATTCCAAATAGATTATTCTTTTTAACTTTCTATTCATAAAAGAATGCTGAAAAAATCATTGTTTCCAAAAGTAGTAAGCGGCATTACTGTTTTCAACACTGATAATAACAAATGTTTCTCGAGCAGCAAATATTAGAATGATTTCTGAAGGATCGTGTGATACTGAAAACTAGAATAATGGCTGAAAATTCAGCCTTTCCATCAAAGGAAATATTACATTTTAAAAACATTAAAATAGAAAACAGTATTTTAAATTGTAATCATATGTCACAACTTTAGTTTGTACTGCATTTTAGATTAAAAAAAATGCAGCCTGGGTGGGCATAAGAGACTTCTTTCTGTCTGTGGATCCCATAAACACCTGAAAACTGCCAGCGTAACATTAGTGAACCCTCAACCGTTCTCGCGTTCATGTGTGCCAGTCACCAGATCGGCACTGTGCCTGTAGTAATCATCGCTGAATTGCCCAAGAGAATAAATTCACCTTCTTGCAGCCTCAGCTCAGAGATTTTCCCCTGCTTGTCAGTCTCTGTGAGCGAGGGACTAAGCCTCTGGAACCCTTATCAGGGAAGCCAGGGCAGCCCTGGCATCAGCCCAAAACACTGTCATCTAATGAGACAGCTTTCATTTGCACAAATCCAAGCACTGTGAAAAAAAGCTGACAGAGAAGTGCTTTCAATGCTGTCCATTGTTGGATTTCTGCTACAAATCTGCTAAAAAGTTTTATGTTTAAGAAATGAAATACAAGAAATACAAGCTTTTAAAAAGTTTGGGGTCAGTATTTAATTATTTATTTTAAAAGAAACAAATTAATACTTTTATTCAGCTAGGATGCATTAAACTGATCAAGAGTGACAGTAAATCATTTTCTATTCATCAAAGAATCCTGTTTTCAACATTGATAATAATAAGAAATGTTTCTTAAGCAGCAAATCAGTATATTAGCATGATTTCTGAAAGATCATGTGATACTGAAAACTGCAGTAGTGGCAGAAAATACAGCTTTGCATCACAGGAATAAATTACATTTAAAATTTTACTAAAATAGAAAACAGTTATTGTGTAATAATATTTCACATTATTACTGTTTTTACAGTATTCTTAATCAAATAAATACAGTCTTGGTAAGCATACGACTTAAAGCCAACCCCAATCTTTTGAGTGGTACATTTTCGGAAAGTTAAATGAAAACTTGCAAAAATATGACACAGGCTGATCTAGACAGAAATAAAGTTCAATAAAACAAGTCGTGTTGACAAAATACACAAGAAAATTATCCAAATTAATCTCCAGTCTGCCTCTCATGAGGGCTCCCGTATTTATAAGCATGGCACATCATATCTCTGAATACCTCCTTTGCTTATCTTCTAAATGAATCATAGCAGAGTGCATCCAAACAGCAATCAGGGACATCAGGGACAGAATAGGGACCACCAGCAATCTTTCATGTGCAGTAAGCTGGTGGAAGGCGTATCCGGTATTTAGAGGACCCAACAGAGCAACGGGAGTTAGTTTACATCACCAAGGTCTCATGTGAATGCCCACTTAAAAAATAACCCAAAGGCTCATGAAAAATATTAGGATAGACTCTATAGATTATCTAGACTACTATAGATTATCTGAACATAACAGGCAACATTACAGGTAATTTTAACATTGATGAACTTGCAAAGGCTGCAATGTTGTACTAGCATCCGCTAATCTACTTTAGCAAAAATAATCCATGTTGTTGGACTTAAATGTGAAAATCTTTTTAGCTCAGCTTTTACAAGCCAGACTAAAATATGCTTTTTCAAGGGCGTGTTATAAGACAAAGTACTTCTTACATAACAAAACGAGTTTCAACAAGCTTGTGTTCTGTAAATTAGTTGTCAGTGTTTGTTAATTGCAAAGAAAGCAATTATTCCTGCACTCCCATGAAGAGAAGAGAATCCATTTTGGAGAACTGCTGAATAATTAAGCATCCTCTGTATTTACTGCTGTGCGTGTGGCAGATCTAGGAGGGGAACGGTAATCTACAGACCAGGTGGCTTAATTATGGGTTAATTTGATCTGGTCGTGCCAGACATGGCTGAAAGTCTTCTTACACCAACTTTTTACATTTTTAATGTTTGCATGCAGGAATATCTATGTAAAGAAGAATAAATCATAATGTATTTATTTTATTCATTAAGATCCAATCATTAAATGGCACAATAAATAAACAAGCAGGAGGTTAAAATAATTATGATTAGTCATTGTTGTTATGAACTAGTAATGAAATGCAGCCGTCAGCTGTTCCTTGTCTCAACAGAACTCTCAGAAAAGGAAAACATGCTATTACACTAGACCACAGTCAAGTCACATTGCAATAGAAAACTCTACCGTCTCTTTAAATATAACAACTTTTTGCTGGGTCACCAGCTCAGGGAAAGGGAAAAGGTAAACATGGTTAAGCACCCGAGAAGAAAAAAAACAAAACACTTTTAGACATGTTCAGTGGAATTGTGCATGGATTTAGAATATACCCTCAGAAAATGAGTCTCACACCTGCATAAAATGAAATGTCTTCCAGTAAGGTTCAAAGCCAGTTTCTGTCAATTGACATGAAACTCTCAGACGCAGAGGGAGTTTCACGTCTAGCTGACTCTTGTACCATATTTTTAGGGCTCTGACATGGGTGAGAGTTTAGGAACAATATTCTCTTTTTCTGCTGCTTCATTTCCTATTGCCACGAAACAGTGACAAACAGCCTCCATTAAGGGAAACGGTTCAGCAGTTTGCATCTCAGATTAGTGTAGAAGGGAAAGGTTGAGTTAAAAAGGAACCTCCTATAGCAAAAAAAATCCTCAGTATCATTGACAGTCTCGAGGTGTGGTCAGTGAAATTTAGACTAAATTTTGTAGGCAAAAAAGGTTCATTGTCAACAGCGTAGCAATGCATGATCCTCACATAGAAGTTACTTTCAAACCAAGCAGCTTTTTCTTGGTAGGTGTGGCAAATCCGTGTGACCAACTTGAACCTGTTGTAAAATCTGCTTGGAATTATTTGCCCTCATGTGAAATTCCCATTTAGGTGGATTATTTTTTAATAACTTTATTTCGTTGAATAATGCTAAAACTGACCACACCTACTGGCAGAAAAGGCCTCTGTGAGTCAATCTACTATTAGCATCTTAAGAATGTTTACTACATACTAAAGGTCAAACTACCAGTCACACTGAGCAAAAGACCAGGGAGTTAGACCGTTACAGACTGGTGACAAACTAAACAAGCCCCTGAGTCATTTAAGATGTCACTGCACTATGAGACATTCAAAGTAACCTCAGGCAATCAACGGCTCCTCAAACTGACGCACTACAAGGGACCACCATCGGCCCTTGACAAGTGAAGAGACAACTGCAGAAAATTATAAAAATTGCCTCTTTGCCTTAAGGAAAGGTTGCGGACATTTTGTTTTTATTCAGTGGTAAGATGTTAAAGCTGATCGATTTACAGGACAAAAGTGTTGCATTTTTCAACAGGAGGATACAAATTGCTTTCTTATAAGCTTGTCTTCACTTGTATCAGGTAAAATATTCCTTTTAAGCATCTGTTATTCCATCAATCTGAAACTGGAACAAATTTCTCCTGAAATGAAATATTTTGTGTAATATCCACAACACCATTTGTACTGTTAATTACCAGAGAAAATAATATTTATTAGCATGAGGATTCAGCATGAAGACAATAACAAAAACAATTTTACAGCCAAGCTGGCATTTACCTAGTCTAAATCATGTGCCTAATCAGTCTAAATCATGTTGTTTTTATTTTAATACTAAACCACAGTGACTAGACGAAGCACCATGGACTATGTACTACATAGAGGGGTGGTGATGGTGATGATGAAGATTAACAGGCCCTGCCATGACCGGACTCATATTAGCAGGTTGTTTATGTCTGACTCCCTCCTAAATGGAAGTGTTCCAATGCTGTGTCAGCGCCCCCCCCCCCCCCCCCCAACTCTCTCTATAACTAACTACTAAAAGATATTCCAGTGACCATCTGTTTGCTCAAAACTGCCAAATGCCTTGCACAAGGCCTGAGTAGAAATACTCCCTTACAACGAGGGAGTGAATGTGACCTCACAGATTAGACGGACACTTTTTAAAACACTTCAGGCTGGAATTTACAAAGACCACAAACAGTTTGGACCTCTTCCACAGCACACCTAAATAAACACAGACAGAGTCTTAGCCGCGGAAGACCAGCAGAGCTGCTGCGGTTGGTGGTGAAATAATATTTGGGGTGGTGGAGGTTGTTTCTTAGAATATTGTTGGAGAAACATTTTGCCTACTAAGCAAACCGAAAAGAATGCATTAGCTCTTTTTGTACAATGAAAAACTTCTGTGGTTGTGCAACGCATTGCTACTTCTACCTATCAAAAAGTTTTATTCTACTTCAAGTTTTATAACAACCCTACTTCTCAATGACTAGTATATAAACCTTCCTGGAAGAGCTTGGAATTCATCCAATATAGTATAGCCTGCAAACACCGTACTAAGACCATGGCCGTAACCAGGGTTTGAAAATTTGTGAGGTCTTGGATGGGGTTAAAGGGTTACTCCACCCCAAAATGAAAATTGTCATTAATCACTTACCCCCATGTCGTTCCAAACCCGTAAAAGCTTTTTTTGGATGAAAACAGGGAGTCTTGTGACTGTCCCATTGACTGCCAAATAAATAACACTGTCAAGGCCCAGAAAAGTATGAAAGACATCGCGCTACGGTGACGCAGATGAGACGAATTGTTGAATAAAGTCGTTATTTTTATTTTCTTTGCGTACAAAAAGTATTTTCATCACTTCATAATGTTCAGATTGAACCATTGATGGCAGATGGACTATTTTGACGATGTCTTTCATACTTTTCTGGGCCTTGACAGTGTTATTTACTTGCCAGTCAATGGGACAGTCACAAGACTCCCTGTTTTCATCCAAAATATCTGAAATTGTGTTCCAAAGACGAACGAAGCTTTTACGGGTTTGGAACGACATGGGGGTAAGTGATTAATGACAAAATGTTCTTTTTGGGGTGGAGTAACCCTTTAAGAATTGTGTTGAAATAACCTCTATAGAAATAAACTGAAATTAGTTCAAATCTTTTGTAAATAAGATAAGATAAAGATATTGCTAACCCTAAACTGCAACTTCCCACTTTATTAACTTTCTAAAGTGTCAAATTATGTGGAAATGACAAGACTCTTATAATAGCTGGATCTGGCTGCGGTCTCCCTCACTTAAACTCAACTCTCTCAAGCCTCGTTCACTCCACCAGATTCTGACAGCGATTATTTTCATTCCAGACCACGGACGCTAAACATTCTTTCAAACTGTCTAAACTGAATTATACATGCAGACACTCATATAAACAACAAATTAGTCATTCAGAGAACAAATTTATTTTTGAACATGAAAAATTTACAGAGGTCCGGACATTGGTGACCTCATAGCTGGCTATGACCATGACTAAGACAAAAAATTTTTTTGCAACTTCAGGAAATCAAAAAAGAAATAGAGAGATAAATCAAGGACCTTTGCAGGACATTTAACCTGTGTAACCAGTTAAACCATTTTAAACCACAAAACAATTAAACAACCAGCATATCTAGCGCCCAGCTTTTTTAAAATAAGCTTGGATGCTATATTATTAATGGAAAAACAGCTCAAGTGCAATTAGGCTTACTCTTGGTGACAGAACTTTGACAAAAGCTCCATGTTTGATTGATTTCAGACCTCGATCTATTTCGCCCAAGGATTCTAGAATGAAAAAAGATGTCGACTTCACAGTGCACAGACCGCTCAGAATGCTAATGAGAATGACAAAATGCTGATGATCCGTTATTTCAGAGGGTCCAAAATGCAGACATAGCAACATTATATAAAAAAATTATAATACAAAAAAAAATGACTGTGTACTTATGCAGTGTTTTCTAACCTTTTTAAGGCAGCTCATGACAAACATTGCAATGGAAAATGCTTATGTGACAGCAGAATATGTTGCTTGTGAAACTCTGGGCCAATATGTGACACAAATGACATATAAACGCCCAAGTAATTTTTTTAAAAGTCATTACCTCACGTCAGACATGAAATGAGCCTGAAGAGAATGCATGGGGATTGCAATCTACACTGGCACAGAGCAAAAATGTCACCACAATCAAATTGTATGGAGAGAGAGGAGAGGCCACAATTCTTCATACTGTCAAGAAAACAATGGACCTCTCTTACCGTAAGTCATATATGTCATGTGGCCAGGTCCAACATCATTTGTGAGGGCCGTTAAATAGAGGTATGAATCAAACTATGGCACTTTTCGAATCAAAAGTTTTAATTGTCACATTCTAATTTATAATGCAAAATGTTATTTATTGAACAGCTTGGGATGGGATTTTTGAAAAAACAAACTGTAAATTACACAGGTCTTGTGAATGATTTATTCCAATTGGTCAAACTCAGCACAGAGCATCAAATAAGGTTTATAATTACCGTTAAATTGTAAACTGCACCATTGTCGTTTGACAACATACTACTTTCGCATATCAGTCCTCAATTTCTATTTTTTATTTTTTTTAGTTGCTAAACTGACGGATTGTTGTAATGAAGCAAAAATAAGAAAGAAATTTAAGAAATTATTATTTCCTCTTTTCTTCGGAGTTCTGATCACCCGGTCATGGTTTATTTTGCGATAATGACTGACTGTACCTCTTTCATTACATGCCAATCCTACTTGCTTCTTATATAAGAGGTTAAACGGGAATAGACAACAAAAACAAATAAGCAAGTCCTTCATTTCCTACTACTAAATAACTAATAGACTGCCATGCCATGACAGCTATCATAGTCATGATAAACCACTCATGATCGGTGAGGGTATGAACTGGGTCAAATGTCCGATGAGTTTCCTTATTCATTTTTCAGTAACTGAGGGCTCTGTCCTCTTGGGTGGAGAGATCAAGCAAACAAGTTTTTGCAGGCCAAGGAGAGGACATCTTCCCTGGAAAACCCAGTCAGCAGAATGCTGAGCCACGAGAATCTAAAGGAAGACCTTGTTCTGATTGATCGAAGACACTAATAGATTGGAGTTAAATATAGTTCCTTTCCTCTATTATACAAGCTACTGTAGCCTTGAACACGGTTGTTAGGTGCTGTCATTTTTCCCACTTGATGTCTTTTTAGAAGAAACAATCACTGTCAGGACAATATGATTTTTATTTTAAAAAACCCCAAAGGAAATTATACAATGGCTCTAATTAAAATGACATAATATAAAAAAATCAACAGGCAATTAGTTGCTAATTGTGAACAAGACTAATTTATTTGACAGCTAGTTTCAGAAAGCAAAATTCAGCACCATAAACTGGAACCAATTAAAAGTAGGCATTATTTAGCAGTTGTGACAAATGACACAAAGCACTTTTCACAGAACAACTACCTTCGTTTTACAATGCGAAATGCCCATCAGTGTAATTATAAGGCTAGCAATATAGTGTTACAGACGCCTCCTTCCTCCCTGACTGGAGACAGTCTATGATTTAAAATGCCACAGATGAGAGCTGGGCTGTGTCTGTGGACTCAGGATATTTTAGTTACTCTCTGGCACTAATTAAAAGCAGGAGGTGGTGCCATTTGGGGGAAAAAAAGTGAGACAGTAGAGGAACAAAAGCCAAAATCATGACTGACCTGCAACACAACATATTTTACAACACAAGTCTAAGCAACAATATCCAAAAAGAAATTTGCTCAAAGATTTTTGAAATTACAATATTACAGTTTATTTTCACCATATCAAGTTAATTTTAACATATGGGAAGCTCTTCACACATTTTGACATATGTGACCCTGGACCACAAAACCAGTCATAAGTATCAATTTTTCGAAATTGAGATTTATACATCATCTGAAAGCTGAATAAAAGCTTTCCATTGATGTGTGGTTTGTTAGGATTGGACAATATTTGGCCGAGATACAACTATTTGAAAATCTGGAATCTGAGGGTGCAAAAATAATCAAAATACTGAAAAAATTGCCCTTAAAGTTGTCCAAATGAAGTTCTTAGCCATGCATATTACTAATCAAAAATTAAGTTTTAATTTATATACGGTAGGAAATGTACAAAATATCTTCATGGAACATGATCTTTACTTAATATCCTAATGATTTTTGGCATAAAAGAAAAATTGATAATTTTAACCTATACAATGTATTTTTGGCTATTGCTACAAATATACCCCAGCGACTTAAGACTGGTTTTGTGGTCCAGAGTCACATATTACAATCTATTAAGTTAATTATGATCCAGATTAGCTCCGTTACAAAACCTAGTGAGCTGCCTAGATACCTACATAGACAGCTGATGCCATCCTAGTCATGTGACCTCATCAGCAAGCACAACAATTTTTTAACTTTGTTTCTGGAGCACCAAATCAGCATATTAGAATGATCATGTGACTCTGAAGACTGGAGTAATGGCTGCTTAAAATTCAGCTTTGACATCACAGAAATAAACTGCACTTTAAAACAAGTATTTTAAATTGCAATAATATTTCACAATATTACAGTTTTTATTGTATTTTTCAGCAAATGAATGCAGCCTTGGTGAGCATTAGTGAGCACATTCAAAAACATTTTAAAAAAAAAACATTAAAAAAAAATTTCAGTACTGAATGAAATGTATAATGGTTTAATTTATAATCTACATTTTTTCACCTCAGGTTTTGGAACTGTGCAACAGGGTGCATTCAACGGTTATGTATAAACAAAATAATATCTCTCTCTCTGACTATCCATCTTCTATACAAGCTTATCAGTGACAATATAGTTTTAATTACGAGCAGAAAGATCAAAGATGACAGGGCACCCAACCTCACATCATTGTGCTAATGTGGAACAGCGCCATTTTTGAAAGATCAAATGTGGTTAATTTAATGCCCCATCATTTATTCAGGAGAGTAATGGAGCTAAAGATATAACACCGCTCGGTGGTGTTCTTTAAGTAATCATTCCTCCTTAGCCATCTACTTGACTGCCTACAATTGACCATCTTTGGGTAGAATTTATTTGCGTTTTGAGAGCCTTTTAAGGCTTTGTTCAGACAGGCAGGAAAAATCTGGCATGTTTTTTGGCATACTGGCCAAAACAGTCCATCCAAAAATAAATCCAATCCAAAAATCCAAATATTTGAAAATGGGTTCCAATTTGTTCAGAATGAATTACACTTGTTATTTTTACAAAACAAACAAAATTATTTGCAATATGAGCAAAGCCTTAATCTAGAACTCAAACTGGATATTTTCAGGATATGTACTGTTTTATTTCTAAAGCAATTCTCAATGCAAATTAAATCCAAATCAAACACAAAATCAGTGGACAACCTCATATGAAAAACTTTGCCATAAAAAATATTTTTGGAAAGAAAAGATCTTAAAAGAGTGAGACAAAATGAAGGACTTCACACCTCCTACACACGAGGAACAGAGCAAAACGAACAACAGACCAGGATAAACATACTGTGCTCAGATGGCTCCACTCACTCCAAACAGAGGGATGCTGAGCTTGGCACGTTCTCCATCCAGCTGAACCCACTGCCCTCCTGAATGTTAATGCCGAAAGCACAAGAATGGCCTAATGGAGTAGTTTGCAACAACCCCTGGTGATTAAGTCCAGTGGACTGGTGAGAAGAAAGTAATTCTGGATCAAACTTTAATCATACAGTATGGTGCTGAAGCATTTCCCTGGAATACCAGCACCTGACGAAGGCATTCGAGGCATTCAGTCACAGAGGGAACATTGTTCTGGCCGAAACGAAGGCCATCAAAGCCTTAACCCTTCCTTTGCCACCTGAAATCTCAGAGGCAGTAAGCACAGGTGCCATCTGTTTGAATGATCAACATACAATACATGATCAGTTCATAGTTTCAGTCACATGACTGGTGCAGAGCCCTTGAGGGCAAAACAGCCATTGAATTACCACACAGACCTGTCAATTTTCCCTGTGTTTTAGGCCACAAATCTTTTCATCACCTCTCAACTGAAGAACAACGATCATGTGAACAAACTGCAACTTTTGGGCACTTGTGATCCATGTACAGCACCCGCTGCAGTATTTTAATAACACAAAAACAGCAGGAATTAACATGAAAAACGTTTGGATAACATGGATGTTGTGACATATATATACATATACATATACATATAGTGGTGGCCAAAATTATTAGAACACTAGTATTTTCACCAGCTAAAATGGTTAAGTCAGTTTTCCTATCTTTTGCTGTAGTGTGTCAGTAGGAAATATTAGTTTACATTTCCAAACATTCATTTTGCCATTAATTGTAATAATCCAGTGAGATTTTTGTTTTGACAACAGCTAGTGCTCCACACAGAGATCTGATCTCATCATCATCAGTCTATCTGGAATGACATGAAGAAACAGAACAAACTGAGACAGACTCAATCCAGAAGAATTGTTGCAACGTCTCCAAGATGCTTCAAGAAACCTACCTGCAAAGCTCCTGAGAAACTATGCACAAGTGCACCGAGGGCAAAACCTGCTTTAAACGCAAAGGATGGTCACACCAAATGTTGATTTAATTTAGTTAATAGCGGTTAATTGATAAAGAAAATCTATTTATGACATTATTTTTGACAGCATTCTCATTTTACAGACTCCTTATGCAAACATAAATCTCACTGGATTATTACAATTAATGGCAAAATGAATGTTTGGAAATGTAACTGATATTTCCTGTTATAATTCAGTGGTAAGATGTTAAAGCTGATCGATTTACAGGACAAAAGTGTTGCATTTTTCAACAGGAGGATACAAATTGCTTTCTTATAAGCTTGTCTTCACTTGTATCAGGTAAAATATTCCTTTTAAGCATCTGTTATTCCATCAATCTGAAACTGGAACAAATTTCTCCTGAAATGACCATGACTAAGACAAAAAATTTTTTTGCAACTTCAGGAAATCAAAAAAGAAATAGAGAGATAAATCCCTGGAATACCAGCACCTGACGAAGGCATTCGAGGCATTCAGTCACAGAGGGAACTAGGGCTGCAACGATTAGTCGACATTATCGACAACGTCGACAATAAAAAATTGTCGACAAATATTTTTGTTGTCGAGTAGTCGTTTGATCTCATATGACCTAATGTAAGAGCCTGCAATACAGCGGTTTGACCAGTGTGGCGCTGTAGCGCAAGACTCTAGTTCAGCCCTCCTGGATGCAGATCAAGAAGAACACACACAGCACTTCAGAGCAAATGCATCCAAACTTGAGCGGCGTTTGGATGAATATGTAAATATATATTGCGCGCTTTCCTCTCAGTAACGAAATAAACAACAAAAACTGACAGCAGTGTGAAAGCAACAGTTAAAAATGCATCTGATTACAACGATGTGGATGTTTGCATGAGCTCTGCAGTTCAGTAACGTAACATTACTCCAGTAGAGTTCGGTCACATTATGTTTATTTATATAGTACTTTATGCAATAGATAGCCTTAATTGAAGCAGCTTTACGGTATTAAACATGAAACACATGAAAGTCAGTGTCGCTTTCAGTTAGAATTACAACTTGATTTTCTGTTATAAAGCAGCTCTCCAGTGTGAGCTAGCTAATGATAAAATATTTTTATTAGTGGGAAAAAATAATAATTTCATTAAAGTGACAGTTTGGTTTGCAGAGATCAAAGCTTGATCTAGCTCAGGGCTGTTTTGATTATCATAACCCTATAAGGTATTTTAAGACATTATGTTGTGAATAAAATAGTTTATCCAAAGCATCTTATCACTTACCTTTATTTTGTTTCTTATCTATATGACTTACAAAAGGAGATGTTAGGCAGAATGTGCAAAATGTGTCATTCAGTTACTTTTTCATGTAGCTAATTAAATGGTGAGAGTGTCTCTTTCTGTCATCTCATTTTGTGTGCCATCTATTTTTATAATGAATTGGTAACATTACAATAAGGTATCATTTGTTAACATTAGTTAATGTATTAATTAACATGAATGAACAATACATTTATTACATTTAAGTATTAATCTTTGTTAATGTCGGTTAATAAAAATACAGTTGTTCATGTTAGTTCACAATGCATTTATCAATGTAAAAAAAACATCTTGTGATTTTAATAATGCATTAGTAAATGCTGAAATTAACATTAAGATTAACAAATGCTATAGAAGTATTGTTCATTATTAATTCATGTTAGGCAAGGCAAGTTTATTTATATAGCACATTTCATACACAAAAAAAATTCAAAAACACAAAAGTGCTTTACATAAAAGGAAGTGAAATAGACATTAAAAATAATAATCACAACAATAAAAACAAGGAATTAAAAAAAATAATAATCACAACAATAAAAACAAGGAAATTATATAAAAATTTATTTAAAATGAATTTAAAACCGCTACGAATAGAAAATGATTATACATAAAATACAGTGCAGTCATGTTAACTAATGTTAACTAATGAACCTTAATGTAAAGTGTTACCAATTAATTGTGTAATAATTGTAATTACATAATATGCTTTTCTAAAGCTGAAGTGACCTTTATTTATGTTAGAATATGTATAACTTAATATTCTAACTAATTGCAAAAACTGAATAATCAATCAAAGTCTACTGATTAGCCAGTGAATTAATCGACGATTAGTCGATTAATCGTTCTAATAATCGATTATCAAAATAATCGTTTGTTGCAGCCCTAGAGGGAACATTGTTCTGGCCGAAACGAAGGCCATCAAAGCCTTAACCCTTCCTTTGCCACCTGAAATCTCAGAGGCAGTAAGCACAGGTGCCATCTGTTTGAATGATCAACATACAATACATGATCAGTTCATAGTTTCAGTCACATGACTGGTGCAGAGCCCTTGAGGGCAAAACAGCCATTGAATTACCACACAGACCTGTCAATTTTCCCTGTGTTTTAGGCCACAAATCTTTTCATCACCTCTCAACTGAAGAACAACGATCATGTGAACAAACTGCAACTTTTGGGCACTTGTGATCCATGTACAGCACCCGCTGCAGTATTTTAATAACACAAAAACAGCAGGAATTAACATGAAAAACGTTTGGATAACATGGATGTTGTGACATATATATACATATACATATAGTGGTGGCCAAAATTATTAGAACACTAGTATTTTCACCAGCTAAAATGGTTAAGTCAGTTTTCCTATCTTTTGCTGTACTGTGTCAGTAGGAAATATTAGTTTACATTTCCAAACATTCATTTTGCCATTAATTGTAATAATCCAGTGAGATTTTTGTTTTGACAACAGCTAGTGCTCCACACAGAGATCTGATCTCATCATCATCAGTCTGTCTGGAATGACATGAAGAAACAGAACAAACTGAGACAGACTCAATCCAGAAGAATTGTTGCAACGTCTCCAAGACGCATCAGGAAACCTACCTGCAAAGCTCCCTGAGAAACTATGCACAAGTGCACCAAGGGCAAAAGCTGCTTTAAACGCAAAGGATGGTCACACCAAATGTTGATTTAATTTAGTTAATAGCGGTTAATTGATAAAGAAAATCTATTTATGACATTATTTTTGACAGCATTCTCATTTTACAGACTCCTTATGCAAACATAAATCTCACTGGATTATTACAATTAATGGCAAAATGAATGTTTGGAAATGTAACTGATATTTCCTACTGACATCCTACAGCAAAAGATAGAAATAACTGACTTAAAACCATTTTTAGCTGGTGAGTGTTCTAATAATTTTGACCATCACTGTATATACGTATATTTTTATATTGTGATGTACATCTGAGTGTAATGGATTATCAAAAGTGAAAAACAAGGAAACTGCTGTATGCATTAGTTGTTGTTTGGATGTCGAGATGAGGGCGATGCGTCAGTATACACTTTATTGATGATTCACTGTGCTATGTACAACCAAACAGATGAGGCCAGAGTCCACTTTTTCTGTGGCGTCACTTCTGGGAGTATTTTGTCCCATTCATTTTTCCCTTTAGGGATTTTAAAAAGGTTTTGCTAAAGCATTATAAGCCATGAACCAAACCAACCAACTACGAGGTAAATCACAACATTAAAAAATTGCTTCAAGGGAGCAGTGCTCTCTGCCGAGCTCTCTGACTCTGATTGGTGGAATTTTCTTCACAGCATCAAGGATAATGTACTTTTTCACCTTGAATTTCATGTTCATGTTGTGTTCATATTCTTGGCACATCTACTTGCCATATATAGCGTGCATCTAATAAGGTGCATACTGAAATTAGTCTTCTAATATCAGGTCGTAGTACAGTAGTACTTAGTACAAACATGGTAAAAAATAACTGGCAGGCAGTGGAGGAAAGCCTTGTTTTGCCCTCCAGGTAGGCGTTCCTATGAGGGCGTAACATCATGTTAAAACTATGAATAGATGTGCAGCAGTACGCCTCAATTTGTTTACTGACTGATGAGATGACACAAGCCAGTACTTCATCATCAAACACTACATCTCTGCTTTGCCTCAACCTGTGCTCCAAAATTAGCTACATTTGGCAACCTAGTTAAACATGCCATAGCCAATAAGGCCTCACAATTAATCTAAATAACTGCTATTTAGTAAAGAAATCCTTACTGATCAAAGAACCACAGATTTCTGCTTTAAGTACTAAGTTAAAAATCACCCAACGTCAAACGCAATGAAGATTAAAGATCCCCAAGTATTGAAGTGGACCTCATCAGATGCGGGCTTCTTAAGAGGGTAGAGTCATTTGGTCCACTAATGAGGCACTGTAAAAAAAAAAAAAGTTGGGCTACCTTAGAATTTTAAGACAACCAGTTAAAGCAGATTTTTGAGTTTTCTCAACTTATTTTTTAGGAAATTTCTCAACTTTTTGTTGTATAAACTCAAAACAAGAAGTTGAGAAAACTCATAAATCTGCTGAAGCTGGTTGCCTTAAAATTTTTAGTTTGCCCAACTTTCTTTTTTTTTTTTTTACAGTGTGCAACGCTGTGCTTTGAGTCTCAGAGTCTCGTCCATTATTCCTTGACATGTGGGAGGGGGGTGTGAACTAATCAAAGACAGCACATGGCTCAGCTCCCACAGGACTGACAATAATAATAGGTCATCTCACAGCATCACCCGGCTCACTTACGATAAGGAGGGATAATTCAACGTTACACCCACCATGCTAGATAAATGAAGACTGTTTCTATAGAGATGGGCAACGGTGATTCTTGTTACTCAGCTAATAGATCTTTATTCTTCAGTGCAGATGAAAGCTTATATAAAAGCCAGTATGAGTGTGTTTTATAACATGCAACACCAGCAATGGGTTCATTTTTAATGGTTGGTCTGGTTTTGTTTCTAATGGCATTTAGGCATGTCAAAAAAAATTGAAAATAGTTGAAAATATAAAAAATGTAACTTAAAGGCAAAGTTCACCCAAAAATGAAAGTTCTGACATCTTTTACTCACTCTCAAGTTGTTGCAAACCTGTATGAGTTTTTTTTTTCTTCTGTTTAACACAAAAGAAGATATTTTGAAGAATGTTGGTAACCAAACAGTTGACATTAGCCATTGACTTTCATTGTGTTTTTTCCATACTATGGCAATCAACGGTTACCGTCAACAGTTTGGTTACCAACAATCTTCAAAATATCTTTTGTGTTCAATAGAAGAAATTTTACAGGTTTGGAACAACCCGAGTGTGAGTAAATGATGACAAATGTTTCATTTTTGGGTGAACACTCTCTTTAACTGGTAAATCGACATTGATATCAAACAAGTCAAGCAGATTACAAGATTAAACATAGCAAGATTATCTGGCCACACAACCAGTGATGTAGGTTATGATTGTACTGATTATATCATCTAAAGTAATTTACCCAATTAAAACATTTTCCTGGATCAACATCCTTTGTTGGACCTACAACAACATTTCTATTAATGATGACTGATTCAGTGTTAGTCAGAATATGACCAAGTTTCATGTAAAATAATTAACCTGATTGCCAAAACCAGAGTAAACCGATATTCTGGTTTCTTGAAGTTTTCTACTCAAATGTGAGGAGATGCTAACTGCTTCATTTATTGTGAATATGGAGATTACATGTACAGATAAATATCTGTTAATGTTCGAGCAAAGCAAAATGTATTTTGGCATGTCTTGCACAGTTGGCTAAACGTAAAAGCTAATCTTAAAAGCATTCAAAACAAATCACTCACGTTGTTTGTGACATACTTGTAATGTGTAAATCTTTACTAAAAAGACTAAGTCTGATGATAATCCTAACGAAAAGTGAGAAAACGCCATATTGTTGCTATGGTTACAACGCGATTTGTGTTATGAAAGCTTTTACTGAACTTGTAATCTTTTATAGTGACTGAAATGTTTGAAAGCATGAAACCCCCTCAAACTTTATGTTTCACTTGCTGGGGATTTTTAAGACCCCTATCGCACCCTGTCAACTTTAGACAGCCCTCTGCGTCCTTGCAATAAACTGATTGCCTTTTAATATTACATAAATGATTACATTAAATGAATAGCCTTACATTAACATTAACATTTAAACTGTTTATTCAGCATCTAACGTTAGTGGTCATCGATTAAACAAACCATTTACAAAAGGAGCAGGTGACAAAATTAAAGAAAGAAAGAAAGAAAGAAAGGCACGTTAACAAGTTTTCTTACCTTATCTAGACGCGTTTGCCCTGTAGCTGTTCAGCAAGTGAACTTTGGAGGAACGTTTTTTGTGTGCGTTCTTTCCGTCCTTCCACACCTAACGGGACAGGTAGCTAACAACTGACACAGCAGCTCAACCAAAGGATATTAAAAGAATATGAGACCAAATTAAAAGGCGCTCTCACTGGCAGACACGACGAGCATATTTAGAAGCAATAAAAAGTGTCTAAACTAAAAGAGCAAGCTGTTTGTTTGCTCGGCTCCAGGCGTTCTTTGTGTTGTCAAACGAGTGCTGTACCTGCGCTTGTGCCTATGGGAGTGAGACAGCTAGTGCGGTGCCGATTGCTTATGGGCGGGGCTAATGTGATGTGGGCGGGGCCAAATGCTGCTCTGGCTTATTGTGCTCCCTACTGTCCAGTATGTAAAGGATAGAGACAATTTTTTTCAATGCTGAGCTTGAAATACAACATTTGTTATATTTTAGTGTATTTAGCATTTATTTGTAAATTACATGAAACCACAATTTGCATAGTTTAAAAGAGAATTTGACCAATATAGAGCTAGAAACTCCAGACAGTGGATTTTTACGACGAATCCTTATTCAATTTTATTCAAACTAAGACTTTTAATGTAATACTCATATATATGGTTCTTGTATACGATTATTTCAAACTTTCAATCTTTTTTCATTTTTGTTTGTTCACAAATTGTATTTTTTTAATTAAAAGCCATTTAAACTTTCCTTCTACTCGTGAAAATAAATAAATAAATAAATAAAACTAATAAATTAAGTTGTGCTTTCAAATGAATAGTAGGACATACTGCATTAAATAGTGGCAGCAAAGAACCATAAGACTAAAAGCTAAAATACAGCTGAAAAAATATAGCATTATTTGTGGATTATTTGGCCTTTAGGAATCATTTTTGAAAATGAAATATTGGGAAGCCTTGGAATGCATTTTAACGTTTAATTAAGTAAGACTGTCATTGATAAATCATACAAGCAAACTTGTGTGATCTCCAGTGCTTGCAAGTGTGTGTGGGGTGGGGTGGGGGGGGTGCACGTTTGCTTAGGTTGCAACAGGGTAATTGCATCCCCTGACATTTCGGGCCCTGTGAAAATAAAGTGGACACCTATTCACCTATTGTTGGTCACAGCATCCAGCTGCTCAGATATCTCCAAACTCCCATATTTGTCTGTTATACTTGTGAATAGCATGCATGCATGTTTACTCATGAGATAGATGTCATGAATCTGGAGTCGAAAGGTGCTGTTTTCAAAAAGAATAATAAACAATCATTTTGAAATACTGCACCCCAAATTCCAATTGTATTTTGTTTAATGAGAGAAAAGGAAAGGAATAGACTACACCTGAATTTAGGAAAGCCATCACTTGTATGATAGAACTGCTCTCTTTGATCGCCATCTAGTGGTCAATATGGTGCAGGCTGAAAAAAATAAGTTTTGAGTTAAGCAACTTTTTGTTCCTAATTCAAGAGAAAGGTTATCTGAATAATTACCTCAAAACCTTAAACATACCAAGTCAAATTTTGGGATTAAAACCTTAAGAACTAATCATCATGCTTTCAATTATAAAAGTGACTTAGGTCACAGTCAATTACTCGTTATCCACAATGACTAAGAGTCTGTTCATTAATGCAACACACATAGGACCAGATATGCTGAAGGGCATTGCTCCTCATCAGCCTGAGCAAAGATTGTTCTCCCTTTAGTCATGACAGAGCCGAAATCATACTTAATGTTATGACTTACTGTGCAAATGAACTGTCATACTTGTTGGGGAGGTTTGCCTATACTTTGCTTTTATTTTCCAATGACATGCATCTTACGGTGCTATAAAAAAAACTTGTCTGATTACTGCACCCACCCTAAAAGATGGTCATTGTGTCTAGCAAAAAAAGGACTCGTGCCTTTTATAATAAAACAAACTCCTAGGGGTTGCAGATCAGACCAACTACAGTATATGATGGAAACTTCTGATCAGCGCAGTGGTAAAACAACACAATTTCATTTGTGATTTATGATTTATGTGAATTCCGGTATAAATAAATGAATTTGTTTTGCACATAAACCATTTATAAAACCAACTAAACCAGCGTAAATTGTTTTTCTCACTAAATTCTCTTTTTTTTCACTTCTTCGATAAGAAATCAAAGACACATGCAATGCTGCACTAAGTTACATCAGCTTTTGAGAAGTAACTTTGCTCACATCTTACATCATACATGTTTGGCACAGCCCCCAGCTCAGCCCATAACTCAATGACTACTTTGTGCAGATTTTCTGAGGTTCAACGAACATTTATGGATATATTCTTAAAACATTTTTAAACAGAACCAAAGTTTGAGTGTTGTGCCACTGTAGCAAGTAAGACATCTGCCACATGCAAGACTGAAGTCTTGGGAGAACTGAGATGTTTAAAGAGACGCTCCGGTAAACAACAGATTGTCATTTGCAGCAGAGCCCCATGTTTGGACAACACATACCACACACAGGTGGTCAATGCACAAAACACATGCTTTTGTGCTTATAAGACATTTAGAACTTTTTACAGCAATTTGTTTTATCTTTAATGCATTTTTATGGAGCTCATTTGATGCACATTCGATGCACAGTGGATGCATAGAAAGAAAGAAAGAAAGAAAGAAAGAAAGAAAGCTTGTGTTTCACTACTGCAGGGGACAGAAGAAAAAGCTAAATAAAGAAAAAGTGTATATGCAAAAGAGCTCAGACCAATAGGCTTAACAAAACAAAATGTGCAAAAGACTGATCACAACAACATTATAAAATTCAGAAAAAAATACTATATTGAGTTCAGTAAAATTATAAAAGTTACTTTCAAATGTATATAGCCATTCCTGCACCATACCCACAGCCTGGAAAATAATTTATGCTTTGACGTGGCAGTGTTGGGGGAGGATGTGAGCTTGGCATGGCTCTACATTCCCCGACAGAACAGTCTAGAAGGAATGTTGACAAAGACAGAAAACTTTGTGATTATAATGGTTACTTCATATATCCTGGGGTCATTTATGTGATTTATCGACAAACAGTTGTTTCAAACTTTATATTCTAGCATAAAATGCACATTCTGTTCTGCAAAACACTGCCAACTCAGCAGAGCAAATCTGGGTTCAGTGGTAAAATATAATACAGGACAAAACATTATCCTCATCCATTACACATTTCATGCCAATATATACTATTTTATATTTACGACTCATAGTTTAAATGAAGATGACACTAGTTTAATGGCAGAGATTAATTGATTGTTTGCAGATTTCAGAAGGCTTTAGGACCTTGCAGAGGTTGAATCTTGTGGTCATTGGATCCAGAGGGAGGGCTCTCCCAGCTTCCCTAGGAAATCCAAACATCCTCATTTGAATAGCCCGGCTCCAGCTTCTAGAAGTTTCTTTCCTGGAGTATAAAGGCCTCTGCTTCAAGCACTCTGCAGCAAAGCAGCATCTGGGAACAGAAGAGGAGAACATCTGAGAAGAGAAGAGGAGAACATCTGAGAAGAGAAGAGGAGAACATCTGAGAAAAGAAGAGGAGAACATCTGAGAAAAGAAGAGGAACACATCCAAACAGCTGTCCAAGGTAATTATTGGGAAAAATGCTTTAATTTCACAAATATTTATATATTTATATATATATGAATAGCTGTTTTTTTTTTTTTTGCTTGCATGCTAAAAAGGCTACTGCACACAGGGTCAGAGAATCCTCTTCTTTACTCTTCTTTCTGCTTTTCAGTCCGTTTTGCATTTTTAAAAGTGCATTTACAGGCAACTCAATCCAAAATCAAGTAAAAGGTTATTAATGTTTTTGCTTTTGCTTTTTCCCCCAAAGAAGAAGGGGAAAAACTGCTAAAAAAAAAAAAAACTAAAACACCTACAGGTCAGTTTACATGTGTTTGACAGTCAATTTAGGTTCTTTTCAATGATGCACTTTTTTGCCAGTATTTTTACCATATATTTACAAGAGTGTGATGAAGTCTTTCCATTCGGGAGGGATTTTATGCTATCACTCGATCAGTGCTACCTCTGGAATTCAGATGTGGGTCCACTGTGGAAGTTCTGAGTGGTCAAAAGTTTCCACCTTAGATCTTCTAGCCAATAAGAAGAGTCTACGTGTCTGTTTTCTTTCTCTGTGCGCATGCAGTAGCAACAGACTTCTGCTCTGCTACTTCTAACTTAACCTTTGCTTAATTATGAGAAGAGGAAATGAGTTCAAGTTTTTTTCTGCACATTAACCAATGTATATAAAAATATTTTTGTATAGATTACCCAAATGCACCTCTTGTCTTTCAGAGTGAAAATCACAATCGTTGACAACTATGAATATGAAAACTTATCAAGGTATAAAAGATGATAAAAAGCAACAAAAAAAAATAATATGTGAATGAACAACCATGCTGACTTACATAAGCTACTATCTTGAGGTTGTTAGTGAAAAGGGACACATAACATCTCACAAGCTTATTAAGCATAGTTTTAAATCACACTTTCAACATGCAATGTAATCTCTATACACAGTAAAGTGTTTTAATATGTATTTTAAAGTGATTTGGCACTTTTCATAACTGTATAAAATGAGCAGACTCACGTTAAATAGTGCATTCCTGTCTGATTAGTCATTGCCATTGCTTTTGTTTAACTGGTTTGACCTAGAAAACATGGCCTACAGACTTTATTTCTATAGGTTTAACTATTTAGGGGGCATACATTTCAAAAACCTAAAAATCCAAACACAAAATGATTTAAATCTCATATAAAACACAAGATCAAGCAATTCACTAAGCAGCCTTTTGTTTCTAAAACAGACACAGAAACATATAAATTTGAATTAGTGAAGAATTGTTCAATTTGCACCCAGCATCACTTGTTGCCTCGTTTCTCTTCTAGGCTTTCATTGCTACCCAAAAATACAGCAAGCATGCTGGTATCCAACCTCATTGCTCTGTGCCTTTTGGCTGTGGCCGTGTCCGGTGAGGACAAAAAGCTGAGTCCCCATGCAACCTCCATGGCAGACACCAGCACTAACCTGGCCTTCAATCTCTACCACAATATTGCCAAAGAAAAGGATCTTGACAACATCCTCATCTCTCCTGTGGTGGTGGCCTCCTCTCTGGGAATGGTTGCCATGGGGGGCAAATCCTCCACTGCATCCCAGGTGAAGAGTCTCCTGAAGGCTGACACCCTGAAGGATGACCATCTGCACACAGGCCTGTCCGAGCTTCTGACTGAGGTGAGCGAACCCCCAGGCGCGCAACGTCACGTGGAAGATCAGCAACAGGTTGTATGGCCCCAGCTCTGTCAGCTTTTCTGACGACTTTGTCAAGAACAGCAAGAAGCACTACAACTATGAACACTTGAAGATCAACTTCCGTGATAAGAGAAGCGCCATTAACTCCATCAATGAGTGGGCTGCCAAGTCAACTGACGGAAAGCTGCCAGAAATTACCAAGGATGTGAAAAACACAGATGGGGCTATGATCGCCAACGCAATGTTCTTTAAACGTAAGTATTAAAATTAAGATGTCATATAAATTGCATTTAATTATTCATCCCGGACGAACCCCCAATTGATATTTACTTTAATAGTTCCAAGAATGTCTGTATGAATTACTTCTAAATTATTACATTTTATTAAATTATTCACACAGATCTAGTCACCATGTCCTGACTTTTTTATATAGATAGGATGAATATTTACTTGAATAGTTACAGGAATCACTATATAAATAATATTTAATTAATAATTGTTAAATTCTATTTAATTATTGATCTTGTCAGGCCCCATTTTTCATGTCCTCTTTTTTTTATGTTTTGTTATGATGGATATTTACTTTGACAGTTCCTGGAATGTCTATAAAAAAATATTCTTATACTAATTATTAAATCATATGCAATTATAGATTCAAAACTAGTTGCCAATTGTTATTCTGGATTTTTCCTCTTTTTTAAGTCAGCATTGATACTTACTTTTGATAGATATTTATGATTGATATTTATTTTTTGTAAGTATTAATTTACATTATTTATCCTGAAGAGAGCAAGGCCAAAATGACAAACACAATACTGACTAGAATGATCAAATCTAATTATTAATATTAATGGCTTATTTCCATTCCACAGCCCACTGGGATGAGAAGTTCCACCACAAGATGGTTGACAACCGTGGTTTCCTGGTTTCCCGCTCTCACACGATCTCTGTTCCAATGATGCATCGCACAGGTAAAAACAACAGCTTGTTTTGAAGTCTCTTATTCAAAATCTTCTATACCTACAAGTGAACTTAACAGTATTTATCTTTGCCCTTTACAGGTATCTACGGCTTCTATGAAGACACACAGAACAACCTGCTAATGGTCAGCATGCCTTTGGCACATAAGAAGTCCAGCATGATTTTCATCATGCCCTACTATGTGGAGCCTCTGGAAAGGCTTGAGAAACTGCTCACTCGCCAGCAGCTGGACAACTGGGTCAGCAAGCTCGAGGAGAGAGCGGTCGCCATCTCTCTGCCTAAAGTCAGCATGGAAGTCAGCCACGACCTTCAGGTAAATAGCTGATTTTTGCTATATAGTAACTATATAACCACTTCTAATACTTTGTGCATGATATATGAGGCTCTTTTCTCTTGATTTCCAGAAACATCTTGCAGAACTTGGTCTCACTGAAGCTGTGGACAAGTCTAAGGCAGACCTGTCCAACATTTCTGGCAAAAAAGATCTTTACCTTGCCAATGTCTTCCATGCCTCTGCCTTGGAGTGGGACACAGAGGGAAATCCATTTGATGCCAGTATTTATGGTAGCGAGAAGATCAGGAACCCCAAGGTCTTCTACGCCGACCATCCCTTCATTTTCCTTGTGAAAGACAACAAGACCAACTCCATTCTTTTTATTGGCAGACTAGTTCGGCCTAAGGGTGATAAAATGAGAGATGAATTGTAACTTTTAGGCTTTTTGAATTTTCTGATGTTTTAAAATGGTATTGTTGTTATTAATGATTTGACTGTTACCTCATGTGGCCATTCCGATGGATTATCTGTGTATGGACAATCTCAGTGAACCTGTCAGTACAAAAACATATTTTGAGACTGGTTATAAACATCAGGAGCAATGCAATCCTATAGGTGAAGAATTAGAACCCTACAAATGCAACCAGAGATTTGACATCAATTTGTTCATGTGTATTATTCAATCAGACACTATGCTTATATTAAGTGTCGTGTCATTGATGTTAAGCTGTGGTATTTAAGATTGTGCTTGTAGAACCTCTCTTTAAGAGTATGTGACATCTATATAGGGTTTCCCTTATCTTTAATGTTTAAAGGGAAAAGGTAGTCCTCAAGTGTTTCTCAAGCACAGTTTGTAGGCTTCTATGATTTCACATCCATCCAACAAAAAACTATTGGCTCCTGCAATGATACCTGTCTCCAGTTTCTTAGATGTTATGTTAAATATGTCTTTACCATACAGTATCTTTTGAGAAAGTGTGCTGATTTTTTCTCCTTCGTTTCATTCTGTTGTATGTTTTTTTTCTTCAATAAACTGAAATTTTTGAAAATATACAGTATATTGTCATTTTTTTAATTTAAATAAATTCATAAAAAAGATCAAATGTAAAATACTACATAAAACAAATAAATAACATCTAAAATTAAATAAAAGTCATACTATCCTGAATGACTGACAATAACTAATAATGACAGATAAAAGCACAGCACATTGTCACTGCTCTGTCATTCCTATCAGTTTAATCCCAGTCATTCCGCCTGGTTTGTTGTGTCAACCCTCTGTGGACTGGAATGTGAAGCTTTAGCTGTATGTTTATTCCACTGAGGGAATAAAGTGTTGTCTCACCTCCTCACCTGTTAAGTGACACAGATTTCCCAGACACCCTGCTGTCTTTATGGCACCGTAAACCTCTAAACCACAAAGAGTTTTGACGTGAGAAAGTAGCTATTTCCTTTCATACTAGCAGATCCGTCCTGTAGGCTGAATGAGCCAATGAGTGGACATACAATAGAAGGATTAGCGGCTGGAGTCAAGGGCTCACATGGTGAGATGGGCAACTAGAAGAGGCTAAGAAAACAGTCAAAGAGGAGATTGTGAAGATAAATAACCAACTTGTAAACCTTGCCAGGATAACCCAGCCGATTTAAAGTAATATACATAATATTTATAAAATGAAAGCAACTGGTTTAAGGATTATGATTAAAGAGAATACTGAATGTACGGTATCAATGCTTTGGGCTGATCCACAGAACAAAACCTTTATAATAGGGCCATCTTGTGGTAAACAACAAAACTGCAGAAAATACTTCCGGTTCTCAAACGTTTTGTTACCTTTGAGAAATGAGAAATGATTGAGAATAAAGAACAAACCAAAAACAACTTTAAACTTTTCGACACATTTCAGATAATGCAGGGCCTATATTTACACACAAATATTTACATATTTACATCACTTAACAACTTGTTAGCAATTAACGTACTTAAGTTTTTTAAAGGGGTCATATGATGCTTTTTTAAAGATCATTATTTTGTGTATTTGGTGTAACAGAATACATTGACATGCTTTAATGTTCAAAAAACACATTATTTTTCAAATACTGTACATTATTGTAGGTCCTCTATGCCCCGCCTCTCTCAAACGCTTTGTTTTCTACAAAGTCCCTCCTTCCGAGAGCCGTTGAGAAACAGAGTTGCGACCACTGATCTATAATAGAGAACTGGATTGCTCATGACGTCATGAAAGTGAAGCCGCCGCGCCGCCATATTGGTATTCCCCACTATTCCAATGCATTCCATTGAATTAATAGCAAATCATACGAATTTAATGAGAAAACATCACCTAACAAGTCAGCGTTTTAAAATCTGAAGTATCCCTGTGCATTCTTACAATGCAAACATCCTAGGCAGGTAAACGGTTATTTTTTTACTGTCGGGAATTTCCCCTGCTTATTAAAAAGTTACATTCATATACATTACAGTAGCGAACATCAGATGAACATGATAAACATCAGACGGACACGACCTCAACATATATATAACAAATGACAAAGTGCTCATTCTGAAATCTGAAGAAACATTTATGCTTTGCATACACATATACCTTCGTCTTGTACAGTTATTCATTGTTTATAATTTTGTTATAGTGTTTTTATTCGTACAGTACGCTAACTGCAAATGTTTCAACAATGATTTTGTTAACAGCATTCGTTTTGAAGCAGGTAAGTTAATGATTTAAACGGTGGTTAAATTAATTATTAATTTAGCATTTATGTCACATTTTACATAAACGGTAATGCTAGTAAACATATTTGCGCGATCTTGGAGAGTCTGAAATAGATGTTGCTCAATCATGACATTAAAAATATACACATCATAATTTATTCAGAGAAATAACTGACTAATTTACAGTACGGAAGAAGCAAGAAGCTTTATTTCAAGATGATGCATGGTAAATTAAGCTTTTAATTTCAGTACAACATAGAGCAATATAGTAACAGAGGCTATTATTCATTGTATATTCAAATCAATTTCTGATACTAATACGTTCATGTTTAATAATTCCTGAATAATTACGTACATAAAGAAATAGGCTATATTTTGTGTTGGATCAGTTAACATTACCTATGTCGACAGTGCGCAGCAGACACACCCACCTTAACGATTTAAATATATCGCTTATCCTGCCCAAAAAGACCATAAACATTGCAGATAACATCTGAAGTAAAAATTAATTTACATACACATAACATAAAAACTAATCCCGTTTGACTGATTCGCTTCAAATCGGGTGATTTTAGGTAATCGGTTTGCATGTGACTCAATGGTGCTCTCTGCTGGTAGGGAATAGTAAGATGGCGGATCGAACACTTCCGGTGGCTTCACTGCCTGTCGGCAGTTTAGAACGCAAGGAGCGATCCAGTCATTATATATAGATCAGTGGTTGCGACACGCTTTACTTCCGCATTCCTAAGTTCCTATGGAAGCCTATGGGAGTGTCGCAACTCTCTCTCTCTATGGCTCTGCTTCCGACAAGCACAGTCTGCTCTGATTGGCCAACTGGCACAGTGCATTGTGATTGGCCGAACACCACAAGCCGTGTCGGAAATGTAACGCCCCTTTCCATAATCGCGTGACAGACACAGTGATGACGCTGGTATGTGTTTGCACCATAGACTGTGGTTTGCACACAAGCCGCGGTTGTGATGTGACCATGTCTCCCTCTCTCACACACGCTAGCACACACACACACACACACACACAGACGCTGTGACCCTCTCTCTCTCTCTCACACACACACAGGACACGCAAAACTCTGCATTTGAACAGTCAATAGCAAATACTTAAACTAATAACAAAACATACAGTCGCTGATTCAGAAGCGCCAGATTGTCACAGCAAAGTCAGAATTACCTCCTCTAAAAACCAAATAGGAAATAATCTTGTTCATCAAGTGACAAGAACAATAATTTGGTGCTTGCCTTGATATGCTGCGAAATATAGCTAATATCAAACCTGATATGATTGACATCGGTAGCCTTAAAATGACTAAATGTAATGTAAATGTAAATGTAAAACAAAAAAACAAAAAAAAAACACTTAAATTAACAACATTTTTCTAGCTGCTGCTTTTCTTGTGTCACACCCATAGACTGTAAAAAAGATGGACGACGCGTCTCCGCTTCCTTCCACTATAGAAAAGTGAAGCTAAATCATCTCAGTATGGCTGTTGCCATCTTGCGAAAATGACGTCATTTGGAGCCCGAGTCTGCGCAGTAGAGATTCGTTTGGAGCCAGAGTCTGCGCAGTAGAGCCGTGAGGTGGAGCCGCAGAATCAAACTCCCGTCCAAAATCCGGCAGACCCAATCAACCATAATGACACGCCCCGTTTTTATAGCATCAAATTACTAGTTAAAATGAAACTTATTACAAAAATGAACAATTGAACATATATCAGAGTGATAACAACTACCTTAAATGACCAAAACCATATTTTGGAAAATTGTATTGGAAGTGCAATTTATTTTTTTATTTTGACTCAAGTCCCATTCGTTTACATGGAGAGGGCGGGGTTTATGACATGTACTGCAGCCAACCACCAGGGGGCGATCAAACAGCCCGCAGCTTCACTTTTCCAGGCATGTAAGGCACACCCGGTCACACCGTACGCTGGCGGGTGCGTGCGCACACCGTTAAAGTTCCCCTATTATGGATTTTTGAAAATGACCTTTCATGCAGTGTATAAAACAGCTTTAAGTGAATGAAAACATCCTGCAAAGTTTTAAATCTGAAAGTGCACTGTGTATAAAGTTAATGTCTCTCAAAAGAAAGATTCGACTCTGGATCATTGAAACGAGTCGTTTTTAATACGAATCCCATGTTGACTCAAAATGAAACACTAGCATATTGCCCGCCCACTTGTTACCACTAGGTGCTGCTGTTGGAGCTTAAAAATATCCGTTTCCCCGGTAACGGCTGTACACAAATCAGCACTGCTCACAATAGGCCTTTTTCACAGTCCGCGTTCGAAAACCGGAAACTTGGAGTAGTTGTGTAAAATAACTTCCGCTGTAGCCTGTATGAATGGCAATGCCCGTAGCATGGGGTTGTTGTGATTTATTAATGAACAATTCATTATAGATGTTTCATTAAAACATATTAACCACAGTTTTCAATCATTAATCGGGTATGACGAAACGAGGAAAAATGTTGTCATGATATTCCGACGCATATTTCATGATTTAAATGGGAGCGCATAGTGTATGCACATACTTCAGAGACAGACCAGCTATTTACTTAAAAATTGCAAGAATAGCATACAAACAACATATCACATTAAAGAGCAATAAAATCGGCGTTCAACAAGTGTTTATTATGATAACAGTACATTGCGCAATAATTAATCAAAATTAATTAATTAATAAAAAATAAAATTATACCACTGTATATTCCGAGTATTTCTCCAGCAATAACATAAGCAGCCGTGGGCAGATTCTCAGTTAAAAGAATCTATTTAACAGATGATACCCTACCATATGTGTAATCTTCCATATTAACGCGAAACATAGCAAGCGTTGTCGGTGTCCCGACAGTGAGATAACTGATGAGAATCTGCCCGCGGCTGCTCACGTTACTGCTGGAGAAATACTCGGACTGTTTTAATTTTATTTTTAATGTTATTGGTTTTATTATTGTGCAGTGTTTATTATGGTTCTTCTTCAATCTTATCTACATAATCCTATTCAAACACTGTGCTCAAACACGGAGGATATATCACGTTTGAGATGGTAAAACCAGTTATTTTGGGATGAAAAATATTAATATATTTGAACAACTCCAATTTGATCTAATACATGATGATTGTAGCCTATCGGAACGTAAAGTAAGTGCACGAAAGCAATATTACTGTTTAATTTGTACAGTCTTTAGTCCTGGTTAATGTTTTATAAGATGTATAAGCTTGTCCGATTTTATTGCTCTTTAATGTGATATGTTGTTTGTATGCTATTCTTGCAATTTTTAAGTAAAAAGCTGGTCTGTCTCTGAAGTATGTGCATACATACGCCTATGCATTTAAATCATGAAATATGCGTCGGAATATCATGACAACATTTTTCCTCGTTTCGTCATACCCGATTAATGATTGAAAACTGTGGTTAATATGTTTTAATGAAACATCTATAATGAATTGTTCATTAATAAATCACAACAACCCCATGCTACGGGCATTGCCATTCAAACAGGCTACAGCGGAAGTTATTTTACACAACTACTCCAAGTTTCCGGTTTTCGAACGCGGACTGTGAAAAAGGCCTATCACAAACACTGCTTTAAATGAAATCGACCAATCACCGCAGATTAGCGTCACGCAAAGGAGCGGAGGGGTTTGGAAAATTGAATCGTTGAGTGAATCGTTTGGGAGTCGTTGAGCAAATAAGGTAAAAATAAATGCATATTATAAGAAAATTAAAGTGTTTTTTTGATCTTGCATGCATGTCAACCTGTTGTTGGTGACTCCAAAACCAAAATATGAACCTTTCATAACCCATAATAGGGGCACTTTAAGAAACCGAACGACTCATCTGTTTTGAAATGATGGAAATTATTGTTTACTGAGGCTGTTACTCAGCTTTCATTATAGCCTATAATGTTAGTAGAAACAAAAAAGCATGGCAAAAAATGACTTGTTCAACTATGTTATTGTCTGTATGGAGCATCAGAACAACATTGTCTTTTGCTAGCATGAAATTGAACTTTTTCTACTGCAATCCTTATCAATACAATTGCTCATGAAAAGTAACAATTACAGTATAATATAGTACAGTACGTATACAGACAATACAAAATGCTAGAAGTGCAAAACTGAACTATTACAGAGAGGCCTGTTGAGATCTGACCGGCCTTGACATTGACTCCCAGAAAATGAGATCAGTCAGAAAAATTATAATTAAAAATGCCACTCAGACTGTGCCTGATAGGTTTGATTTACAGAAAATGCAAGTTATCATTTCAAACAGCTTATGTAAGGCAGTCAATCCCTCTCAGATAAACCCAGCCTACATGTTTAATACAACTTAAACTCACAGCATCTTAAACATTTCACTTTATATCCAGTACAAGCACATGTGCTTCATCAGAGAGAGACAGGACCCTTTATTAAACTGATTAGTCTGATTTCATATGTAATTTAAAAGCAGTATCAGTTTTGCCCTGTTTTTTGTGTATTGCAAGGTACAACTAAATATTCTGCCTAGTATAAATAAATATCTTTGCATAAATGATCAGAATTCACAGAATTATTGCATTCCATTTTGTAATTTCTCTTAAGCATCTTCTTACTCAGCATAAACACAGTCATATTTTCACGAGTCCAGAGACAACGCACCGCAGCCTTACATTTGCAATAGCTTGAAATCAACCAACCTCAGTCGATTTGGCTTTTGCATAAACATTGCTAGAATATCATACCATTTGGTCTTTGCAGCAAATGTCCACTAAGCCTCGCCAAATCTGATTATGTCACTACATTGTTTTTTGGTTAGAGAAGATTAAAGAAAATTAATTAAAGCTCCACCATGAGTAACAAATATGTGAGAACACAAAATGCGAAACATCTGTGAAACCCCCCCCAAATGTGAAGTCGCCTTTGGTACGAGACGCACACTGAGCCGCTCTGTGAGCAAGACAGAGTAAGTGTGACAGTGTTAGACATTGGGAAAGAAATACACTTTCACTGACTACTTGTTCTTCAGCGGCCATTTCATTAGCGCTGTTGTTTCTGCTGCGCTGGGCAGAGTCGGATTAGACAGATGATAACCAATCCTATTAAAGTAGTCTTTGTAATCTGCAGTGAAACACACATGCTTGTGTTGTCCTTTGTTTCTCTCCCATGCAACTTGTCATGTGTCTTTCCTTCTTGGTCAGTTTTAACATCCTTGGGCTTCTCAGATTTTGGGCTTGTCCACTTGTCTGTTGGCCTTGCGAAATAGTGACTTTATCTCCTCCGTCATCATGTCTTGCCAGTTATCTCTAAAAGATGAGAAATAATTTAGAAAGTTATCAATGGTGACAGAATTGTAGATCATTTTTTTGGACCTTGGTAAGTAATGCATTTCACAAAAACTGCAACAATACACCACATGCACAAATAATCGGATAAGCAGAAAGTCCAACACCACAATAACCACCATCACAGCACAAACAACCCCACCAGAAAACACCCTAACCAACTGACAAATACAGCACAGCATGCAAGGTACTACCTCCTTGCAAATGTCTAGAGGTTCATGCCTTTTTCTCAGCTTTCCTTCTCCTGTAAGCCTCAATGTCCTCAGGTCTCAAACCATGGTTGTCTTCCCTGATACATAAATCCAATTATCCAATCCGTAAATAGTATCCCATTCATAAGTACAAAGATAATTAATCTAAACCACAAAATTAATCTAAAAGTACAATTTATTTGGAAAGTGGTGCAGTAAAATACAATTTATATTCAGTAAAATAAAGTGCTGTATAATAAAAAGGACACTGCTTTACATTAAATGCTAGTTCGTTTATATATATTATATATATATATACAGGTGCATCTCAATAAATTAGAATGTCGTGGAAATGTTCATTTATTTCAGTAATTCAGCTCAAATAGAGAATCTATGGGGTATTGTCAAGAGGAAAATGAGAAACAAGAGACCAAAAAATGCAGATGACCTGAAGGCCACTGTCAAAGAAACCTGGGCTTCCATACCACCTCAGCAGTGCCACAACCTGATCACCTCCATGCCACGCCGAATTGAGGCAGTAATTAAAGCAAAAGGAGCCCCTACCAAGTATTGAGTACATATACAGTAAATGAACATACTTTCCAGAAGGCCAACAATTCACTAAAAATGAGATACACTTGAGATAGTGAATTGGTGGGTTTTTGTTAAATGTGAGCCTAAATCATCACAATTAAAAGAACCAAAGACTTAAACTACTTCAGTCTGTGTGCATTGAATTTATTTAATACACGAGTTTCACAATTTGAGTTTAATTACTGAAATAAATGAACTTTTCCACGACATTCTAATTTATTGAGATGCACCTGTATATGTGTGTGTGTGTGTGTGTGCATACAAAATGTATATTTGTATACAATAAATGTTAAAATACTATTCAATTCTTACCCTGGTTTGATCTCTGGTGGTTTTGGCAAAGGCTTTGTAAAATTAGACTTTCCAACAAGCCAGTATGTTTCTTCAATGCCTTTCCCCTAAAAAAAAAAATCCATAAACATGAATAAGTAAGTTACTGTTTGGGGGTCAGTAAGATTTTTTTAAGGTTCTTGAAAGAAGTCTTTCATGCTCATCAAGCCTGCATTTATTTTTTGCAATTTTAAATGATTGTTTACCATTTCAATTCATTATAAAATAATTCTAATATACTAATTTGGTGCTGAATAAAAATTCTCACTTATTTAAAATAGAAATCGTTTACATTATAAATGTCTCTAATGTCACTTTTGATCAATTTAATGCATCCTTGCTGAATGAAAGTATTAACTGACCACATATATTTGAACTGTAGTGTATGTTCAAATATTATTTAGTTATTTATTATTTAGTATGATTATGTTATTACCTTAAGCTCAGTCTTTCCTCGGACTTCTATTTTGTAGCCATCATTCAGTGAGCGGAGAATATTCACTGTACTAATGTTCACATGAATTCTGTAAGCTGAAGGAAATAATGTTTATTGATGTATCTTCTTATTACAGTACATCATGGGTTAGTATATCACATAAATATCTGAATGGAACATACGCAACCCTGTAGATTCCATTCGAGAGGTGGTGTTAATTGTGTCTCCAAAAAGGCAGTATCTAGGCATAGTTAGACCCACGACTCCAGCAACACACGACCCTGGATAGAGAAGAAACATGATAGGATGAGGGACGAGAAGTACAAATTTGGACATCAAAAGATTACATGAGCATCACAAGAGGTTTTTTTTCAGTACCACTAAGCGGATGAAAACAGCTGGAGATTGAGAGCTCACCTGAGTGAATGCCAATCCGTATTCTGACCGGAACTTCTGGCATGTGCCGCATCTTGAAGGAGCCCACGGAGCTGAGAATGTTCAGGGACATGTTGGCAATCTCGGCTGCGTGCTTGTTGCCATTCCTCTTCGGCAGCCCAGAGGCCACCATGTAGGCATCTCCAATAGTTTCAACCTGTGATGAAGAAGAGTTAACTGGCTTTTCATGGAAATCAATTTCTGTTCGGTTCACTCAGACTTCCAAACGTACCTTGTAGACATCGTGGCTGCCAAGCACAGCATCAAATAGGGAGTAAAGGTCATTGAGCAGGTCTACAACCTCAATTGGGTCACTAAGGGATGAGATGGTGGTGAAGCCTACAATGTCACTGAAGTAGATGGTGACTTGATCAAAGTACTCTGGCTCCACGGAGGCACCGGTTTTCAGAGCTTCTGCCACAGAACTGTGAATGAAAAATTACATGAAGCTTAATTTGACATAGATGTTGATCCAGGAATATGTCTTACAGGAGAAAATAAAATGAAGTATGTGAAAGGGTGTGTTGGTGTATGAAAACGTATACTCACGGAGGAAGCATCTCAGCCAGAAGCTTCTCTGTCCTCTGTTTCTCTACCTCCAGCTCCTCTGTTCTTTCCCTGATCAGATCCTCCAGGTTAGAGGAGTACTGCTCCAGCATACGCAACATAGAGTCAATAATATTGGTCTTTTTGCCCTTGTTGATGAGCTTGAACTGAGAACAGAAAATAAGGAACCATTATCACTGAATATAAGAAAGAAAATCACTATACAGTTGCCTTTGCTAAGACACTTTAATGAAAGTGTCTTTAATGTAAAATTTGGAAGTAAAGCAATCCAGTGAGATGGATATATACAGTATACAGTGCCCTCCACTAATATTGGCACCCTTGATAAATATGAGCAAAGGCGGCTGTGAAAATAAATCTGCATTGTTTATCCTTTTGATCTTTCACTCAATAAATTCACAAAATTCTAACCTATCATTGAAGTAAAACAATTGAAAGTGGGGAGAAAATCTCATGATGAAATAAATGTTTTTCGCCAATGAATGTTGGCCACAATTATTGGCACCCCTAGAAATTCTTATGAGTAAAATATCTCTGAAGTATATTCCCATTCATATTTACATTTTTTAGCACACCAGGGTGACTAGGAGCATGAAATTGTCCAGCCATGACTTTCTGTTCCACAGGATTATAAATATGAGGAACACAAAGGCCAAATTCCCTTAATCATCCATCACAATGAGAAAAAATATATATATATTTCTGATGTGAAGAACAAGATTGTTGAGCATCACAAAATAGAAAGTGGCTGTAAGAAAAGAGTCAAAACATTGAAAATCTCCATTCCCACCATCAGGGTAATAATTAAGAGGTTCCAATCAACTAAAGATGTTAAAAATCTGCCTGAAAGAGGACGTGTGTCTATATCGTCCTAATGCACGGTGAGGAGGAGAGTTTGAGTAGCCAAAGACTCTCCAAGGATCACAGCTGGAGAATTGCAGAGATTAGTTGAGTCTTGGGGTCAGAAACCTAAAAAAAAAAAATCAAACATCCCCTATATCACCACGTTGTTCGGGAGGGTTTCAAGAAAAATTGTCCTCACTCATCCAAAAACAAACTCCAGCAAATTCAGTTGTCAGACACGATTGGAACTTCAAATGGCACTGGCTTCTATTGTCAGATGAAACTGAAAAAAAATAGCTTTTTGGCAGCAAACCCACTAGATGAGTTTAGTACAAACAGGGATAAAAAAGTACCCCATGTCCACGGTTAAATATACTGCTGGATCTTTAATGTTGTGGGCCTGTTTTTCTGCCAGAGGTCCTGAACATCTTGTTCAGATGCATGGCATCATGGATTCTATCAAATACCAACAGATAAAAAAATCAAAATCTGACTGCCTCTGTTAGAAATCTTATATTGGGCCGTGTGTGGATCTTCCACCAGGACAACAATCCAAAATAAACACAAAAATGGGTCACTGAGCACAAAATGAATCTTTTACCATTGCTGTCTCTGTCCTCTGACCTGAACCCTACAGAAAATGAGTGAGGTGAACTGAAGAGAAGAAGTTTTAACATGGAGCTGTGAATCTGAAGGATCTGGAGAGATTCTGTATGAAGAAATGGTCTCTGATCTCTTATCAGGTGTTCTCCAAAGTCTTCAGGCATTATATGAGAAAACTCAGAGCTGTTGTGCTGGGAAAAGGACGTTGCAATAATCGGGTGCCAATAATTGTGGCCAACATGAAATAGTGAAAGCATTTATTTCATCATGAGATTTTCTCCCCACTTTCAATTGTTTTACTTAAATGATAGGTTGGAATTTTGAGAATTTTTTGAATGAAAGATAAAAAGGATAAACAATGCAGATTTATTTTCACAGCTGCCTTTGCTCATATTTACCAAGGGTGCCAATATTAGTGGAGGACACTGTATATATATATATATATATATATATATATATATATATATATATATATATTCAAATATTTGGGGTCATAGCCTCTTATGCTCACCAAGGCTGTATTTGTATTTATTTGATTACAAGATTACAGTGCATCAGTAATATTGTAAAATGTGTTAACTATTAATAAACTTTAAAATAACTTTAAAATAAATAAGATACATTTTAACATATTTTAAAATGTTTTTTATTCATGTGATGGCAAAGCTGAATTTTCAGCAGCCATTACTCCAGTCTTCAGTGTCACATGATCCTTCAGAAATCATTTTAATATGCTGATTTGGTGTTCAAGAAACATTTATTATTACCAATATTTTTGTGGAAACCATGACACATTTTTTATCAGTATTCTTTGATGAATACAAAGTTCAAAAGAACACGATTTATTTGAAATATCTGAAATCTTTTGTAAAATTAGAAGTGTTTTATTGTCACTTTTGATCAGTTTCATGCATTCTTACTAAATGAAAGTATTATTTATTTATTTTTTAAATCAAAATATATAATTAATAATAGTAATAATACATCAAATAACACAAAATAAATCAATTATGATGCTAAAACAATAATGGAATGCAAAAAATAACAACAATAAAATAAAATGGCTTGCACAATATACTGTAAAATCATTACACAAAGTAATCAACCATTCTAAAAACTACAAAATTCCTTAGATCCTATGTTTGTTACTCTGTTAGCCATTGCACTCAATAAACTCCAAAAATAGCTACAGTAAACTCACCTGATCAAAGATCTGATCAAAAGGAGGCCTTCTATCAGGCTGTTCACTCCAGCACTGCTTCATTAACTGGATGCATTCCAGTGGAGCTTGATCTGGAGCGACAGTGGGCCTGCACATAGGCGGAGGTTTCTTCACCTTCCTTATTATCTCTGTGGATACAATAAACATGCCATTGCTTATAAAGAGATGCCAAATTTCACTGATAATTCATGCCCAGTTACTGTTGTAACAACCTGTTTACCTCTTTAAAACTGGTTCATCAAACTGTAAGAGAATTAATATTGTAGATTTTCTTTATAACCAACCTTCAGGAGACAAGCCGATCATGCAGTACGGCGTTCCTCTGACCACCACTTCTTGAAGTATAATCGAAAAACTGTACACATCTCCTTTATAAGTTCCTTTCCGTGGACTTTCAGGGTCTCTGAGGAATTCAGGAGCCGTCCAGAATAGATCTGAGAGACAAAGAATTGCCTTATCATATTGTTGTTTAATATCAGAGAATTGGATGGAGTAAAAGTGAGATTTGCATTGTAAATAAACCAGATTTTATAAAAGTAAACATACCCTCTGGAGGTGGGGTCTCCTTTGGAGCTTTCTGGGTCTCAAGAATCTCATTGTATCCATAATCAGTTATCTTTAAGACAAAACGTCCATCTACTACACAATTATGAGACTTCAGGTGCCCATGAGGAAATTCCCTGAGGTGAAGATATTTCATGCCCTATTGGATGGGTACCGGAAACCAAAGACAGACATTATAAATGCATTTGAAAATGATCAGGAGATCAAATATTCATTATAATGTTCAAAAGTACCTTAATGAGATCCAGCAGTAAAGAGGATTTAAACATCCAGTCCAGTTTGACATCTTCATTGCGAAGGAGATCATGTAGACTCCCCCGAGAACAGTGTTCAGTCACAATAGCAAACATCTCACAATTGGTGAAGAACCCCAAAAATGGATTGACATTTTCATTCCGTAGGTCCTTCATCTGGGAATTATAAAGATGATAGGATATGTTACTCAAAGAACAAGCTCATACCAAACTGTTAGTTTTAAAGTGAGAGTTTTGAGCCAATACCTTGGTGAAGATCTTAGTGGTGCTCTGTTTAACCTCCTTGAAATGTCCCTCCTTAAATTTTTTTAGCCACACCCAGTCGCCCTGCAAAGATCAAAATGATTTCAACTGTGTCAAGCTGAAAAGACATGTTGTGTTCAATAAATAAAATTAAATGACACATAAAATCACCTCATATACAGCCACGTTTGAAGTTTCATGTGTTGCTGTTGCCATGCTATTCACAGAGCGGGAAAGTTCACCCGTGCTCTTCTCCTCAATGTAACTTTTTGAGTCGCTAAGATCCTCAAGGGTGATTTTCTGTGAGAAAAGAGATACATAGAAAATAAAAAAGGGCTTAATGTTTAAAGAAAGCAGCTGGTCGGGTGACGCATACCCTCTTGCTCAGCTGAGGGTTGATGAAGGTCAGGTCCTCAAGCGTAAGCAGGATTCTGTTGGGCCCTTTGATCAGCTGGATTTGTTGGATTCGCCTCCTACAAAGATCAGACAACATCACACACAACTTCTTGTACCTTCTATATATTCATGAAATTAAACAAATATCATAGGATCTTATCAAAACCACAGCAATATTACCTTACGAATAGCGTTAGACCAATAGAACCAAGAACTATAATGAGGACAATCACAAACGCTATGATGACATATATTATTTCCACACCTATAACACAAGAATAAATTAGTTAACAAATACATAGCATATAACTTACTAATTATACATACAATGATATGCATCAGTTAACAGTCATCATATAAAAAACAATGTCATATTAAAATTTAAATTAATTAATGCAAATTATGGCTTAATATAATAATAATTATAATATATAAAAATAATAATAATAAATTATACAGTCATGATGTGACTGACAATAATCATATGAAAACAGCAATATCATTTGTTAGCATGATTAAAAATAAAATATTACTGTTTAATTTTAATTATTAAATGTAATTGTAATTAATTATTTTTTTAATTATTTGGCTTTGAAAAATAAAAATAACAATTTTAAAATGTATTATTTACAACGAAAAATTCAGCATAAAGATATTCATTTTATTTTTACTATGGTAATATATATGTATAAATATAAATATATAGAGAAAGCGCAAGAAAGAGAGAAAGCTGCCAATAAACTATCATTTAATCGTAATTATTAATAAACTATAATTTAATAATTATTTTAATTATTTCTTCACAAAAAATATTATTTCTAAAAAAAAACTATTTTCTTTAAAATATTTCTTAAAAGAATAATAATAATGTTTGATATTGATCATTTACTAAAAATATTGAAGATAAAATACCAAGTAATATTTCTTAAAATTATTTTAATTTGAATGTTATTATTTGAATAATAATAATAACGGTGGCTTTTACGCATAGAAAAAATAAACCTTTTAAAAGTCAAATATCTGTTTCTCATTGAGTATGGTTTTGTGTGGGTTTGTTGTACCTCCTTTGCAGATGGCATTGGGGTCAAACCAGCAGCTGGAGTCTGAAGGTGGAGGTGAACCTGCAGGGAAATGAATGTACGTGCCTGCGAACAGCACCTTATCTAACGTCATGTTCACATAAAAGCAACGATACAGTTCAGATCCCCAGCCATCAGTGTCTAAGATCACATAGTCGGTCTGCCCGTTCCCTTGGGCATCCGTGCGGATGTTCTGGTTGAACCCGGAAAATGTAATGTTCCTCGTGAAGGAGGCCAGGTTGGACCCAGAGAACCACTTACCAGCTCTTCTGGTGTTGTGCATGGCCTTGGCAAGGAGGTACAAACTGTTGTAGATTGTACCAAAGAGCGGAGAGACCTGAAATATAGCAGAACCTTTTAATGTAATGTTTTATGCATGTGTACAAATAAGACTCATAAATGTTTGAAAGTGCACCGTGCACACCTGCTCTGGCTCTTGTGGCACCATCAGTTCTCCGAATCGTTTGGCCATATTAAACGCTTCGTTGAATGACATCAGGTCTGACTCTACGGTGATGGTGAGAACAGCGTCGTAGGCTTTGCGCAGTTTGGTGTTGTTTTGCAGTGGGAAGTAGGTGGTGTTGGTGTAGGGCAGGCTGTACAGGAGGGTGTCGTATGGTATAAACACATACTGACCATTCGTCAATCCCATGTCATAGGCCTTCATCAGGAAAGACGTTTGTTGATCTCCTCCAATAAGTGCTGAGTGCATGCACATAATGATGACTGAAACACATGAAAAATAAGTTAATTTGTGTTGAAACATAATTTAGAAAATATAATGTACTTTGCACCTAAACATAAAAGGTTTTACTTCATTTTTAAAAAGGAAAGTTTCACATAAATATCTTTAATTGAGCAACAAATGTAGTGCATGCATTTACACACAGGTTTAAATAAATGCTTTTTTGTTAGGTTGTTAAAGATAAACCTCCGTTTGACCAGTGTAACAAAAGAAAGTGAAATCATGAGAGATAAAGCAAACTTTCAGCTGCCATCTGTTTATGATTTTGAGTCCAAGTATGCCTGCTTTTTTATAGCAGTGGTTTTTGTATGTTGGTTTTAAATTTTCTCTCTCTTTAAAAAAGTATAAATATATTAGTATGATAATAATTCTAAATATTGTATAAAATATTAAGTACACACACACACACACACACACACACACATATAATTGCAAGGGAGAGTTGTCATGCTTCTTAAATTTTAAATGTATCCAATTTATTAATCATTATATTAATTCTTTAAAACAATGTTTTGTGCTTTGATATGTTGCCGTTTACATTTTTTCAGTTTCCTGAATTGTTTTGTAGAGTAATCTTAAAAAGCCTTCAAGGTCTGTCTTTCAGAAATACTGAGAAATACACATTGATAAATATTCAAAGTATATAATCATTTGAAAAGAACTGTAAATATATTAGTATTTATTATAATAAATTTAAATATAGAAGACTATATACAGTAAAGTGTAATTATAATATATATATTATAAAAAATAATTTAATTATAAATGAATTAATTTAATTATATACTGTACAATTATAAATAATAAAATTAAAAAATTTAAAAAAGTGAAAGGAAAGTTATATATTAAAGTAATCATAATATTTATTGGATAAAACAATTGTTTATGATTTAGATGAGACCTTTTGTTTTACTGGTTAAAATTGTCATCTTAAAAAGTCTATACAGAAATTGACCTTAAAAAATACTGAGAAATATTTACTGGAGCGAAAATCTCTTAATGCCTCTGTTTTTATGCAGACACTGCAAATCGATGTGTCCAAAACACTTTACCTTTTATCTCCCCTGAGTTTCGTACGCTCAGCAACGTGTTCTCCAGCATGGTGTCATTGCTCCCCATGGACACAACGATGCCAACCGGAAGCCCCTGGTTTCTGAGAGCACTAGCCAATTTGGCAGCTGTGTCGATCCATATATCCTCATTAGAAGACACGATAGCTATGTTAGCCAAGCTGAAAAACCTAAGTACACTGAAGAGCACCCGTGTCGGGGACGGTAAAGTTCGAGCAAATGTTGGGTAGCCCTGGACCCGGTCTAACTCATAGTTAATGCACGCCCATGAAAACATAGACTTGTCCCAATTCTTGCCCATGAGCGCCGCAGCATTACAGTATCCTGGATTTGTAGGGCCTACAAACGCATCAACAGCGTTCTCATATTGTACAAATGAGGTCAAGGCTTTGGAAGTCTCGCAAGCCTCTTGAAGGATGACGAAGTCCATCGTACAGCCCAGGTCTAAACTAAAATCCTCATTTATGCGGCCAACAGCCAGTCTGGACGCAATGGCAGGAAGTGATTTCGCATAATAAGGGTCACAGTTCCAAGGCCCCAGGACGCCTACTTTGAAAATCAGGCATTGGACACAGCATGGAAATGTCAAAACACCAAGAATAATCCATAGTGTAATGCTGTAAAATGGGAGCGTAGAGAGGCTGTGTCTGCTCCGGAGGACGGGGCAGCAGGGGTGACTGGATAACTCCCATAAAGCACCTCCGAATGGGAGGTGAATATGTTGCATTGTCCTCCGTCAGAAGCCGTTATGAGAGATGGATGTTACAAAGAGACACCTAGAAAACAGAAGATTAGACATGAACTGAAGTCATGGCACCTGTTGATCAAATATAGGCTTATCTGTTATATACACAGCTAGGTTGTATATTTTATGTACAGTGCAATCAGTTCATCTCACCAAAGTTGATCAAAGTAATTCGAAATTGACAATCTGCAGTGTATTTTAAATTTAATTAGAGTTAAAACTCGACTATACAATTCTATCTAAAAGATTAGAACATAGTGGATGTAGAAATTACATGACATTTTTGTGACAAGGGGAAAATATTTATTTTTGCCATAATAATTAAAATATTTCATACACAGTATTATCAGATTATTAACTGTGTGATTATTTCAAGTTGAAAATAAAACAGGATATTGGATTTTACAAGAAAATAATATTTCAGCCTTTCTACATTTAAATTTCATGTTTAATTCAATGTGTTAATTGTCATTTCTTTGTAATTGTTTGTAAAATTGTTTCACTAACAATGATTAGAATTTGTGATGCACTACAAATGCAAAAAGGAATAAATAAATAAATAAAATAACTGCACTTATATTTATGCTAGTGAACAAACTAAAACACATTGTTACATAAAATGCAATTTAGAAACTGAACTTACCATTATTTATATGGGCCTCTTGATGCATGAAAACATCTCCACAAACTTTTACCTCTTTCCTCCAGTGTTGTCTTTAATAACGTAGATTTATATCCTTCATATGGTTAGACGGTCATCTTTCAAGGCAGTTTTCCAGCATCAGTGGCGCCGAGGGCATAAACAAATGTTGAGTATCTCAGCTCACAAACAAGAGTTTGATGAAGCTCGTCAGTGGTGTTGAGAGATTCAACTTCAGCACCCTGGAGAGCTACTTAATGCCTGCAGTCATCAATCCAGGTGTCCTTTTGCACCTTCACAATTCACACCTAACGCTCAGTAACATTTTCCAGCTTTGCTGTTATGAATATTGCAGTACAGCTTCACGATAGTGTTGTCAATATTAGTTAGCCTAAATTTTTTACCTTATTTCCTTTACATCGCAGTTTCTGAAATCCTTGATGAGCTTGAAAATAATTAAATGCATCCTTATAATCAAATCAAATATAAAAAAAGCGATTTGCGTTTTATATATATCCACTAAAAATTATCTAGAGGCCTAGATGTTTCTCTATTGAATGAAAGTCCTTTGAAAGTGACCCGCGGATGAATCTAATCCATACTTGGTCAGGGACAAAATAAGAGGATTGCAGACATACGTTACCGCTTCAGACCCACCTTTACTGACTGAGCTAGCCATGAAAGCAACTAGTTATTTTTTAGACAAACGAAGGAAATATAAAATAATTTCAATGCATGTTATGGTGTACAGTAATCACACGCATACATTTCACATTAGGAAGACATCTTGATGGGCCAAGAAGAGTAATTAAATGCAATGAACCAATCAGATAATGCCATATAGTCATTAAATTCCATTATTTTTGCATATATATTCATTTATATTTAAATTCTATTTTATGTTCTAGGAGATAAAATAGAGTAATTTAGTGTAAAGCACTTATAAACGGGTATTGTATTGTTTTTGTTGGTTTGGATTTTTTAAAATGTTTAAACAAAAACTCAAATAATAATAAATAGGGTTACTTTTTTGACCTGAACACAGTTTTTTAAATATTTTTTTAATTAATTAATATATATATATATATTATTAAATATATTATATGCATAGGCTATACTGTACACACACACACACACACAACTTGACACAGTGTTGAGAGATCTCTGGATTGTTTGTTTATTTAATTATTTACATACTGTAAATCAAATATGTTTTCAAATACATTTTCAAAAAAGTTTTTAATATATATATATATATATATATGTATATGTGTATGTATATACACACACACACACACACACAGTACATACTGTACATACAAACCAAGCTACATATGCCAACATATCATATATTTCAAGAATTACAATCTCCAGTCAATTAAAGCTTCACAAAAATATCAAAATGACCTTTAATTCAAAAATTAAAGAAAAAAAACCCCTACATTTTATTGTTATTTTTATGCTTTATGTTTTTGAGCTCTCATCTTCAGGTTCTTATTTAAGGTTGAGCAAGGTCTCAGCAGCCTCCACCTCACCATGGAGACCTCTTTGTGCATGAGCGTTTATGAAGTGTAATTAGGCATTTGTTTGGTGTAGCTGTGATAGGCCCACTTCAATTGAATTTGCACAAGGTGCATTGGGGATAATTAAAGTTAACGAAGGGCGCTCCTTTGGACGATCCCTAGAGTTCTCTTACATTTGCCTGCGTCAGTTAAACCTTGTGTTTTGAGAACTCGTCTGAGGTCTCTCTGAGCTCATTTGGACTATTAGCACAATGTTTACAGAGAAATACGAGCCCAGGTAATGATAAAACATTTTTCTTGTGCTCAAATAGTTTCACTGTTTGGTACACATTTTCATTGCATCTCATTTGCTGGCTATTAAAACTTTAAATGGTTGCATAAGTCTTGATTTTCTGATGGATCACGTGACTTTTGGGATTTCTGATGTGCTTGAGGAGCTTAATGCAGCTGGGCATGGGTGCAGGCCTGTGTACGTTTGCCTTCAGGTTACTGTAGAGATTTTCTGGTGATATGTGCTGTGAGAGTGAGAGAGCGAGAGGAGGGCGAGAGAGATGTGCTGACCCATATCCAATAAGCCTCTGAGCTTCTTAAATGTTACACCTTGACACCTCTGCCCTATAACCAGAAACAGAGGATGCAAACTCAGCAGACAGCACCCAAAGCACTTACAGGTAATATCACAGCACTCTGTAGTACTCAATAACCATTTCTAAAGGAAACAAACCAAGTGTTTTCATCTTTGAAAAATGTACAGGGTTTGAATTGACATCTGTATAGATGTTATTAGTTAACCATTGCTGTAGATGCACTTAATATACTTTTTAATATCTGTGTTACAATTTATAATATATATTTTTAGAGTTTTACTCTCTTCATTGAAATGTGTGCTTCCTGAAGACAACTGTTTTTGTTTTATTGTACTGCCATCTAGTGGATGAAAAGAATCTGCACTCTTTTAAACATGCAAGCTCATTCATAATGAACAGATTAGAGGTTGTTTTCAGTCCCTGCATAATCATCATCATCCTCTGAAAACCATGAACCAGTAATAATAATAATACAAATAATATTATATGCATCTTTGGGGCTTTTTATTTCTTAATTTTAGTAAACATTTACCATTACAGATGTAATTTAAGCTCAAGTTATATGACTTTCAACATTAAATTGTAGAATTAATAAGATTATCATGAGTTTATATGTTAACATGAATATATTAATAAATTAGTTGTGATTATTTTGATACCTCACATTTTCAGTGAACTATTACAGCAGTCCATAAAGGGGGTCCATATAGAAAATATGAGAAGATTTGAAGGCTTTTGAGGTTAATTCAAGACCCCCCCCCCCCCCCCCTTATGTTTATTCAATTTTATATTATTACTGTTTTATACTATTAGTTTTATACTATTCCGGTTTCTAAAGACTGATGGGAAAGTACAAGATTAATCATGATTATAATTATTCTGTTGTTTGCAGCCTTCATTTTTAACAGTGAAAAAAATTGAAAAACACTATATAAATAAATTTGATTTGAACTGGAAATCTTTCTTTTCAGTGTAGAACCCACTGACACACATCAAAACTTTCTTTTATTACAATTTTTATTATAGATTTTTCAAAATGTTGTAAATACACAAGAACATGGTGCATAAATAATAATAATAAAGAGCATCTTCTTTGTGAATGTGCATCTGTAAAGGCCCTACAGGGCTGTTCAAACAGTCAAAACAAGAATATTTGTTATGGTTACACACATAGTTATTTCTCACTCTAGACTTGTCCTTAGGCATGCCTTTCCTTTATTATAAAGTAAATATTTTTCAGAATTTTTTTTTTTTACTTCAGTACAGCGACAGTATAAAAGCTATTGTTTATTATTTGTTTAATTTAAAAATAAAAACATTAACATATTCGTTTGCACTTAGGAAAAGATCAGAATTCAACCCCCTCGTATACATTTAAATGTCCTGTAGTGTTATATGTTAGGCGCCAGAGGACGCTGTTGACGCTCGCCGCGTCGAGACTATCTTCAGTGAGTGAAACTCTAGACGAGACTGTGCTGCTCGCGGTGGCGTTTTATCGCTTCATCTTCTGTGGCCAGTCTGTAACCGATAGATCGACAAAGTCACAACCAAGACAATACCGCAAACGTGCTCATTCTCCCCACGACAAAAAGCACAGGATATGACAACCCCTAAAACTGAAGTCTTTTCCGATGCTGGCCTGGAGAAGTAAAAGCTCTCCGACAGACGAGTCGCGGCACATGGTAAGTTTGACGAAAAAGAAAAGTTTTCTCCTGTCTCTCACAAACGTGTCTTACTGTTGGCGTTTGTTTATAATGTCTGTTTTACTTGACAAAATCAAAATGTATGCTGATTGCTTCATCCCCAGTAGTAGTAGTTCGCGTAATGAAAAATAAAGACAATGGAAAAGTAACGTTATGGTTTTTTTTACATTCTAGTGCCGTGAAAGTCACTCGTTTGTTGAGCGTTGTTACAAAGTTCCTCTGCGATTGTATTTTTAGTTGAATACAGATGTGGATCAAACCGTTAAAGCAGAGATTTTGGCTGTGTCTCAAAACCTAGTCAGCTAGCTGCCTACCTAGACAGCATGATGGTACATTGATATTTTAACGTTACTGTAAATCAACCAATATTGTTTAAAAAAAATAATAATTATCATTTTATTTCTGCTGTTTACAAAATAAGTCAAACATATTATTAAAGAAAAAAAAGAATATATAATGGCGTTATATGTATGTAAAAAGTATTTGTATTAATTCATCTTTATTCAATCTTTAATATATAGCCTATAAATTAATCTTTGTTTTGGGTTCTATTTGACAATTGGGCTTAAATTGCTGTTTCACACTTGAATGAAAGGCACAATTGAGTAATTATGTTGTTTCCTGTTGGAGGAAGAAGCATTAGCATTAAGTTCTATGGTGCCATTTGTCAGTAGACTTGAATAAAAAAGGAATAAAAAAAGTAGCAGTCAAACTGATTATTTAAATACATTCAATCTTAGTATTTTTGTATTTTCAAAATGCATAAAATAATTTTTGCCAATCAACCTCTATTAGACTGCTGGTTTCCTGTATCAACAAACATGCCACTTTCATGCTTTTCCTGGGAAAATCTTATTAAAGTCAAAATCGTAGATATTTAAGATATTTAATTTTGAATAAAATGTAGCATCCCATTTGTTGACAGCTATATCATCATTCACAGTGCTATCTTTACAGTTAGCTTGTTGATGATTCTGGATTTTCAGCTAAATGCTGTTTTGCTGTGTATAAACCATACAAAATGCTTGAAATGGTCATTGCACTACTATGTGCATGACTTTAACATTAAAACAAAGTGATCTTGTTTTTGTGGGAAAAAAAGCATTCCTGTCTCAGCAGGTAAAAAAAAAAAAAAAAACCCTAGCAAGGCGAGCATAAGCATTAGCACTAGTCAGTCTTGTTAGGTTTTTTTGGTCAGATTTTGGTTTTATCAACTAGCTAGTCAAATTTGTTCACTAAACTTTAATCATTGCTGCTTGCTATGGCAATATGCCAATATAAATGTCAGCGATGATATAAAGTGTAAATCGATTGAACTTTTTCTATATCGTTTATATATCGTCGTGGTATGCAAATATATCTGTGGAGCTTCTAGTGGGCAGGAGCTATTGACACATCAGAGCGATAAATAAACATGGATAAATGAGTAATAAGCAGCTTTCTGTGTGTGTGTACCCCAAGACAAAGATAACTATAATGCTAATAATAAAGATTTTTTATTTTTTATTGTTCTAAGGGTATACTCACACTAGGCACATTTGCCTAAAGCCCAAGCGCGATTGTCCTTTCGCTAACAGACAGATATCACAGGATTATTACAGAGGCAGCTGAGGACAATGGTGGAATTTGCAGCTTTACATGCAAACTATAATACCTGTTCTTGAATAAGATGAGAACCAGACCCATTGTAAATGTAAATGTACTCGAATTAAATTAATTGAAAAGTGTGATATCCAAGTAGTTAGAAAGATTTTTGCTGTCATAATGATAACAATAGCGCATACACAAATAGTACATTAAAGGTGGGGTAAGCGATTTCTGGAAGCCAATGTTGATATTTGAATTCACCAAAACAAACACACCCCTACCCTTATAGGGTCTCGCCCCTATTTTGTCAGCTTCGCCCCACACATACGTAGCCTACGCAACCCATGCAACGATTAGTTCTGTGAAACAAAGCAAAACCAATGTTACACCGTGTCTACAACGGACGCGAGCGGCGTGACAAAATAATATAGAAGTCATTATAATCAGTGATGCTGTCTACACTGGATGATGTGTAAATATCGGATCAGCCTTCCAGCGCTGGAGAGAACTCAAGGAGCGGAAGGCCTGGGGACGCCGAGGTTGCTTTGATTCTTCCCGATAGGTGAGTAACACCGCGCGACAAATCCCCGACAGAAAACTGCTGCCGCATTCTGTTTATGATGTGCTGACACAAATTTCAAATGATTTTCAACGGTCGCTTTATCGCGTCCAGTGTAGACAGATTTAGCTGTTGCGGCGCGGCACATCCAGTGTAGACACAGTGTTACTCATCTATCGAGAAGAAACAAAGCAACCTCAGCGTCCGATCGCAGGCCTTCCGCTCCTTGAGTTCTCTCCAGCGCTGGAAAGCTGATCCGATATTTACACGGGTCCCACTTCTTGCCTTATCATTCCGCAGACGTTTTCCACTTTTGTTTTTATCCACCATCTCTATCTTTGTCACTAGGCTCGGCTGTTCACTGAACGCTCTCTCCTCCACATCATGAGTAGACATGCCCATTACTGCTGATTGGCTACAAGTTTGTTTTAGTACTCGGCCCGACTCAGTTTTGTTATGCGTTTTTGAAAAATTACATACCCCACCTTTAACTCTTCCATGCTCTGGCGCGGTTAGCGGTCACACTATGCGTACCGCACCCAAGCCACCTCTTCAAGCGGGCCAGGGCATGGTTAAACGAACCGCACTGGACACAGTACAGAGCAGACACACTTGTGAAATGAACTGGACTTTGGGGGTCAATCATGCTCAAGCACGGATCAGATCCCCTAGTGTGAGTACATCCTAAATCTAAGTGAATAGCAGATAGCACACCACAACTATAACCATAACACAAAAAATTATGAATGATAAAAACATTGACATCCAATCGGAATCATTTCTGCTAAAGAGCTTGAGCATTTAGTGACAGATGACATAACTACATTGAATACTAACATAGTTACCTTTATAATTATCGTTCTTGGTGTAAACAGGCCTTAATAGTGTTACTTCACTGGATGGCCAATTTCAAATGTATTTTGTGTATTTTCAAAATACAAAATACTGTATTTGTATTTAAATACATTTTCCCACACAGTATTTTGTATTTGTATTTAAATAAATTTTTCCACACAGTATTTTGTATTTTTATTTTAAATACATTTTGATGTATTTGTGCCCATCTCTGACTATACCCATCAATAATGGTACAATGAAAGTTTACTTATGACCCACAATCTATCCCTGTCTTGATATTTTTTAAACTATTTTTTTTCTTCTAAGGATCACAAGTGCTTTATTGCATAAGATAAAGCTGTGCATGAGCTTTCTAGGATATGGGTGGCAGTCTGCATGATGTCAGCTGTACTGTAGTCAACACCCATAAACATTTGTTGAGTGATTTGATGCATGTCTCTAGCATATAATTCAAAAGTTACGTGCTGCTGTGAAATTGGCATCACAAAAAGTACCTGGCATTCAAAAGTGAACTGTTTGAGACGTTAGGCTCCCATTAAATCTGACCCCCCTTAAAGTACTACATTCTTTCAGCTTTATTGGATTAGGATGTCTGCTGTCTGTTGTCTGCTAATGAAATTGGTTAAGAACTGACTTTAGTTCTCTTGTACTGTAGTTCTCTTTTGGCTGTGTTATCTGCAGAAGGATAAAGTAAGTTGAGAATGATCTGCATTCTAATACTAGACTGTTTTCATGCAGACTCACGGGTGAGTCTCTCAGACTCACTGAAAGGGAAGGTGTTAGGGTAATTTCCCACATTAAGGAGAAAGATAAATGGTTTAAATATGTAGCTGTTAACCACTGACAGTGATTGCTCTTAAAATACATTCCACTTAGACTTTAGGCATTTTAAGGAGGGATTTTTACGGTGGGAGGTGTACAACACCTGGAGAGTTCATAACCCCGTCACACGGGCAGATGTCTACGCAGGGTTACTTAGAAACATGCAACCACAAGCTTGAAAGAAGATTCCATGGCACCAAATTCCATTCTTTTTGAATGTTCTAAAATTATTGTTACATGTGAGTAATCAATCTGACAATACAGAATTAATTGGTGGGGGGAAATGTGGCAGAAAATTATTTTTAGCGCTTTTGCAAGGCCCTGTTAGAAAATAAACAGGCTGAGAATTTCTCTTAAAGGAATAGTTCACCCAGAAATTAACATTTGCTGAACATTTACTCGCATTCTGGCCAACCAGGATGTGGATGAGTTTGTTTCTTCATCATAACAGATTTAGAGAAATTTGTCATTGCATCAGTTGCTCAACCATTGGATCCTTCTGCAGTGAATGGGTGCCATCAGAATGAGAGTCCAAACAGCTGATGAAAACACCATAATAATCCTCAAGTAATCCACATGACTCCAGTCCATCAATTAACATCGTGTGAAGTGAAAAACTGCATGATTGTAAGAAACAAATCCATTATTAAGATGTTTAATAACGTTTCCTCCTGTGGAAATGTCTATCCCCTGTTGTCCTCTCAGATCAAAATCCACTGACATGTTTATAACTGTTTTGGACTGTTTTCTCTTGTAAATGTTCTTGTGGATTATTGCACTGTTTTTATCAGCCATTTGAACTCTCATTCTGGTGGCACCCATTGGTGAGCAAGTGAAGTAATGCAAAATTTCTCCAAATCTGTTCCAATGAAGAAAAAACTTGTCTACATCTTGGATGGCCTAAAGGTGAGACAATTTTCAGCAAATTCTCATTTTTGGGTGAACTATTCTTTTAAACTGACGAACTGTGAGAAGGGAGTAGGGCAGGACTTGCAGTTTGAGAAGGAACACATCTGCTTTCTCATTGTCACCAGAGCAGAAAAGGAAAGACATGTCTGAGCTTATAGGTCTGTGTCTATATCCCTAACAAATACTCCTATTTAAGCAGATTCATCAAGTTTAAGTAGCACTTTGTTGTCATATATATATATATATATATATATATATATATATATATATATATATATATATATATATATATATATATATATAATATATATATATATATTGGGTAGTACTTATAGCACGTCTATCATTGTGTTAGTAACACAGATTAGAAGTTAACAGTTAGTTCTCACTAAATTGTTGTCAGTGTACACACTCGGTAAGTGAAGTGTTTTCATTGTACCTATTACGCAATCAATTACATAAGAGGTAATTATTGTACCTAGCGTGCTGGTTCTGTTAATCATTATACATACCACTACACGCAATCTTACAAACTAATGTTCAGCCATTTATTTGCTGCTTCGTTCTAATGATTCGTGTGAACCTGTCAAGTTTCTTTTGACCTGTTTTGTAATCAGGTTAACCCATGCCCAGATTCAGCAGTATTGTTTGTATTTAGATCTGGAGCCAAGTGTTGAAAGAGGTTTAAGTTCAGGTCATTTAGTTAAACAAAGAGCACATGGTAGGGCGGTCCGATAATAAAAGTCGCCAGTAGAGCGTGGCGGAGCATTTATAGAGTTCAGCTGGAGTCAGAGAGAACATCTCCTCCTGCGTGACACATAAATCTTCTGTCTACTTTTTGAGAGTCTTCTGCATACTCCATGAAAACGCGTAAGCAAGATTCGGCTATTTATGCGTATAATGATGCCATAATGATTTTTTTCTCTTTGATTTCTTTAGCAATCATTGTTATTTTCAGGTTTTCATATATATATATATATATATATATATATATATATATATATATATATATATATATATATATATATATATATATAATACACACATACTACTGTTCAAAAGTTTGAAATTTTCAAAGAATGAGAATGAAGAATTTTGTTGAGAAAGGGTGCAATATAATATTTAATCAAATAAAATAACATTAATTAAAATAAATGCTGTTCTTTTACTTTGAACTTTCTATTAATCAGGAGTCCTGAAAATAGGTATTATGATTTCCACAAAAATATTAAAACAGCAATGTTTTCAACACTGATAATGTGAAATGATGCATAAACACCAAATCAGCATATTTCAATGATTTCTATAGGGTCATGTGACTTTGAAGACGGAAGTCATGGCTTTTTATTTATATCATTTATATTGAATAATTTTTATATTATTATCTTAGTGTCATATTGAATAACCTGAATTACAAAATTTGAATGTGTTAAATTATTACAGAATTTACTATAAATGTAGATTTAGATTGACAACTTTTTCTATTCATTTATTTATTTATTTTACAAATAAACCTGATAATATAGATAATAATAATTTAACTTAATGTAATATTTTCAAATACCGGCTTTCTATAAATTAAAGCATCAAAGTCTTTGAGGTTCTCAATATTCTTTAACTGAATAATTATGTGCTAACCGTTCTTAAATTCTCCATGACGAAAGCCTTGCACCCTTCTAATCATGACAAGTTGTTGCTGTAATTGAGATTTTAATTTAATAGGCTCTTTGATCATAAGAATTAGGTCAAATCCTTTGAGAATGTGCATAAAAATTAGGACTCATCGAGTTGCACTAGAAGAGAAGAATATTTATACTTTTAGCGTAACGGATGAATAAACAGGCCCAGAGTGATAAGCATGTACTTGCAGCTGTAAATGATTGGCTGCATAGATTTACACAATTACCATATGTAATGAGGGATGACTAATCTCTTCAAACCTCTCAAAGACCCCTGAAGTGGGTTATATGGTTCAGTTTTGATGATAACAGGATAGTTATAGGAACTCCGCTATAGGAACTACTAGTTATAGGGAACTAAATGTTGAAGATGAATTTTATTGGTTCATTCTGTTTTGGGACTTTTATGACTGTGAAATGAAACCCTGTACTGTGTTTTTTTTTTTGGTTTAAACTTTATAGCTCACCATGGCCACACTGCTGTGTCTCTTCTTCTCTTTGCTTGGCCTGGCTGTCATGGGAGCGGTGAAGAACTGCCATCCACAGTGTCGGTGTGAAGTGGAGAGCTTTGGCCTCTTCGACAGTTTCAGCCTTACCAAAGTGGACTGCAGTGGAATCGGCCCTGGGAACGCTCCTGTCCCCATCCCTCTGGACACGTCCCATCTCGACCTCTCCTTAAACTCCATCATCTCCATCAGCGACTCGATGCTCTCCGGACCGGGTTACACCACCTTGGTTAGTCTGGACCTGAGCAGCAATCTCATTTCACATGTCAGTCCCAAAGCGTTCTCCAAACTTCGCTACCTTGAGACGTTGGACCTGAGCAATAACGCTCTTGAGGATCTCGGCGACGGCTGCTTCACCGGACTCCCTCTGGTTGAGCTGGACCTGAGTGAAAACCGATTCAAAGAGTTCAGTCTTGATCTCTTCACCACCAGAGCACAGGATGTACCAATCATGGTGGACCTGTCACGAAACCTTCTTACCTCCGTTTCCAGGAAGACCCCTGGCCATCCATTGAACATCAAGAGTCTTATGCTGGCAGGGAACCAATTGAAGAAGGTGCCGATGCTTAACGGGATCCCACTTCAGTATCTGAACCTGGATGGGAATCTCATCTCCAGCATTGATGCAGGGGCCTTTGTTTCGATGACAGAACTGGTTCACCTGTCTCTCAGCAGCCTGTCTGACCTGACCCTCATTCAACCAGGTGCTTTTAGAGGTTTGAAGAACCTTCAGGTCTTAGACTTGTCAAACAACAGCCGGCTCAAGACGTTGAGCCCAGATGTATTTAGTGGACTCGTCTCTTTACAAGAGCTCAATTTGTCCAATACTCCGGTCACACCATTATCAAGGACAGTCTTTACACAGATGCCAAGCATAAAGAGCATAACATTAGGTCCAAACGTGCATTGCTGGAAGACACACAAGCAAGGACAGTTTCACAGACAGATTGGACAAGCCAAACCTAATGATATACTTACCTGTGACAACGCAGGAATGATCTTATGAGCCTGAAGTGCCAGGAAAGACTCTCTTTCTCACCTTTCTCATCTCTGTGCCTTGTTAGCATCTCATAAGATCTTTTATTTTTTGTAATTCAAGATTGCATCATATTTGCACATACTATGCCAACTAAGGTCCATTATTTTACATGTGTTCATCACATTTAAGCACGCACAGTACATCGCAATGACTCATGCACTTTAGTTACCACATTTCTGTTCTTCTACTTAATGTAACCTGAGATTTACAGTGTGATGTCAGCTCTGATGTGATGTTTTTTTTATTAAACACTAACAGTCTTAAAGGTGTGTAACAAACACTTTGTTCAAGCACACCAGTGTTGCAGGTCAATTTAGAAGTCAGGGTGCCTTAAATAGTAATTCATTTAACTGTAAGTATTTTGGAATTATATGTTTCTAATGTTTGGATGCCACCTTATGATCAATTTTAAATGACTGTGATGGGCAATACAATTTGGTGTATTTAATTTAGGTGTTTTACCTGGTTTAAAATGGGGCGTTTTTAACTGAAGCACAAAGGATAAAATACAATATGTGGAATTTAAGAATTTAATTGTCATTTATTAATTTGTCAGTGAAAAGTTTTCCTAATACTGAACCTAAAATATGATTTATAAACTACAAAATATTTTTTTCTACACATCACTCAGACTGCTACTTGACTGAAATGTAACATTTTCACATCTCTTTATAATTCCTAAATTGTCATTTCACAGATGTTTACTTGATGTTACTCTGAAATTTTGCACTTTTTATGAGATTTGTATGGATTTAAAAAAAAAATGCATGATGATTGTTCATCATGTGAGCTGAGATATGTTTTACGTTTGTACAAAATTATACTCCTAATAAAAGATAATCAACTTTACACATAACAGTGTGTTTGTGTTCAAACTTGTGATTTACTGCTCATTTCCCCAAACCGTATCAAAACCTCCAAAGTTATGCCAGGGCTGACGTGTCTTTCGGCACATCTTTCCGAGTCACACAGTGCATTTAGTCATAAATCAGGCCTTGCTAATGTGGTTCTCTTCAGTTTAACACACGCAGACAGCCATGATTTGTTTATAAAAACACACCCAGTGTTTTATCCCACACTTTTTTTTTTCTTTTCTTTTTTACAAGAATAAGGCATTATCCATTTGCTCAGACTAACCATGGACAGCAGTTTTAGGCGAACAGAAGACTTGATGGCTGAATTGGAACAGATGACTTCAGCCTGTCAGGCTTTAGGCTTGTAGGCCTCAGACCGAGTATTCATATATCCCCTTAGCTGCTCTGAATTATTGCCAAGATCCAGCTCTTTGAAATTCTAGGAGACTAATGCCAAAGACACATCCCCCCTCTTCTTTTCTACACAAAAGCTTAGTGGAAAAAAGGTTTACTTAACGGCTAAACTTTCTCTTCGTCAATTCTGCGCTCTCTGCCATGCTCAGGATAAATAAGTAATGTAAATAAACGTGGGCCAAAGAGGAACAACAGTCAAGAACCAACAGTCATGAAATCCTTCAAAATAAACTAGATTAGCATTTCCTGAAGAAAAATCCATTGCTGTAAGCTTTAGTTCTGTGTAAATAAAAAGACCAATCACAATTTAGTATGCAAGTGAATGAAAAGACAATATAAGACCAATTGCAAACCAGATTATGGAGGGTTCACGCGTTTTTTTCATGTAATAACACCAGGCGCATGGCATGTCTAGAGACTCGTTTTTAAGTTGAACTTTTAACGTGCAACAGACAGGCGTCCATCGTGCGTGTTTACACAGAAAAACTGCAGAAAACCCTGTTTTCTTTGCCATGCCACTTTTAAACAAAAACACATTCTGTGTGAATGATAATATTGCTGCTAATTTCGAAAGATTATGATTCTAGCAGTCTCTTTTAATAGAAGATATTCAATGTTTATTCTTACAATCTTTGAAAAATGATAGCTTGTTCATTAGGGACAGAGACAATGTTGACATGAAACCCCTTTAAAAAAATCCCAGTCTCCACTTGTAAACACCAACAATGTTGTAATCTTAATAAACTCTCTCAACCAGATTCCCAGTGTCAAGTTAATTCAAGGCTAAAAGTTCAAAATTATTGCTAGAGCAAAGACAATGGCCCAATGCCAAACACCTGACACAAACTAAAAGCACAAGAGAATCGATACAGAACGGGCAATCACATTTGAGTCAGATTAAAAGAGTTCAGTGTCTGGAACCAGAACACAAACAACAATGGAATGAAGCCAGAAAAAATGCAGCCATGATCACATTTCACCTATGAAAATCTCATGAATTTTTCATTAGAAAAGCATTCTTACAATGTGCTATACCAGTGCTTTTTTCAGACAGTGTGCTGCTATTGATTTCCAATTTGGTTTCAGAAAAAAATTGAAAATATGTCAAAATATGAAAACTATTTCATAGTTGCAGGTTTAAAATTACAGTCTTGAGCAGAAAAACTGCACTACACATGCACATAAAACAAGCCACATGATCCACTCCAACTTCTTGTTTTCATACAATTTGTATGATTCACATCATATGAATTTATACAAAATTCCCACCTTGTAACATTGTTTTATTTCTCAGGAGACCAGGTTGTGTACACAGTACAAATAAATGAAAGTTCTCATGTGCTTCTTTGAATAAACAAAGGTGGGCCTGTAATTATTCTTGACTGATATCTAGTTGACCATGCTTTTTTTTTTTAAATACACCAAATAAAAAGCAAAGAACATCCTTCTCTGGATTTCACATCCTTAAAACAGTGTACCAAGTTTTTTTCCTCCTCTAAATATTCAGTATGGAAGCCCATTTCTGCCACATTAATAAAAAAAGTTATTGCAACATTTTAATCTCATAATTCTGACTTTTTTTCTCACAATTCTGACTTTTCTTTTTGACAAAAAGTCAGTTTACATATCTGAATTCTTAGTTTACATCTCACAGTTGTTTTTTGTTTCCAACATAAAAAATGAAAAAAGGAAATTGCGAATTGTAGTTTTCACTTGTAAAGTTTTTTTCGCGATTCTGAGAAAATATGATATAAATTTGATATAAAGTGATAAGTAATATGATATAAGCTGTGAGATAGAAACTTTTTTTAAATGTTTTTTTTCTCTCTTAATTATGAGTTTATATCTCACAATCCAAATTTTTGAGAAAATAGTCTGAATTGTGAGATATAAACTCAGAATTGTGAGGAAAAAAAAATCTGAATTGTGAAATAAAAAGTACACAATTACTTAAAATGGAAATGGGCTTCCATACTTGAGTGTGAGGCAGTGCACAGAAGTTTCATTTTCAAGCTGCTGCTGGAGTCACGCACAGTACAGTCATCTTCATTCCCTTTTGTTAAAGACCCAGCGTAAGTCTCACAGTATCAGAAAACCAGCACAATAGAGGCTTTCTCACTGCGTGCAAGAGAAAAGCTTTATTGTGCACCAGAATAGACACACCAGGCTCTGTGTTCACACGTCACACTCAACCGGGTTAGTGTTTTGTGTCAGAACAGAACATTTGATGTAGCTAAACTCCCTTGAGAGGTTCTGACCACCTAATGATGTTTACATTCCATGTAATGCATTAGTGCAATACCATCATACACTTGTCATTTTTTGCATACCTCTGCAGAATGGATTCAAGAAACCTCAGAGTGCCTGTTATCATCACTAGAGAAAAAAAGAGCCTTGTTGCACATTCAATGAAGGCTGAGGACGTGCCTACGGAGTAATCTGATCATGGAGCAATCTGTACTGCCAAGAAACCATTCTTTCTTGGGACTGAACCATTCAGAGGACACTAATCTGCCTTTTCATTTGTGAACAAAAATGATTTGTACAGTACATGACTTTGAGTTTAGCGAATTCCTTTGTCCTGTATGACACTGTATGCATCAAAAAACATGGACAAAATCACAATTTTAGTCAATTATACACTGTTGTTTGCTCCTGAGCACAGACCTGTGAGTGTTTGCTTTTACTTATCTGCTTTAACTCATGTGGGTTGACCAGCACACACTCATTCCTGCCCATTCCTGGGTGGTCAATGTCCAGTTTCCTGTTTTGACTGATAACAATAAGGATTGCAAATCAGATTCACTTTCAGGCCAGTAAAAGGGACATTTACAAAAGCTCTCCTGCACGTACAAGCTTATATTAATATGACTCAACTAAATGGTTAAATGATTTTGTTAGCACTTGCGTAACTTAGGGTTGGTGTTGTACCATGGGCTTTCCAAGAAAAACAGACATATCCTGAGACTGTAAACCCACACTGACGTCCTACACATCTGGTTACCATTAAGGTCCGTTGACTCGAGTTACTCGCTGCAGGAAACAATCGCACAGCTCAAAAGAACCTTCTGAGGGAGCCTTTGCCAAAATGCTGCCCGAGCCTCATTTGTTGCTTCAAGTGATAGTTCACCCAACATTGTAAATTCTAAACCTGTATGACTTTCTTCTTTAGAACAAAAAAGGAGATATTTTGAAGAATCATTCCATATTAATGAGCATATTTGTCACATAAATAACAGAATACAGGTTTGGAACGACATGAGGGTGAGTAAATAATGACTGATTTTTCATTAAACATTTGATTAGGGTTCTACTCAAAGGATCTGAATCTGAAACCTTAAACTCTGAAACCTGAACATTCAAGGCTCCTTTCTAGGTCATATGAATTTGACCTGTTTTAGAGAGCTCTAAAGTAAATGTATCAAGTGTAATGTATAGCATATCAAGACAATGCAAAGATAATTAGTCTTAAAGCAACAGAGCAGCAGCAGCAGGTTCTGTTTAAGCTTGGCTCTTATCTGCAGCAGCTGTGTAATTGCCTGCACATGCCCCTTTTTGCCTCAACCATAGTACAGATTTCCCAGCTGACTACTGAGAAACTATTTTACTTTGAGCACCACCTTGTGGCTACGGCAGAAACCACGATTTAAGTTAACAAACTTCTCTTCTTCATGACATTTCACTGACAGAATGTGATATAGGTAACACTTTACAATAATGTTCATTAGTTAACATTAATTAACTACATTAGTTAACATGAACTAAGAATGAACAATACTTATACAGCATTTATTAATCTTAGGTAATGTTAATTTCAGCATTTACTAATGCATTATTAAAATCACAAGTTGTGTTTGTTAACATTAGTTAATGCATTGTGAACTAACATGAACAAATAATGAACAACTGTATTTTTATTAACTAACATTAACAAAGATTAATAAATAGTGTAATAAATGTATTGTTCATGGTTCATTCGTGTTAATTAATACATTTACTAATGTTAACAAATGACACCTTGTTACCGTTATATATCTGGCACCATGCAATAATTTTTCCTAAATAAATAAATACTAATAATAATAATTCAGTCAGAATAACTGTGGCGTTCTGTGGTAGGCTGTATCTTAGTATAAAGCACTCAACTAAAAATGTAATGTATAAACAAACGGAAAACAGTTTGTTTTCTATTCTATATTTTCTTAATGTCTCTATTTTTAATTTTTTTCTTCTCACATAAATACATCTTATTTTAAGGATGTTCAGATTTGAAGAATCTGATTGTATTTTTTTAGTATTAAAAATACTATGAAAATTATTATTGCTATTAGTAGTAGTAGTATGGTAATACAGTCTAAACAGCATAAACATCAAGAGAAAGAAAATGAAATATCGACTGCATTAAAAAAAAAAAAAAAATTGGGGGGCCTTTTATACCTGTTCTTGGTTGTTTAATTTCCTTCCCAAAGTGCCCAATGCAAAATTTGCCATATCACAGCTGGACAGACCACACAATCACATTACATGGAAATATTCACATTTTAGCAACGTTAGTCTATCTAGATCCCAACATTTGTGTTAGTTTCAGTCCAGTTATAATGGAATGTCAACAGTGATTGAGAGTGTGAATTCTCTTCTTAATCAGGAAGGATATGATATAGGTTTCCCTCTTGCTTGTGGTGAGTTTGCATTTCCTTCCTCAAGTGCTTACAGTACGGCTGGAGTTTCCAGATGTACTGCAATTAAACTGAAAGAGGAGTCAATGTTCCTGCAGTGAATAAAGAGAGTAAGGTGTTTACGGAGCTAGTTAGAGTTTAGAAGAACTTTTTGTTCTTATGCCCCGGAAACTTGACAGAAAAGTCGACTGTTTACTGTAAAACTCTTCCGAATCTGTTCTGAGGCTGCGAGGATATTCGACAGATAGTATGGAAATAGCATAAATGATGAAAAGAGCTTACAGGTGTTCCTTGACGTTACTGGCGTTTTTGTGTGTCTTAAAAGGTAAGTCACTTCTCAAATTCAGTTAACTTTCAAAAGCACTTAAAATAGATGTTTATTTTCATGACTCTAAATAATGTTTTAGTATTGTAAACATTCACATTTCCTTTTAATGTTGTCATGTTATAGTTTCCGGTTTATGTTAATATTTTGTACAATTTTCTTGTTCACGCGCGTCTCTCACGCGATTTAAAGTCACTTCAAGGGCTCCAATAAGACAGTTTGTACAAAGTCCAAAAGTGGTTTGTGTAACAAAAAACTCAACTCGCTTGTTTCATTTCTCATTTCAGTATGTGAACTGTGCTCATCTGTTCGAGCAAGTCGTGCTACAAAGTTTGTGGCGGAGGGCGGCAGTCTCCAGTTGGGCTGTGAAGTGCAACACTGTGGGCTGGCTGGCTGGACTGGAGGATGGGTTTTCCAGGAATTGAACACACTACGATTTACTTCCCTCATTCCCTCTGAACGAATCGAGATGTCCCGTTCCAGCTCAACAGCCAATAGCACACATCTGTTACTCCACATTCACAACATCAACCAGTCAGATGCTGGAGCATACAAGTGTTTGATATCCTGGCCTCAGAATATCACTAGCAGTGGACATGTGACATATGTTAATGTGACTGCAGGTATATACATATGCATGCTGTTGGTTTGAAATGATTTACTTTTTTTGGTTTCATAATGCTCACAGCATATTGTTAAAATGAGAAAGTATCTATTTTTATTTTTGGCCAGCAGCAGCAGCAGCAGACTCATCAGGCAGAAGCCTCTCTCATAGAGTCCTGCTTTGTTTTGGTGCCTTGATGTGTTTTCCAGTTGTTTTGGGATTTGTTTGGTGTCTCACCAGGAATCATCATCCACCACCACCACCCCCTGTCCCTCGCCCCCGCACGTCCTGTAAGATTCAATATATCAATCAACTTTATAGATTTATCAATTTAAATTAATTAATGTAATTTAAATGTATACATTAATCTCAAATTTAAATTATAAAAATATAAAATTCTGTTTTCTTGTTCTAGTTGCAGCTAGAGTGAAACCAAAAATGGAAGTAAGTATCTCAGTGCATTGTGTGTTTTGATAAGAATCTGATTTGTTTAATCAGTCAATATGATCAATTTCTTTACTTGTCTTTATTTGTGCAGTTGGTGTATGCAGAAGTTGCAATGAACGATTCAAGGCGGCAGAATGATCATCCAAACCAAGCGTCTGAGCCAACTGTCTATTCCTCTGTGCGTTTCTCCTGAACACAAAGACATCTTGCATTTCTATCTCTCATGTGGCTGTGGGTTATTTTCAATACCAGAGCAAATATGACTGTAAACATAGTGGCAGTACAGTTACAAAGTTAGACAACAAGATTGAAAAGATATCAACTTGACTTCGAAATGTGAATGCTAGCAATGTTACACTTTGATTTAATATACAGTAGTTGTAAAGCCATTTTAAATGTTGTTGTTCTTCCAGATATGTCTGTAGAATGTGTGCATTTTGTATTTAAGATGTCTGGTTGTACTTGAAATAAAAGGGGACATATCATAAAAAATTGCATTGGACTCATACTTCAAATATTTTTCACAACAGACAGGTATTTGACACAAAATACATTTTATTTTTTATAATAAATTCTTAATGGCACATGCCATAACCAAATATACATATACATCATCTTTAAATTATTTTTATTTTGACTCTCTGTGTATTTTTTTTTACGTAACATCAAAAGCAATAAATTATGGCAGTACAAACATATAAGCCAACACATTTTATGTCAAAGTTTGTCACTATTGTACAAGAATATTTAACTCGCTCTCTGCAGTCTAATGCCCTCACTAGTACCGCTGAAAACTAACAACTGAATCATGAGGAATGAGGAGACACATATATGTAAATAAATAACACACAATTTCAAAAGAAACTCCTTCAAAAATGATTCTGCCAGGCATAATTGAATAACAAAGCATTTACAAAAAAGGACCTTTTGTACATCCACAAGTCTGAAAGTAAGAAAAACATGTTTATGTGTCTGTGCTTTCTCAAGTGTGTTTGAGAGCTCAAAATGAAATTTAGTGAAGTATGTAATTTCATTTTTTAAGTTCAATTGTGCAAATATAAAATTAGTGTTGAACAAATATACTGAAGTCTTTATTTAGAGAACTAAATGTACGCTGAAATGAACAGACAGATTTTACTTTAAAAATATAATAAAATGTGTCTTTGCCATCCATGAAATATGTTTTTTGTTAAAACCTTTCCCCTTTACCACAAATAAACCATGGCGATCTTCATCTTTGGTTACCCTCAGGAAAGGTGAATTCGACCGTTTCACATCACTCAAAAAGAACAGATCTCAATCCTCAGCAGAGCAGAGTTCTCTATAGTATTTTAAGGCTTACACTGATGGGCGATGTGTTACAAGACTCAAAATGACCCGTAATCTCTGCAAAAGACCGAGTACAGTACAGGTGCTTATAATGCTATTTTGTAGTCCATATATCTTGTAACATTTAATGACTGAGAACTCTTCAAGTTTTTCAAATGGCTGTGTTAATATTGAGCATCTGTCTAGAAAGCAATTGCAGTTAGGCAAGGACAGTTTTCTACACTTGATTGAGCACTACATTTAAAATGTTGGTAAAACAGAGACATTTGTTGCTTTTTCTACTGAGACTGGTGTTCATTTCTGTACTCTGAACCATTTGTGTGTGTTTGTAGGATCAGTTCTTACAATAGTGTTCAGTTGTGTATTATGATGAACAGTGATAACTGTTGCGTCGGTAAGAGAAAATGGTCCCTTTTTCTTCCAATCTATAAAAATCCATTCAAAGTCACTGCCTAGAAAGACAAAGAACAGACACACTGGGTAAACTAAGTAGTTTTAAAAGTCCACAGATTTAATAAAGTACATGTAAAATTAAAATGGGGATAGGTGAAACCCTTTATTTTCTTTTGAACTGACACCAAGTACTATGTATAGCCACTATTTCTGACATAAATATAAAAACAGATATATTTATATTTGTAAATTTCATTTTAATTAATTTTGTTCGGTAATTTGTTATGTGCTTTTGTCATTTTTTTAGTTGTTAATATTTCTATTTAGCTTTAATATTTTTTTTTTTTTTTTTAAATAACATGCCTTAGTTTTAGTTAATAGTAACAACAGATGAAAATCCTTTGTGATTTTTTTAGGGAAAAAAAGGTAATTAATTTAGCACCATTTAACATTCCATTATTAGCATTAAAAGGGCTAAACTGGAAATGATGACTCGTTTATTGCTGTTTATTTCAGTTTTTGAAAACTCTTTCTGATGAGTAAAAGGATAAATAGTCACTATTCTTTATATATATACTGTACTTAATAACAAAATTATTTTTTTCACTTCAAACTAAGATTCACATTCATTTTTATGCTAAATAATTAAAGGGTAATAAAAAAAATAAGTACCAAGAAAAACTTTAGATTTATATTTTATGCAAGTTTTTATTTCAAGATGCATCTATACCTAGCTTAAAGATATGTAAATACAGTAATATGCAAAGTACCTTTTGTCCATGCAGTGTCTTCTGTCTGACCTAATGACCCTGAAAGAAAGGGGAATGATTATTCTTAGTAAATTAATTCCAATCTCATTCAGCTTACAAATGGAATCAAATGTACTGTTACAGACTTATGATAACAAATGCACTTGCACTTCAAAAACAAGAGTAACATACACACTGTTATCATTTCAACATCAGCATTGTTGACCGACTTTGAAACTGATTTCAAAATACGCCCAGTCAATATTAAAGTTATTCAAGTACACAGTACTTACAGTGGTGTGGCTCAGTTTGTCAAAGCGGAATTTCAAGTTTGACCTCGGTGAAGTTTTGCTCTTTCCATCTAAGAAAAAAAAAAACAGGTGAGTTATTGTTTTTGTGCCAAGTGCAAGCATTTATGTGTGCATGCAAGTATACTCATGTTTATGCACGTCTCATAGCCACAAATATGTGGACACCACCTTATAACTGATGAGTTATAACTATTTTAATTGCGAGTCTGACTATTTCAACTATTACCAGTTTCCTATTAATGGTTTGAGAAATTAGAAATGTTCAACAAGCATATATAGGTCTGGTTTTCAAGGGTTCAATTACTTTTAGCCGCAATTACTTTTAGCCAAATACTTGTGTATTTTAGTAAACATTTTTAACATTCTAATGTTCAACATTTCTAATTTTCAAGTAATAGTTCACTCAAAAATTAAAAATTTGCTGAAAATGTTGTCACCCTCAGGCCATCCAAGATGTAGATGAGGTTGTTTCTTCATCTAAAGAGATTTGGAGAAATTTAGCTTTTCTTTACTTACTCATCAATGGATCCTCTGCAGTGAATGGGTGCCGTCAGAACGAGAGTCCAAACAGCAAATAAAAATCACAATAATACACAAGTGAACCACAAAACTTCAGTCCATAATTTAATGTCTTGTGAAGCAAAAAGCTGCATGTTCAAATCCATCACCACATTTTTAACTTCCGTAATTTCCATAATATTACTTTGTTCAGTTAAAAAGTTGTCAGATCTGAATCAGTAGAGAAATATGCAGATCAAGCACCACTTGCAAGCAAAAACAGTCCAAAACAGTTCTAAACAAATATATTGCTGAGCAAGTTATGTAATGCTAAATGTATCCAAATCTATTCCAATGTAGAAACAAACTCATTTACATCTTGGATGGCCTAAGTGTGAGTACATTTTCAGCTATTTTTTATTATTGAAGTTTTTCAATATTTATCTTTTATTTCAGCTTTATTGCAATTACAGAAAACAGTGTTCTAAAGAGCTAAATATGAAATAATTCCTATCCTCTTTCAACTATTACCAATTGCTTATTGATAAAATATGTTGGTTTTCAGGTGTCCAACTTACTTTTGGCTGTGCAGTGTATGATTGCTTCAATTTATTTATATTGTGTATGATTGCTTGCTCACCCGTGGGACTGCGGCACATGATCAGCGGTGTTCCGGAGTTCTGGCTTTCCACGCTGAGAGATGGACTGTACACCGATGAAGCCGTGGACGGGTGACTGCTCTACAGGACACAACACACACCAAGTGACAGTCTGAGTAAACTGCAGAGGTAATGTTAATACTAGTTCCATCACGATAGATTGTCCTAGAACTAGCTGTGCTGCAGTAATTAGTCATATCGACAGACGTCAGGCTGAGAGGATCAATGCAAAGGGCCGTTTAGTGTGTGATGGTTATCTGTAAATCAGCTGGGTACAGGAAGTTTCTGAAGCATAATTGAATTGTTTTCATAGTGAGCGTATCTGAGGTGATTATCTACAGGAGCTTTGCAAGAGAAAGAAACACACTGCAAAAATTATTTTCTTAATCATCTTAATCATTTTGTCTTGCTTTCCAATTAAAAAAAAACATTTAAACCACCTAGACGTGATTGAAGCATAAGTGAATTGTTTTCACAGTGAGCTTATGTGAGGTATTAATTATCACAAGAGCTTTGCTAGAGTAAGAAACACACAGTAAAGATAATTCTCATAATCATTTTGTTGTTTTCCAGCTTAAAAAGAAAAATACAAACATCCTTAAAAAATTTACTTTTTCATTCGTTCCTTTTAAAACTCAGTTGACAAAATCTTGTTTTAAGCATAAACTTCATTAAATGTTGTTAGGCTTACATAAAAGCAAAAATATATATATATATATATATAGTATCTCACAAAAGTGAGTACACCCCTCACATTTCAGCAAAAATTTTAGTATAATTTCTCAAGGAACAATACTGCACAAATTAAACTTGGATATATTTTAGAGTAGTCAATGTGCAGCTTGTATAGAAGTACAAATTTACTGTCCTCTAAATATAACTCAACATATAACCATTATTGTCCAAATAACTGGCAACAAAAATGAGTACACCCTAGGTGAACATGTCAAAACTGTGTCCAAAGTGTCAATATTTTGTAGGGGCACCATTGTTATCTAGCACTGCTTTAATCCTCCTGGGCATGGAGTTCACCAGAGCTGCACAGGTTGTTGCTGGCATCCTCTTCCACTCCTCCATAATGACATCACGGAGCTGCTGGATGTTAGACACATGGTGCTTCTCCACCTTCCGCTTGAGGATGCCCCACATGTGCTCAATAGGGTTCAGGTCTGGAGACATACTTGGCCACTCCATCACCTTCACCTTCAGCAGCAAGGCAGTTGTCATCTTGGCGGTGTGTTTGGGGTGGTTGTTATGTTGGAAAACAGTTTCTGAAGGGAGGGCATCATCTTCTGCTTCAGAATGTCACAGTACATGTTGGAATCCATGTTTCCCTCAATGAACCGCAGCTCCCCAGTACCAGCAGTAGTCATGCAGCCCCAGACCATGATGCTACCACCACCATGCTTGACTGTAGGCAAGGCACAATTTTCGTGGTACTCCTCACCAGGGCGTCGCCACACATGCTGGACACCATCTGAGTCAAACAAATTTACCTTAGACTCATCAGACCACAGGACATGGTTCCAGTAATTCATGCTCTTGGCCAGGTTGTCTTCAGCAAACTGTTTGCAGGCTTTTTTGTGATCCAGCTTCAGAAGAGGCTTCCTTCTGGGACGACGGCCATGCAAACCGACTTGCTTGAGTGTGTGGCGTATGGTCTGAGCACTGACAAGCTGACCTTCAACTTCTGCAACCTCTAAAGCAATGCTGGCAGCACTCATGCGTCTGTTTTTTGAAGCCAGCTTCTGCACCTGACGCACAGCACAAGGACTCAACTTCTTTGATCGACCCTTGCGAGGCCTGTTCCGAGTGAAACCCGTCTTGGAAAACCTCTGTATGACCCTGGCCACTGTACTGTAACTCAGTTTCAGGGTGTTAACGAACTTCGTATAGCCTCGGCCATCTTTGTGGAGAGCAACAATTCTAATTCTCAAATCCTCAGAGAGTTCTTTGCCATGAGGTGCCATGTTGAACATCCAGTGGTCAGTATGAGAGAATTGTACTCAAAGAACCAAATTTGAACTGCTCTAAAACAAGATACACAAATTTGTATGGTCCTGTCAAGCAGACAAAACATGAACATGATGAATAGGACATGTGGCTTTGCATGGTTAAACGATGTATAGCTGTTATCACTTAGGGTGTACTCAGTTTTGTTGCCAGCTTTTTTGACAATAATGGCTGTATGTTGAGTTATTTTCAGAGGACAGTAAATCTTTGCTGCTATACAAGTTGCACATTGACTACTCTAAAATATATCCAAGTTTAATTTCTATAGTATTGTCCCTTGAAAAGATATACTCAATTGATTGCCGAAATGTGAGGGGTGTACTCACTTTTGTGAGATACTGTATATACACACACACACACATTTATTTGTTTCAGTTTTTCTGTATCATCCAGATATGTATTTTTGTTTTTACAAAAAATATTTTGTTCAATCGTTGATCGTTTTTCAAAATAAATTAATACTTTAATTCAGCAAAGATGTTACATTGAAAAAAAGTGATAGTAAAGATTAATTATCTGTTAATTGTAACAAAATATTCTATTTTGAATAAATACAGGCAGTTGGCTTACGATGGTTTCCAACACTGATAATAATTTAGCATATTAGACTGATTTCTGAAGGATCATGTGACACTTAAGACTGGAATAATAGCTGCTGAAAATTCATCTTTGCCACCACAGGAATAAATTATATTTTACGGTATATTACATTATGCACCTGTTATTTTAAACTAATAATATTTCACAATATTTTTGCATCTATCATATTATGATAAATAAATGTACATACAGTACATACAAAGTACTATATATATATATATGTAACACCATAAGATCTTACGCAGTTTTGCTTCTCAAGTACTCAAGGTTTAAGGATGCTGAGATAATATATACTGCTACTGTTACTGAAATACTGTTTTTTTTTTTTTTTTGCAGTGTGTCTCTCTTGAATCTCCCAAAAGGTCAACAGAACTCTTCTGTCTGTGTGTGTAAGTGTGTGTCACCATTTCCAGCTCCTCCAGTCCGTCTCCCTCCCCTGCTGTGCTGCTGAAGCTGCTGGTGCTGGAGGAGGATCGGGAGATATTAGCTCTGCCGCTACACTCTTTCAGCTTCACAAATGGCCTGCAGGACCAAACCAACGGGACAGAGATTACACAACAGAGATCCACTGTTTACTGAAGAACTACGAAGGAGACAGGAATATCCTTTCACATACATTCTAAAAGTGAAGATGCTGGTAAAGGATTTAAAAATGAAGCCCGATTACATATCTGACTCATCAAATGTCAAAACACTCCAACACCGCATGCACATCTTCTGTTCCTGAGGAACTGGAACTGAGAAACCCACCTCTCTTTGTTTGGGCAGATCTCTGGTGAACTCGGATTGGATGACGTCTCTGACCTCACATCCTGCGAGTGAGGTAACACTTCTGTTTTTTGGTCACTACAAAAACACAGAATATAGTTTACAGTATGTAGTGCTTTTCTGAAATACTAAATGTAAAAAAATAATTATATATATACATACAGACAAACACAACATTCCTGAATTTTCAGCAGTCATTATTCCATTCTTCAGAGTCACATGATCCTTCAGAAATCATTATAATACACTGATTTGGTGGTCAATTATTATTTGTACTCGATTTTTTATATTTCTTATTATTATCAATGTTAAAAAGTTTTTGCTGCTTAATATTTTTGTGTTAACTGTGATACATTTTTCAGGATTCTTTGATGAATAGACAGGAATTAATTTGAATGACTTGGTCATTGAACAGCATTAATTTGAAATATTTAATTTTTATAACATTAGAAATGTCTTTACTGTCACTTTTGATCAATTTAATGTGTGCTTGCTGAATAAACGTATTAATTAATGTTGCTCTCTCTTTTTAAAATCATGCATACCCAGACTTTTGAAAGGTAGTGTATCAGTTTTCACACAAAAAAACAATATTAAGCAGAAAAACTGTTTTCAACATTGCTAATAATAAGAAATGATTCCTGATCAGCAAATCAACATATCATCATGATTTCTGGATGATCATGTGACACTGAAGACTGGAGTAATGTATAAATTGTCTGTATATTTGTTTACCTGCGAGATGGATGTTTCTCAGTTGGACTTTCTGTGCTGGAGTGCAGTCTGGGGAACAGACCAGAGCGCCGCTTTACTGGACTCTTTAAAGGAGATTTTGCAGACAGCACTGGAGGCTGACAAACACAAACACAAACCCTATCACACTGCTGCACTGCTTCATAATAATAAATGATTTCAGCATGTTTGTACACTGGATGAGATAAGAATTTAATCTGAATAAATGAAAATAAAGGAAGTACAGTGAAGGTGCTCTTGGTGCACTCCATGGTGTTCTGCTGGAGTCCTCCACCGCTCACGCTGGACGGGACCCCTGCCGCCATTCCAGGAATCTTGTGTTTATGAGTCACCATCGTCTCCATAGAGTGGCTCCTCACACGCATGGCCCTCTGACACAGACAGAGGAAGAGGAAGAGGGTAAGAGAGGAACAGAAAATGCAAAACTGCACTAAGCATGAGCACAAATATATTTGTATTGGCAAAAAAGAGAAATAAGAACTTGTCACAGTTTAAAGTTTATATGTGCATTATTTATATTAGTTGGTTAATAATTTATCTTAAATTACTTATTTTATTACTTTCATGACATTTATTTTTTTATATATAGCCCTAAAACTACCCATAATAATGATGATGGAGTTTGAAAAAATGGAATTGTATTACCATAAACAACCAGGAGATGGAGCTACACACCAGCTTTATACTAAAGCCAAAGGTCAAACAACGGTTAAAAAACACTATTCTATTCTGTTATTTCTATATATATTTTTTTTGTATCACATTTATATTTCTTGCTTGTAAATTTACAAACTTTGCCACTTAAAAAACATTTAAAAATATGCATTTTATAATATAATATAATTTCTTCAATATGATATGTTACCCCTTAAAAACATTTAAACTATTTTATATATAGTTTATATATATAGTGTAGTGTATAGTATAGTATATATATATATATAAAAAAAAAAACACAATAAAAGTACAAACAATCTATGAAATAATCTGGGAGTCTTGTGTTGTTGTATACATGTTTAATGTGCACTGGTCATCTGCATCAGTTCAGCTTGGTAATGATACACAGTCACGGCCGCTACGCAGATCAGAACTGCAGTGTATGTGTGTGTCTGCAAACCACCCCACACACACCTCCACCCTGCCTGAAAACACCCACACACAGCAAAACCATGCATATGGTCACTAACACAAACACAGGCCTTCTAAGAGCTTAGTCCAGGGCATGTTCAGACAAACAGAATCATATGCACACAAACAGACAGACAGAAAGTAAACAGGTTTTAAATGGTTTTGGGTTTAAGTCTCTTATGCTCAACAAGGCAGCATTTATTTGAAAACCTATAAAATGAGAAATTTTGTGAAATATTATTACAATTTAAAATAACTGCGTTCTATTTAAAAAATAAAATAAAATGTATTTTATTCCTGTGATGGCAAAACTAAATTAGTCTTCAGGGTCACATGATCCTTTGGAAATCATTCTAATATGCTGATTTGCTGCTCAAGAAACATTTCGTATTATTACCAGTGTTGAAAACAGTTATGCTGCTTAATATTTTGGTGATACATTTTTTTCAGGATTCTTTGAGGAATACAAAAGAACAGCATTTATTTGAAATAGAAAGCTTTTGTAATATTATTTGTCTTTGCTGTCACTTTTTATCAAGTTAATGCTTACTTGCTGATAAAAGTATAAATTCCTTAAAAAAAATCTTACTGACCCCAAAAATGGTCATTTTTGTACATATTGTAGACTATTTTTATATTTCAGAGGGAATTGAGAATACTTCACTGAATAGAACAAATGCAAAGAGCAACATCATTCAGTAAAATCTTTAGTTCTCTGGGTTTTTAAGTAGTCAAGGACAGGACATCTCACCTTAAAAGACTCCAGCAGCCCTCCATGACCTCCATTTTCTAGCCTTTCTTCATCTGTAGTTGAGCCCAGTCCTACTGTGGCCTGTGTCTGTCTGTGCAGTTCATCGTGAAGGTTATCTAACAGTGCTGCCCGTGTCCTCTCCTGTCACACACACACACACACACCCACAACGACAGATAATGATGCAGATAGGCTAATTAAAGCAATAGTTCACCCCAAAATGAAAACTCATTAGTAAATAATGACAGAATATTAATATTTTGGGTGATTATTCCTTCAAATGACTAGTTTATACTATAGTAAATTGTGGATCTCTGGATTTGTTTTCTCACCTCTAGCTTGGCGAACTTGTCAGACTTGCAGCATGCATTTTCTGCGTTGATCAATTTTGTCAGGAGAAATTCCCGGAACTCGGGACCCTGGGAAAGAGTTGTTCTCCATCATCTTATGATACAAATCATCATCTCCTTCAACATTTAACAGAAGCAATCTTCTGTATTACCTTCTTAAAGACCGCAGGGTTTGGAAGAGAGGGGCCGAATGGAGGGACATCCTCTCTGGCTGTGACGGACACCTGTGAGCACCGATAGATACCTCAGATCAGTGGGATTGATGGGTATCTGGAGTAATTCAGTGAGGTGTTTGACAAACCTTGTACGTGGTGTGGTCAGTGCAGGGGTTTTCCGCCTGCACTAGCACATAGGCATGAAGGAAGTTAGATGCGATCATATCAGGAACGAATGGTGTGGGCCCTTCCTGGAAGACGGCTGCGACAATGTCATTGCCAATATGTCTCTTCCTCTGGAGCTGAGAGAATATGACACAAGAGGAACATATTTATAAATATTTAAAATGTAATGGATTTTGCCAACACAATTTTTAGTCAAGATAAGCATACAGGCATTATATTTAAATATTTATACATATATTAAAATATAGTTTATTTTATTTAAATTTTTAATTTGAAATTAATTGAATTTAATGAAATTAATTAGTATTAAAAAAAAATTTGCAATGTGAATTTCATTAAGTACATTTCTCCCAAATTTTCATTTTATCTCCATAATTTTCATTATTCATCTCTTTACCGTAAGGGTTAGGGTTAACACATAATAATAATAATAATAATAAATTAATAAATAAATAACGGTAGTATCTTAATTCTTTGATTAATAAAAATTGATCAAAGAATTGATTAATTCATTTTTTTTTAGAAAAATGTGTTCAGGATTTTTTTTTTTTTTCATTACAGCAATTTAGATTTGGAAGGAACACATGCTCAACTGTAAAGACAATAATTTTTTTCTTGTTGATTTTAGAGTGAAATATGAATATAAAGAGTGTATAAAATCCTTGACAAAAAATACAAATAAAAAAATATTACAAAAAATAATAAATAACTACAAAATATTTAAATAATAGATATTAATTTGATTTAAAAAGTTTAAGTAAAAATTAAATAATATTTAAAAAATAATTTTAATTATTAAACATTAAAAAAAGAAACACCTGCTGAATGTCTCCTTCTGTAAAGGGGAGTTTTGTGGAAACGTGAAACATGATTTCTCTCTGACGGAACGTGGTATAGACAGACTCAGATCCAGTCTGCCCATGAGACACATCCAGACCGCCTCTGAACCTGAGCAGCACAATATCACACACAGCAGTCAAATTAGCTCTGCAGGAGCGCTGCTTAGGCAGATCAATCTGATTACCGTGAGCAGACTTACAGTCAGAGTCACACACAATGAGTAAATGAAATAAATTATTCACAAATGCACTCGTTGAATATTGTTTAATATTAAAACAGGCTTTTTATGAGTGTGCAGGTGAACCTTGGCAGCAGTTTTCAGAGCTTAATCTCCATCTCTCACCCTTTAAAATCCTGCAGTTCAATATTGTCTCCTAAAACATTGAGGAATTCAGTAAAGGCTGACGTCTCCTCATTGTTCCCGAACAGCTCTTCCTCTGTCGTCTGATGTGAAGAGACAATCCCAGTGGGAAAAAGAGAGAGAACTTCAGTGAAAGTATGTACAATGAAGACAACAGCTCTAGACTGACTCTCACCTGACCAAACTTCTGATAGATGACTCCAAACTTGAAAGTGTTGTTCACTTCGTGCTCATCAAAACTGACGATCAGTTGCGAGGCCTTGGGCAAGAGAAAACAGAAAGTGAGCGAAAGCACCCGCAGGGGTAAATATGTGTGTCAGTGCCTTTCCATAATTCAGGCGTTTGTGTTTGCCATGCCTGACAGACCATGCAAAGCCTTGAGATGGTCAAGGCTCCTCTCAAACACACTATGTGGCTCAGGCATGCCAGGCAGTGTAAAACAGATGGATTTGTGACTCCCCCGGAGCACAGGAACATATTAATTTAGATGACTTGGGTACTAGGGTGAAACGGAGCAAAGCCCAGCCCTAATTTCACCCTGATGCCTGGAGTAGGTAAGTCACAGATGGAGTGAGAAACAGAAATGCTCACCCTAGGGTAGAGGACGGGGTTGAACTTCAGACCTGTGACGTCATCGCAGAGCAGCTGAAACACACAGGACACATCTGATGTGAACATCTCACATCTTTTGAGTGGATTGAGGGAAGTTCAAAAGAGGTCTGCTAAGTAGTAGAAGTCTTGAGAGACTTTGTGAGAGAGACTTTTTTTGAGAATTTGTGTCCTCATACACTTTAAAAGTTTGACTGCAGACCTACATAATGCGATTGTAGTCTATTAAAATGCCTTCATCTGGATAATTTTTGAATCCTAATAGCTTTTACTGCCTATGATATCCCACAATCCTATTAGGCTTAGTGGTCAGTTGAAAGAATATATAAATACTGTTCCAAATTTATATTTATATATATATATATATTTTTTTTTTTTTTTTTTTTTATAAATGCTGTTCTTTTCAACTTTATATTCATCACAGAATCCTGAAAAAGGTATAGCAGTTACCACAAAAAAATGATCATTTACTTGTTTCAATATTTATAATAAGAAATATTTCTGTAGCTCTGAAACAGCATATTCAAATGATTTCTGAAGTATCATATGACACTGAAGATTGAAGTAATGATGTTGAAATTTTAGATTTTCCATCACAGGAATAAATTACATTTTAAAACATATTACAATAGAAATCAGTTATTTCTAACTAATAATATTTCACAACGTTGCTGTTTTTACTATATTTGTGATTACATGCAACACAGCTTTGGTGAACATAAGAGATGTCTTTCAAAAGCATTCAAAAATCTTGCTGACCTCAAACATTTAAACAGTAGTGTATATAGCACTTCCTATTTTCTATAAATTAAATATTTGGTTGGATGTGTAAAGCTAACTTATACTTGTTATAGATTATTAGACATTACATGAAACCAGATTCATCAGAAGGTCACAGAAAAATGTAACTGACAGTTTCGCACACGTTTCTTATGATCCTAAAGACTGTTTCATTGAAAAGTTGTTATTAAGCCAATAGACAGTTTTGATTTGTTTGGTCACTGCATCATATCCATTTGTGTTATTTAATAGCACTGACTTTGGTTTGGTGCTGTATGTCTTGCCAATACACACCTTGGCTATCTGTGGTACACTGGGTAGCTGGAGGAGGCCTTCAAGTGGGATTCGCTCATGAAGGGTCTTTGTTTTTGACCTAGAAAGTGATATAAAAAACAATTGCTCAGTTATTTACTATGACACTACAGACCTACCTAGCAATGACTATACCAGAGTTTCACTATGTGCTGGACATGGCACCTGAGCATGATGTGGAGTGACTCCTGTCCCTCTGCCTCCTCATACTTCAGAGACATGATGAGGTGTCCCATACTACTGCCTGTGCAGTAATAGTTCATGTGCTCCTGAGAAAGAGAAAGGTGTTTCCACAGGCGTCATTTCACAAGTTCGCTCCTCAAATATTTCGATATGGAGAGGTTCATTTTCCAGTAGACTGAGTTTGCATTTTTATCACTCAAGTGTGGCTCTCTGTCGTTCCAGTCAAGCTCTCTGTGACACACAACTGATACCAAAATGTTTGTTCAAAGAGGCGCCATCACATCACACATATCCAAGTGTTATGAAGAACTGTGAGTGAATAAGCTTCGGGCACATGAGATATTACCACAGACAGGACACTTACTTTCAGCTAAAAGGGCATATCCTGGGTATACATGGGTATTTCTTCAAATATGGATACTTTTGGCCCTGTAAACCTACAGTGTAGAAATTAAACATACTGTCAGCATTAACAAAAGAATCCTCACCTTGCCCAGAAAGTGTTTGCGATAAGCCCGTGAGATGCTGTTACTCTCCAGCCTGTAGCCGAAGCCTCCTCCTCCTCCTCCACCGGGACTCAGACCATCCTCCTCCTCCTCACAGAAGCTGCTGTCTGAGGACGTGGGCGTCCCGACCGGAGCCTCGGGATCCTCAATCCAATATCCACCAAACTGAGGTAAGATCACCTGAGGGTAGGGACCACCCTTCTCCAGGACCTAGACAACAAAGCCAAAAGAACATAAATGGTCAGCAAAGTCATAATTGGTTTCAATTATATATTTCAATTACACTTAATAATAATTTTTATTGTTAACAAGCCCCACAGATCAGCAACTATAATCTAACTATTGTACACACTTATACACATTGCTTTTTAAAAATTTGGGGGTCGGTAAATATTTATTTTTTAAATGCTCACCAAGGCTGCATTTAATGGGGTCTGAGGAGGTTTTGACATTCCCTGACATGTTTTTTTCAATATCTTAAAAAACATATTAATGGCTAAAGTCTGATTACACTGTAATCAGCACAAACTGGGCTACAATAATATGTAAGAAGCATGAATGTACTTATTTGTGTTTTTAAGAAAAAAAAAGTTTTTTCCGTGGTTAGTAAAAAACTAAAAATTTTAAGTCACTGAAATAAGGCCATAAAACACATACAGAACATTTGTTCACAATACTTAGTAATACTTAATAAGAACTGGATGTTGTAGACTAGAGTTTTTGCTACAAAATGATGTGAAAATCATCCTGTTCACTCATTCACAGAAAACAATTAACTTTTGTAAGATATGATTTGTGTTAGAAAGGCCGTATGCGAGGGAGTGACAGTGGTCATGTTTGAAGCTCCATATTTTAATATATTTTAAGATGTAATTTATTCCTGTGATGGCAAAGCTGAATTTTCAGCAGCCATTACTGCTTCAGGCTTCAATGTCACATGATCCTTTAGAAATCATTCTAATATGCTGATTTGGTGCTTCTTATTATAATCAATGTTGAAAACCATTGTTCTGTTTAATATTTTTCTGGACATCTTGATGTATCTTTTTCAGGATGCTTTGATTAATAGAAAGTTCAAAAGAATGCCATTTATTTTAAATATAAATCTATTGTAACATTACAAATGAAATGTCCATATGAACAATATTTTAATCAAACTTTCATTACATTTATAACTATTACCTTTTAACAATAGCAATGCTGAAGTTATTAATGAAAGCTAATGGCTACCTATAAAACTATGAAAAAATAAATAGCACAGTGGATGAGATTTGTTGCCAGGGACAACAGTTTAGCAATCATTACATAAACATCTACATGCAGTGATTAACCAATCAGAATCAAGTATTTCAAAGAGCCGTGTAATAAATAGAGACAATCTGTTCCTTTCAGCCTTAAAACACTTGAACATAATGAAAACCCTCATGTGCTAAATTGCTTATACATAAACAAAATAATATAGAGTACATAGAACTAGGCTTGATTTTTTATGTTTAATTTGAACTGCTGTGTGTTTAGAAGTATTTGTGTGTGTGTGTGTGTGTGTGTGTGTGTGTGTGTGTGTGTGTGTGTGTGTGTGTGTGTGTGTGTCATGGACTCACATCCTCAATCCGGGGGTATGGGATGTAGTCATCCTGTAGGAGAGAAAAATAAATTTGATCATAGGATAACATCGAAAAGTCAACCACATATATCACAGTCTGTTTATTGCAATGAAAAATCCCAAGAGCAGGATTGAGGAATAATATCTACACCAGAATATGACTGATAAAAAAAACTAAAAAACAAATAACGGCAACAGCAACAAAAAAAGTCATCTTGATTATTCTCTGCTTGCATTCCAATAACTATATATTGGATATAAAGGTTTTTAGTCTGCTTTTGGTCTCTCTGGCAGAATCTGAAGGCCATCATCACTGACCTTTCATCACCAAATGTAAAAAGCACTTGATGTTGATTGATGCTGTAGAACTCAAGACTGTGGCTGATGTATATCAGAATATTAATAGAGAAGAAAAGCCCCCATTCACAAACATGCACTTACAGACACAATATACACATACACACATTCACAATACCAGCCAAACCTTGTATTTCTTAGCCTCCTCAGTTTTGGGAATCTGCCGTATCCAGGAAAGCAGAAGAGGGTTAAAAGAGGAAGAATAAATGATAAACTAAACATTAAATGTTGTTATTCAAATGAGCTCCCCAAATAAAGCAGCTCTGTTTACAGTCAATAACCCTTCCAGAACATATTTGTCTTTTTTTCATTTTTTATGACTGGTGGCTAATATCAAGTTATTTTGTCAAAAACTGTGGTTACCACAAAATTGTTTCCACCTGACAGTCCCGGAAAAAAAACAAGTTGCCTTAGAGATAAATAAAGGCAGAAGCTCTTGTTCACTTGGAAACATTTGTAAAGCTTGTTGTGAGCCTCTGAACATTGCGACACCAGTGACAATTATCTGTAACATGAATGCAATGTCAGGTATTAAATGTAGCTGATATTTATCAACACTATTGCTGTATAACACTGTATGTAAGTCAATCTCTTTATTTTAGCTGTTAAGTACAGAGAGTGTCCTACATGACAGTATTAAAATTAAACAAATTAATTTACATAATGCATTTAGACATTAAACAATTAAAATAAAAATAAAATATGTAAATTAATTAATAAAATAAATTGCATTTACATTGTAAATATATATATTTTATTTATTAAATTAATTATTTCACATTTAAATTATTTGTAATTAATTTAAATATAAATTCAAATTAATTTCTAGTTTTAATTAAAAAAAATATTTGATAAATATATGCTAAAAACATATGAAGATATTTTGTACATTTCCAACAATAAATATATCAAAACTTAATAATATGCATATGGTAATATGCATTGCTAAGGACTTCATTTGGACGACTTTAAAGGCGATTTTCTCAATATTTTGATTTTTTTGCAGCCTCAGATTCCAGATATTGAAATAGTTGTATCTCGGCCAAATATTGTCCTATCCTAATAATCACCATACATCAATGGAAAGCTTATTTATTCAGCTTTCAGATGATGTATAAATCTCAATTTCAATAAACTGACCCTTATGACTGGTTTGGTTGTCCAGGGTCACATATTATGTAAAATTAATAATATGTTTTATCAGATTTCATTTTTGTGTTTGTGGGATTGTTTCCCTTTAATAAACATTAGGCATGAAATGCAATTATAAACTGAAAAAGAAAACAGGAAATGCCCAATTCCCTGGGCACTGTACATGCTACAGAACTAGAGAGCTGACTAAAGGCACACCTTCATCTTTGATCAAAAACATCACAAGTACATGTGATCCATTGGAGAGAGAGACATCAGCCCTCCAGACAAACGCTTGCATCGATCTGTCACTCATACTGAGGTCTGGACAAGAAGACCGAGGGCTTTAATACCATCAATGCTCCTGTCTCAACATAGTATTGATCAGTTGATCTTAAGCTACCTGCTGCCCATCATCTACACACCCTCACAAACACACACACACACACACACACACACACACACAATGACAACAACACCATCATGCTGCTGTTATATAAAAGGTCAGTATGTCCTGTTCCCAGTCTCTCGCCCCAGTGGAGCTCCTACCAAACCCCCACCAAAGACCCACCACAGAGAAAAGTGCTGGCTAAATCAATGAGTTTGAAATGAGCTGGAACGTGTAATTATTCATTCAGAGTAATTGAGGACTGTTCCACTGGAGAGAGAACACTTAGCCAGCACTCAAGGGCAATATATATATATATATACAGCTGTGATTATTATATTATTATACAGTAAAATGCTTTGCAGCTAAAGTACAAAGTTATTGGAGGAATACTGTTATTAGAGGAATCTTATTCTAAAGAAGTACTTGCACTTATAAGATCATCTGATTGATGCAAGGAGTCTTACCTGCATCCTTTCCAGCATGTCGAAGAACTCCGTCGACTGGAAAAGAAAAGAAAATTGAGATTTATGGTTTTGTGGTGATATATACATCAAACCATTTTTATTATTATTATTACCTGACAGGAAATTGTATTATCAAGAAAGAAACAGAGGTTAATATATTTTGACAACAAAAAATACACCCAAAAATTATATTATTATAAAAAATATATATTATAATATTTTCTATATTGTAAAACAATAAAAAAAAGCATCAAAACTTGCACCGTTGTGAAAAGTCCGACCAATACCAAGAATCCTATAATTAGTTTCATGTTATGGTTGATAACACATAAATGGCAGATTAAAATTCTATAAAATTTTTCTAAATAATAAAAAAATAAAACACTAAATACCAAAATCATTACATCGTTTTAAATGCCACAGATGAAAATTAGCATCAGAACATATGAAAATGTGAATATTTATTTTGAGATTTGGAATATTACATTTAACAGTGTTATTAAATTATTAGTTTTAAAGATCAACAGCACTAACAACATAATCTACAAGTAAAAATGGGTAAAATTACCATGCCAGAAAAATAAAATAAAATAAAAATAACTGATATGGAACCAATTTATTGAGTATCCTTATCAAAACCCAAAGTATACAGTACAAACTAAGAATTGTATTTTTTATTAAATTACTTTAAAAATACTTATAAAATAAAATAATAATAAAATAATATTAAATTAAATTAAATTTAATTAAATTTAATTAAAACTTAGAATTGATATGGAACCTAATTGAAACCCAAAATATACAGTACAAGCTAAGAAAAATTTTTTTTTACAGTTATTAAAAAAGCTAAATAAATAAATCACTTTAAAATGACTAAAATTCACTTTAAAAAATACTTTTAAAATGCTAAACTTTAACTTTAAACTTTAAGAATACTAAAATATAATTAATGACTTAAGTATGATGAGAAAACAAAACAAATCTTAAATTTCAGTGTTATATTTCATTTTGGTCCCAACCCTTTGTCTATAGATTCTAGACATTCCCTTAATCAACATGAGGTGCATCCTGGGATGCTTTTTAAACCATACTAAAGAAGTTCCCATGTATATTGGACTCTCAAGCCTACACACCCAACTCCCACAGCCTCACACAGCAAAGCCTGATCGTATCTAAAATCAAGTCAACAACTACAGACTTGTCTGCAATCCACTGCACATTTGTAGCACTATATCATAAATATGGAATGTGATATAGGTCAAGATATGCTCAATGCATTGTAAATAACTTCAAATGCCTCTTTCTCCATGCAGACTTAACAAACCATAATAATACTTCCTCACTCTTTACAGCTGCATTTATGGGCTGTGCAACCATTAGGGCTTAATTATTAGTTATTTAAGAAATATAATCAAGGTTTAAAGCACAATTTGTAGTCTAGACCTGAAGGGCTTATAATAAAAACAACTCTCAAATATTCTTTGCACAATATTTCTACAGAACCCAAAGTCTCTTACCTTGACAGAGCACCCCTGCTAGTTAAGAGGAAGTAGAACAGAAAAACATCTGATATTTGTTCAAAATAGATCCCCCGGGTTTAAGAATATTCCCGTGATCGGACGGAGTGTAACAGATGCAAGTAGGACAGGACAAATGCAGATCGGTTAATGTTTAACCTGCCATGGATCCAAGGGCAACTCACTTCACAAAGTCAACAGAGTAAAGCCCAGCTGAGACTAGCTGACCAAATAACCTTGAGGAACTCAGACCACAACATCAATAGGACGTATGAGGGTAACTCCTTACACACTAAAGAGGAACACGTGGCCAAAGAAGGAACAAGGCGAAATAATGTGTGTATTTTTGGAAAGGCTTTGAAAGTTTTTCAATGCAAAGACCTTTTTTGCTTATATATTGAATATTGACTTTGTTTTTGTCCCACAACAAAACAAAACTCACGAGTCAGCAGTCCAATGCTTGAAGCAGTTTGCATGAGCACATCAAATCAAATATAAAACATAAGAGCTACATGATAAAAAATTCACATAGGTCTTAAATTATGCCGTAGTGTCATAGTAAGGTTATGAAGAGACAGAGCTTATCTCCCAACACAACCTGTTAGTCCCACTGTTGTCTCAGACAAGATTATCACCCTACTCTGGATCTTTGAAGTTTCACCCATATTATAATGAAGCACACAATACATCCAAACATTCACTAATAGACATAAAAAGTCCCTGATATTTGATAAGACACCATCAATCACAATTTTTTTTCAAAAAACAAAAAAAATCTACATATATACACACACATATATATATATATATATATATATATATATATATATATATATATATTAGGGGTGTCAACGCTAACGCGTTAACGCATACGATTAATCTAAAATTTTTAACGCGTTAATATTTTAACCGTTTGATAAGGTTTGACCCCAACTTTTTCCTGTCATCGCAGCGCGGAAGGTTATCTATCATTGTGTGATAAGGGTACAGTGAACCAGTGTTGCCAGGGTCGTGGTTTTCCGCACATTTGGGCTATTTTGAAAACACTGTCGCGGGAAAAATCACAGAGCTGTGGGTTGCGGTTTTTTGGCCTACTTTTATAATGTACCACGGCTGCCCAAAGTGTATAGACAAATAAAAATGTAATTAGATCCTTTTACTAATGTGTATCATACTTGGAATGTATACCTGGCAACTTCAGAACGGAGAGGCGCTTGTAACATCACAACGTGAGTTTCAGCCAGAGCATACAACACAGCAGAAATAAACATGACAACAGCCACTATAGATTATATAAGATAATAAACACACGATTACGATAGGATATGGTTCGTATGTGATTTTCTTGAGATTAATGTGTACATCTGAAATGCAAATTTTTGCAGCGATATAAAAGGCTATAAATAGCATATTTTAACAACAGTAAACGACCAAATTTCACATGTGATCTCAAAAGGAAGTTATTACAAACACTCTATGGTGGTTTAAAGTGAGTTCTGAGTAAAAGTGTACTATTAATCTCATAAATTGTCTTATGAAGCATGATGCTAATGTAAGCTCTTATGCACCTGCAGAACAGGTCCAATTCTTCTTCATAATGCATTTTGTCATAATACTTCACGTAAGGTCGCAAGAAAATGTTTTGTTGTATTTATTTAGAAATACTTTTGATAATAGTTGGGTAAATGTATCCTGGGATTGAAGCGATGTGGCTTGGTAAATGTTTTATTGCCAGTATAAAGACTGATAATGGCGGAATAAAAACAAAAGAATAATGATAAAATTGTAACCCCCAATTGTAAGTCGCTTTGGATAAAAGCGTCTGCCAAATGACTAAATGTAAATGTAAATGTAAAATAAAAGAATAATAAGGATTATGTCTCATACCTGGCGGAGGTGTGAAAGGTTATGTTTCCTTAAACTAGTTTGTCATGCATTTCTTTATTTCAACACATTTACAGGTAAATCCTAGTATTTTAAATTTGTGATTAATCATGATTAATCACAGTCCATGACTGTGATTAATGCGATAAAAAAATGTAATCGATTGACATCACTAATATACAATATACAGACAAAAGTATTGGGACACCCCCTTCTTTAGAACAGAAAAAGGCACTTCCAAATCTGTGGCAACAACGATGGAAACATAATTCATGTATTTAAAAATTGTATTTCCATCTCTGTTGCAACAGTTTTGGAAGTGTCTAAAATGACTAAACCCATATGTACAAGTCATTGGTGTTTGGTGATGAGTTTTTGGCTCAAGGTCTGCATTTACAGTCACACCAGAGGTGTTAAACTGGGATTAGGACTTGGTTTTATGCAGACCAGTCAAGTTCTTCCACACTGACTCAATCAATAATTTTCTTTCTGAACCTTGCCTTATACACAGATGCATTGTCATGTTAGAATAATAAAAGAGTCCTGTCCAAACTGTTGCTATAATATTAGAAGCACACAATTTCCTAGAATATCATTATATGCTTTAACATTAAGATTTGTACTCATAGAAATTACTAAAGTAGTCAAACCTGTACATTAGAAGGGGGCGACCCAATACTTTTGGCAATATAGTGTATATACAGGTGCTGGTCATATAATTAGAATATCATCAAAAAGTTGATTTACTTCACTAATTCCATTCAAAAAGTGAAACTTGTAAAAAGTTATACATTCATTCCACACAGACTGATTTACTCAAGTGTTTATTTCTTTTACTGATTATTGACAACTAATGAAAACCCCAAATGTGTCTCTTCAGTATCCCCAAATTCAGTAAATTAGAATAATACTTAAGACCAATACAAAGAAAGGATTTTTAGAAATCTTGGCCAACTGAAAAGTAACATGAAAAGTATGAGCATGTACAGCACTAATATTAGTTGGGGCTCCTTTTGCCTGAATTACTGCAGCAATGCGGCGTGGCATGGAGTCGATCAGTCTGTGGCACTGCTCAGAGCCCAGGTTGCTCTGATGTGGCCTTCAGCTCTTCTGCATTGTTGGGTCTGGCATATCGCATTTCCTCTTCATAATTTTTCTATGTTAAGGTCAGGCGAGTTTGCTGGCCAATTAAGAACAGGGATACCATGGTCCTTAAACCAGGTACTGGTAGCTTTGGCACTGTGTGCAGGTGCCAAGTCCTGTTGGAAAATGAAATCTGCATCTCCATAAAGTTGGTCAGCAGCAGGAAGCATGAAGTGCTCTAAAACTTCCTGGTATACGGCTGTGTTGATTGGACCTCAGAAAACACAGTGGACCAACACCAGCAGATGACATGGCACCCCAAACCATCACTGACTGTGGAAACTTCAAGCAACGTGGATCTTGCCTCTCCTCTCTTCCTCCAACTCTGGGACCCTGATTTCCAAAGGAAATGCAAAATTTACTTTCATCAGAGAACATAACTTTGGACCACTGCAGTCCAGTCCTTTTTGTCTTTAGCCCAGGTGAGACGCTTCTGACGCTGTCTGTTGTTCAAGAGTGCCTTGACACAAGGAATGCGACAGCTGAAACCCATGTCTTGCATACGTCTGTGCTGCAGTCCAATTTTGTGAATCAGTGTTTCACAATCCAGGGTGCGGTTATCCCTATTGCTTGACACTTTTTTCTACCACATCTTTTCCTTCCCTTCGCCTCTCTATTAATGTGCTTGGACACAGAGCTCTGTGAACAGCCAGCTCTTTTGCATGACCTTTTGTGTCTTGCCCTCCTTGTGCAGTCTTTTGGAAACTGGATTGTGTAGCCTACAGAACTAGACTGAGAGACCATTTAAAGGCCTTTGCAGGTGTTTTGAGTTAATTAGCTTAAGTGTGGCACCAGGTGTCTTCAATACCTTTTCAAATATTCTAATTTTCTGAGATACTGAATTTGGGGTTTTCATTAGTTGTCAGAATCATCAAAATTAAAAGAAATAAACACTTGAAATATATCAGTCTGTGTGGAATGAATGTATACATTATACAAGTTTCACTTTTTGAATGGAATTAGTGAAATAAATCAACTTTTTGATGATATTCTAATTATATGACCAGCACCTGTATATACAGTATATCTGTTAATTGCTGTTTCTTTGTAATTATTTGTGAAATTTCTGCGTGAAAATATTAAGTATTACAATAAATATCAAGTTCGTTTCTACATACCGTATGCTAAGACATTTTATAATTTCTAGTTACATAAGTTCCCATTACACAATAATTAACAATGAACAATACTATATTCAAAAATAAAAAAATAAAAAAATCTTAAAATGGAAGTGTATGGGGCCCACCTGTAAATATATGTGATTTCAAGTTTTGCTTTCTCTTTGGAGTGTTACAATCTGTTTGTGCAACAAAGACTAAAGTCTCACTGTGGCACTGCTGTGTCTGGCTTCTGAATCAGCGACTGTATGTTTTGTTATTAGTTTAAATATTTGCTATTGACTGTTCAAATGTGGAGTTTTTGTGTGTGTGTGTGACGAGAGAGAGACGAGACACAACACATGGTGTGTGTGATGTGTGCCACTGTGAGAGACAGACACACGGTTTCCCCGCCGTGCACGGCCGTCATCACTCTGTCACGTGACCTGGTCTTTCGGGCAGAATCTAAACACTAAGAATTCATTTCTCTTCGTGTTGAGGGGCAAAGCTATTATGGAAAGGTTCTGTATTTGTGACGGCTTATTTGGTGTTTGCACAATGTGTGTGTTGGCCGAAGCGTGTGAGAAGGAGGGACACACAGCGCGTTTGAGTCACATTGGTCCACATCACAACCGCGGCTTGTGTGCAAACACATACGAGCGTCATCACTGTGTCTGTCACGTGACTCTGTTCCTCTTTCGGGCTTGAACTGATGGTAAAACTAAGGACATTATTAACTCTCTTTACATTTATTTTGAAAGCTAAAGCTCGCGATTATGGAAAGGGGCGTTACATTTCCGACGCGGCTTATGGTGTTCGGCCAATCACAATGCACTGTGCCAGTTGGCCAACCAGAGCAGACTGTGCTTGTCAGAAGGAGGGACTTTGTAGAAAACGAAGCGTTTGAGAGAGGCGGGGCATAGAGGACCAACAATAATGTAGCCTACAGTATTTGAAAAATAATGTGTTTTTTGAATATTAAAGCATGTCAACATATTCTGTTACACCAAATACACAAGCATCATATGACCCCTTTAACATACTTTTTCAATAGCCACAAGTCATGTGTATTAACATGATTTTAGTGTGGAATTTTTTATTTAATTTTTTTAGTAAAGTTATATTCATTTTTACAACTCTGATGCAATGTATGCTTAAAACACTAAAAGGACAGCTGAAATGAGAAGAAAAATAATACAGCTCAAATAATATACACACGCTAACAGAAGAATTCATGTAAGTACTTTTATAAATCTGCTTTTAAATCATCCACATATTGGCCTCATTTACTGTCATTGTAAATACCTCACTGTAACATCTATTTTGAGGGACGTGTTGAAATTATTTTTGTGGTAGTCAACATTATGCACAAATGTTGATGATTGAGCTTAACTAAATAAAAAAAGCTGTTCATTGTTAATTCATTATTATAAATGCATTATCAAATCTTATCAAATTGAACCTTACTGTAAAATGCTGCCATTTCTTTAATATAACACTTGAAAGTATTGCTTATTTGAATATGCAAGCAGTTATAGGTAGAAATAGACACCGATATAGAGGCAGTGGGGTAATAAAGTGTGCATCTGGGAGTCTGTCCAGAACTGGCTGATAAACAGATATTACATAAAGACTCAAGACGCACTAGAATGAATGAATGAACTGCAGCGGTGCAGGAGGTCTATGCTGTGTCAAATACACACTAACAAGCCTCATCAATACCCCCATCCCACAATAAACACACAGCGAGTCGAATTGTGTTTCCCCCCGTCACACAAGCAATCATACCTTTCTCCTCTGATTAGCTGTGCTCCTCTATGCAAACACTTTACAAAACAGGAAGAGGACGACCAAGTCCGCTTGGCAGTGTGCTCTAGCTCCACACCCTAAAACTGGTCTTACCAGTGTGTCTGTACTTATGAGTTATTAAGTTCTCCCATTCTCTCTGCCTTTTGTAGTTCTGCTTTGTGTATGACCAACAGCTGTTTGAACCACAGTTCACGAGAGCTTATCAAGTCCGCACACTTGCTTTCCTCCCTTTCCTTTTTTCTTCTTTAGACACTGGGTTTACATTGGGAGTGGCCACCAACTGTGTGAACAACACATAATTATAAATCTTAAAGGACAAGTACACATACACATTAATATGTCCTTACTACATGTATTGTGTTTACACTGGAGTCTTTGCACATTGTGGGAGTGTTTTGAGTGGGTGAGTGCGTGTTGTGTGTCAGGTGTGAGGCGTGTTGTGTGTTTGGACCAAACGTCCTCACACGAATAGTTAAACCTGAAAAGAGGTACAGTACATTGTGTTGTGTTCTGGAAACATTTCTTTGCAATGTGTAAAGTGACTTTAAGGAAAAAGTTGGGAACTGTAAACTTGTTATGTGAGTTTTTCAATGACAAGTTTATTTTTTGATTGGTGCAATACAAACTAATATTAGATTTACACTTTTTTTAAGTATATGCTGTGCTAACTAGTCAAAATATAATTTTATTTATAATATACACTATTGTTCAAAAGTTTGGTGTTATATATATATTATATATATATATTAATAGAAGCCTCTTACGTATATTTTACGTATATTTTTGGTATATTTTACCAAATCTGCATTTGCACAGTAAAAACAACAATATTGTGAAATATTATTTCTATTTAAAATTACTATTTTATATTTTAAAATGTTATTTATTTCTGTGATGGCAAAACTGAATTTTCAGCAGCATTCCTCCAGTGTCATATGATCCTTCAGAAATAATTATAATATTCTGATTTGGTATAAAAATATTTATTATTATTTTCATTGTTAAAAACAGTTGTGCTGCTTACTATATTTGTGGAAACCAATATACATTTTTTTTAGAATTATTTTATGAATACAAAGTTGAAAAGAACAGCAGTTATTTGTAATACTTTCTTTTGTAATGCTATAAATGTCTTTGCTGTTGCTTTTGAACTTTGTAATGTGTCATTGTGAAATAAAAGTATTTAGTTCTTGAAATAAATTCTTTACTAAACAAATACTTTACTGAATTTCAAACCTGTATAAATACAACAACACACAAAAACAACAACAACAACGGAACCCATTAATTTTCATAGTACTATGAACAAAAAATTAGGCATTTCTCAAAATATCTTTTATGTTTCACAGAAAAAAGTAAGTCATAGGTTTTGGAATAACATAAGAGCAAACAAATGATGACAGAATTTACAACAGCTGCTCACAAGAAATGCAAATCCTATTTAAGCTATTTATAAATCCTCAAATCCTCCAACAACAGGTAATAACTAAGCAAAAGCGTGATGGAGACCTCAATAAATTTCAAGTATGATTTTTCAACAAGTGCTGTGTGCCTCAGGCATTTAATCAGTCCTTATGAGAAACGATATTCATAATTAAAGCGCTGGCTAACAGGATCATGACCTCTGGGTTCGACTTCGTGTCTTCTCATCTTAATATCACACCTGACGCCTCGGCCCCTCACCCTCCCTTCCTGCATAAACACCAATCTCTCCATCCTCCTCCTCTGATTTTTCAGAAAGTGCGTCTCATTTCAAGGTGACACCGACTGTGCTCCGCTCACGCCACACAATCCATCTCTGAACTCAGTGTACCACTTTTAAACAAGAAAGAAAATCTTTCCAGCCCCTCACGAGGCTGTTGCAAATATAAAGAGATAGCGATACCATGTGAATTCAATGGGACCTTAATGCTCGGAAGAAAATGGATTTCTCAGTCCAAATGAATTAGAATTACATTTAGAGGTAACCTTGAATGAAGAGCTTTACCTCAAACACACCGCATGCACCTTCACAGACAGTACTGCAGGTTAATGTGCATGTCTAAATCAGTTATGTAAGAGCATGTTGACATTTTGGTAGTGAAAGGAGGGTCATTTTATATGGCATGCTACAAAGGGCATTCTCACTTTCTCATGCTATCACCGCTAATAGAGGTTAATTCAGTATAAAGGTATGTCTGGGAGACGAATGCAGCAGATTTCAGCTAACAGCAGCTAATAGAGCAGTGTTTGTGTGTGTGTGTATGTGTGTTAATGCATGGCCAGAACACTCACCTTCATGGTGGGTGGTGCAGTGCGGGGAGGTGAGGGTGGACATTCTCCCAGAGGCACACTGGAGATGGTCAGCAGCTCTTGTTTCCTGCGAAACACACACACACACACACACAGTTAGCCAGGCAAATGGTCAGCACACTATGTAGTAGACTAATCAGATATGGTGAAGATTTGCCCTAAAACAGAAGACTAGCCCTCAGACAGATGTATACAAACACACACACACAAACACACTGAGGGCAGAGTGTCAGTGCAGTACCCTTTGAGAAAATATACTGAAAAGAGCCTGGTCTCCAGAGACTAAGGTGAAAGACTACAGGATAGAAAAACTCAATAACAACAATTCTTCTGTTTGCTTTGGTATCTGCACAGAGACATAACAAGAATAACTCAGGGCAGCCAGCCCTGCAGACAGACTGCTGTAGGTCAAAAAAAGACGTAGAGAGGAGAGGGGTAAAAGAGGGGGGGACGAGGCGTATAGAAAGGTGTAAGGCTCCAAGCAGGAACATGATCACATTTTAAAAGCAGTTCTTTCAGCCAAAGACAAATGAGAAAGGGGCTACTTGGAATCAGAGGTTAAAATTAGTCAGGCAGACAAACTCTGGTCTAGAAATGAAGCTCCTTGTAGATGGTCTCAAATGAGGGTCCATTAAAATCTTTCCTTACATTACACCTCCGAGGGTCATTAAACTCCAAAAAGATTGAACACATGAAGATCTCTAGCTGGAAAATGCCACAGAAAATACATATATGAGGATGTGAAGGTTTCAATGAATGATAAAGGAGAGTCAATCTGAGAGAATGGAACCAATCACATATTTATACATAATATTTATTATTTCTATCATATCAATGATACCACAATAAACATGTCGTTTGTTGTAGGGGCTGACCGATTATTGACCTGGACGATTATCGGCTCCAATACTACGCGTTTTTATGGTTATCGTAATCAGTCATTTTCAAAATCGATTTGCCGATCAAATAATTTAAAGATTTTAAAGAACGTTTTTGTCAGAGCCCTTGTTATTCTTAATTTTGGCATTCATTTTCATTTTTACACCAGACATATATATCGGTTCAAAATCTCGGTTAACGGTCTACTTGATCTGAAATAATCGGTATCGGCATCAGCCCTGAAAAACACATATCAGTCGACCCCTAGTTTGTTGCAGAGGTTTGTCTGTGGAGACATAACTAGATTTAGTCCAAACGTCTGGGGTCCACATTGAAAATCCGGTATTTAAAATCCTATTTTAACCTGAAAATAAATTAAGTTTAAGGATTTGAACATTTGAAAACAAAGAAAAAAGTTAAAATGTAAAATAAGAAATACTTAATATTCAGCACTATTTCAAATCAAATAAGCAAATATTGATCAGAAGGAAAATACTATAACAAATACAATAAAAAGCAATGTAATTATGCATAATTTATTGTTATTATAATAGTAAGTACATGTAACGTAAATGTAAATGTAAATTATGAATGAAACATCCTGTACTCTAATGCAGTGACAAAGCATATTTTCTGTTTTGTTCTCTAGAGCGTTTCAGCATGGGTAGGTGACCTGGACATTACTAAAATATCACATTAGGTGGATGGACAAAGTCAATGTTAATGTACTTTGCTGATGTGCATACTCCCTGTTTTCCTTTCTGAAATACATCCAGCACACAGAAACAGTTCACTTAGACCCAAAAGCCAAATGTGAGTGCGTGTCTGGCTGCCAGTCTTTCCATTCTTAATAGGAAACACTGAGTAAACATCTATTTCATCTAGCCGTGACTGCAGCTGCTTGAGGGGACATGCTCCAGAACACCACGACTCTTGTTGAAAACGACCAGTCATGTTCAAATTCACCTCTATACTGCAACTGCACCTTTTCCCCAGCTGGGTCACCAGAGCAATGCCAGCTGCTGCTGTGGGTCTGAAGTCAAGAGCACAAACAGATGGACAACAGTAGAAGCTGACGTCAAAGGTCGTGGGGTCGGTCCAAGTCCACTGTATTTTGGCACAGATTCATCAAATTAGACAGATGCCAATATGGGTTGGGTGACATTCCTCATACTTAAAAATCAAGCAAAAAACTAAGCAAGGTTAAAGAAGACACAACCCAGAATACATTAAATACAATTTTTTTTAGGACAAAAATGGTTTGTGTCGACCACACTATGTTTTGTGTGTCACGAATCCTGTCCGTGGTTTTCCGTCTGCTCGCCACCAGATGTTGTCTTCCAGTTACATTGACTCTCACACTACACAAACTGTTGCATGTCACCCCGGACTACATTTCCCATCATCCATTGCACTGATTACACACACAGCTGCAACCAATCAAATACACTTTATAAGCCATGGACTTACTCTTCCTGATCGCCGAGTACTGTTTAGCATTTATCGCTCTCCTAGTGATAGCTACTTTACGGAGCCAGTTCCCGGTCCTAGTTTCTAGTTCTAGTTCTAGTCTAAGTCTAGTCACGTCGTGTTGCCTTATTGTCTGTTTCCTGATCTTCTGCCTGTCTTGGATTTCTCTCTCGTCTGTCCTTGGATTACTCTTTTGTCTCGCCTGTGCCATACCTGTTTGCTGATGTTTTGACCCTGCCTGTTTCTGACCATGTCTGTGAATAAAGCTCTGCAAATGGATCCGCATGCTTCCTCTGTTCACACCATCACATACTGTGAATGTACAGCACTCTCTCCACCCTCAATACCACGACTGAGGTGCCCTTGAGCAAGGCACCGAACCCCAAACTGCTCCCCGGGCGCCGCAGCATAAATGGATGCCCACTGCACACAAATGGTGTGTGTTCACTGCTGTGTGTGTGCACTTTGAATGGGTTAATTGCAGAGCACAAATTCTGAGTATGGGTCACCATACTTGGCCTTATGTCACGTCACTTTCACTTTTTCACTTTCACTTTTTTACTTTTATTGAGCAAGGACGCATTAATTGATCAAAAGTGGCGGGAAGAAAAAAACATAATATTAGTTAAAAACGTTTTTTTTTATTTCAAATAAATGTGTTTCTTATGAACTCAAATTCAGAATTCTGAAAAAAAAATTATGGTTTCCACAATACTATTAAGCAGCACAACTATTTTCAGCATTGATAATAATTAAAAATATTTATTGATTAATAATATTATTGAAATATTAATAATATTATTAATCAGCATATTAGGATGATTTCTGAAAGATCATTTGACACCGAAGACTGGAGTAATGATGCTGAAAATTCAGTGTTGCATTTACAGGAATAAATTATATTACATTATAAATATATTGAAATATAAAACAGCTATTTTAAATTTTAATATTATTTCAATTTTTGATCAAATAAATGCAGCTTTGGTGAGCTTAAGAGACCTATTTCAAAAACATTTAAAAAATCTTACCGACCCCAATCTTTTGAACACTAGTGTATAAATTAGAAGTAATTTTTCATGCAATGTGAATGCTGTTGCCTGTTAATATGGGCACTGTAATACATATTGTGCTGTATTTATATGCAGTCTAAAACCACTATGGCTTTAGAGACCCAATGTAATGTGTTTTGCTAAAGGGAGTGTGATCAGCATTTTGACCGGCTAATGACACTCATTGCTGATGTAACTGCATCACTGACTACATCACTCCCACTTAGCATGAAGGGACAGGTCCACAGACACAGCATTACAAAGACCACTGAATGCTCAGCGTTCAGTCAATATACATTAGTGGAAGATTTTCAACTGCTAATCTTCTTATAAACATTACAAAAAAAACTCACCCTTAGGATGTAGATGAGTTAGTTTCTTCATCTGAACAGATCTGGAGAAATTTAGCATTACATCACTTGCTCATCAATGCATCCTCTGCAGTGAATGGGTGCCGTCAGAATCAGAGTCCAAACAGCTGATAAAAACATCACAATAATCCACAAGTAATAAGCATGAATCCAGTCCATTATTATTCAGCATTATTATGGATTATTGATTGGTATTTTGGTCTGAATTGACAGTTTAATGTTAAAACACCTTAATGAATCAGTTGTTTTGACGGCACCCATTCACTGCAGAGGATCCATTGATAAGTGAATGATAAATTGCTAACTTTCTCAAAATCTGTTCCAATGAAGAAACAAACTCATCTACATCTTTGATGAACTGAAGGAGAGTAAATATTAAGCAAATGTTATAATTTTGGGGTGAACTATTCCTTTAAGACTAAATGAAGGCTTAATTCATTATACAAGAACAAACTGTGATCAAGATTTCATGTTTAAATTCATAAAATGTATATGAGGTATGTGAAAAGAGGCTGAGAGGTTTGCTGTGCTGTGCACAATGGAAAGATGAAGTCTTATAAATAGGATTATTAGAAAGCTACATGAAACTTTTTCCTGGAACTCGACTGCAGAGTACTTTATGATGCTTACTTATGAATAAAGCCTTACAGCAGCACAGAAACACAATTTACAATCACAGTAAATCACAGTTATTGCTTCATTAGAATCTTATCAGCTCATATGGAGAAGCGGGAAGCTGCGATATCTCTAGTTGTCCAGCATATGCTGTCTCCCTTCATTTCCAGTCCACAGTTTCATCACAAGGCTGTATATCTGCCTCTTTAATTAGGTCTAATTCAATACTAATCACATCTGCCCAGTGATTATGATTATCTAATGTTCCGGCAACATGCCTCATGCTTTGAAAACACTCCAAAGAGAAAAAGACAACATACAGACTGAGTATTTATGATGCAAGTAGAGAACTGTAACGCAGCATGTAACGTCTTGATTCTGATTGGTCGAAATATTTGGCAGTGACCAATTTCCTAAATAAATATGATCTTGTATGACTCTGTGGTCTCTTTCTTTTCACATAATAAAATCATTTCAACTTAAAAGTTTAGGATCAGTAATTTTATTTTTTTTAAAAACAAAAAACAAATAATACTTATTTTCATTGCATTAAATTGATCAAAAGTGACAGTAAATACATTTATAATGCTACAAAAGATTTATATCTGAAAAAAATGCTGTTCTTTTTAACTTATTTAAATTTTTTAATTAAAAAATCTGAAAAAATGTATCAGTTTTTAACCAAAAAATTTTTTTTTTTAAATGACACAACACAACTGTACAACTGTACAACTCGCATAAACTAATTTAATACACTCCTGTCAGGTTCATTGTTTTACAGATACATTACGCTCATCTGAGTCCGTGGCCTAAACATTATCTATATGCTTACACGATTATTATGACAGTGTCAAAGCTCTGCTTGTCAGCTAAACTGACAGTCCACATGCTGAGGTAGTCTTTTATCATTCTTCTTCCAGCAAGGGATTATGGGAAGCAATACCAGTGTCTTTTAAGGATAATGTCTTTTCCTCAGATAGCTGTTGGAGTGGTCAGAGTGCTGCTTCCTGTTGTACGATGATATGTCGAGGCTATTTATAGAAAGTGAGAAACGTGGACAGCGGCCAGTGTCCCAAACCGCACAGACTTATTCAGTCACACACAAGTTGTGTACACAAACTAACACACTCACAAATGAAAATGACTTGTACAAAGGTAATTTTGATGAACTCCATATGGAAATTTAATTAAGAAATAATTGCTGCTGAAACAGAACGTTCCACATGTAAAAGGAACAATCGATACTGAGTGCTGTTAAACCCCTCTCTGCTTTTAGTCCCTGCTGTGCTAACAAGAATTAGAAGGGCGTGCAAAAGTCGCTCAATTAAAGCATTCTGTCTTTTTTTCTTTAACTTTTGTAAACAAACTATAATAGTAGAGGAATAATGTATTGTGCTAGGATTTTTATTTGATCAAATTCAAACTTATTCCCTCTGCACACATACTGTTAAATAACTAGTTCCGACAACAACAACAAAAAAACAGCTGTTCTATGATCACTTAATGATGCAATATATACATCTGGCCATTATAAATCTCTACAAATGCCTTTTTTTCCGGAGAGGAAATCGATTGGCCTTTGACTCTTTGCACCTGTTCTTCATTTTACTCCACCTGTGGTGTACCAACACCGTCTGTAGACGATCAATAACTCAATTAATATAGCCATTCAGTCGCCATTACACATTAGCAAGACTAGCCTCGGTACTATGGCAACTGCTCAGAGGCTTGACATCCTATAACAGCAGCACTAGCAGGACGAGAGTAGCAGTGAAGTTACATTGTAAAAAAATGATTTTCAAATTTACAAATAAAACATAGATTATTGGAGTACATTTTACAAGAAAATATTTCAGTCATTCTATTTTACAATTCAATATGTTACCTGACATTTCTTTGTAATTATTTGTAAAATTCACTAGCAATTTCTGAGTGAGAATTGTTACGAAGCCATGAGTGAAAATTACTTCAAAGTAAATCCTAAATGAAATTATAATAGCTGTTGCTATAATTTAAAAATGAGGACCCACACAGTAGGATCATCATATAGGCAACAATGGCATCAGTACCATTATGAATAGTACTTTTTGGTAAGTGATTCTAGAATTTGAGTTTTATCAAATCAGATAATACTCAAACAAAATAAGAAAACAAAGTCAAGAGAGCAGACCATATCAGAGTACAAAACAACAAACCTGTTCATACGTAATCCCTCTTTCCAACTGTCTGAATAAATCAAATTCATTCTCAAATCAGCGATACCTTCCTTCACCCGCTTGACAGTTTTCAGTCAGAGTACGTTTTTGCCTCCAGCATGACTCTGAGAACAGCTTGTGTTTATTTGCCCTTGGACAAATTGGACAGTTGTTCATTTTTGAAGGTTTACTGCATCTAAAAAGTCCTAAAGAAGCCCTCTTCTGCCTAAACAAACTCCTGGACTCTGGAGGAGTCTCAGCAGACCACCACAGGGGCCTTAAGGGGGGCCGGTGAGACTCTGGCATTGAGCAGGCCTTTTGATATCACTCCCTCTATTAAAGCAACCTGTGCTCCTCTGGGGTTTTTAAATGCATTAATCCTTTGTCCATATCACTAAATCAACAGTCTAACAGGAGACAAAGAGGACGCCACAGGGTTTTGAGAGAGCGAGAAAGGGGAAAAGAAAAGTGACTTCTAAAAATACCCTCCTCAATTCAACTGCTCTGTAAATAGGCTCGATACAACCTGTCAGTGAAACCGTCTCGGAGCACTGGTTAAGAGAGACACGCTCACCTCATCTATTCCACTTACTGATACAGTTCAATGGACCGATATATACATACACACCAGAAAATATATTTTTATTTTGATAATGAGTGGCAACTACACTACCTCTTTATAAAAGGTAAAATGTAGTAACTACGGCAACAGTGAAGCTGGGAAAATGTTTTTTGATTGAATTTTGATTGATTTGATATGAGTTTTCACACTCTGTTTTCTCTAATCTGAGCTTAGAGCCAAACACATCTGTCACACGACAGATCATATTCTAAAAGATTTGATTTTGCTCATAAATCAATTATGAGGTTGACATGATGCTTATTTATGTCCTGGATTTATTCATTTATTAAACAACATTTTAAAGCAATGCAAATCTCACATAAAATGACTTGAATACACAACATATAGTTGATGATCAACACATATCTGTTTAATTATATGTATGTTTCTGGATTAATTCATTTTGACTCATTGAGGGTAATACAGAGAAAAAAAAAAACCTTATTTAGTATTTTGCATAATTTCACAAGCAAAACATTAGTTAATTACACCTTTTCATGACATGCAAGGATATTCAAGGTGCAAAATGGCATGTGATACAAAAAACATAAAACATATAAATTAATAATCATATTACATATTACACACACATATATATATATATATATATATATATATATATATATAACGGTTGTCTTTGGTCTCATTAATCTATTATTTGCTCCAGAGAAGATAGTTTTGGCAAAATATCATGTTTATGTAAATTCAATGCTGTATATCAGAGCGCTGCCTTTGTACTTTTGACTGAATTGCCTAGCAACTTTTATGATGGCTGTTGTTGTTGTTGTTGTTTATTAAATATTATTATTCAATAAATAATATTTTATATAAGTAATAGTATTGATTGAATTGTATTGATTGAATAGTATAGTATTACCTACGGCCAAATCACAGCCGTGCCAAAATACATCCATAACTCAAGTCTACTTGTGTGATATTGCTTATATATACTGTATATACTGTATACACACACACACACACACATATATCTTTTTAAAAACGTTTTTTAACAACCTTCGACACAAACACATATTCAAGGTGCAAGAAAAAGGTTATTTAAATGTTATTTTTTACTTGGTACACCACAACGTTTAGAGTTATTAATAATTAAACTAAAAATCTGATGAACAATATGAATACAAAGTTAAACTAGATTAATAAAAGTTTTATTTTCTTCATTATGGGTACACTTGTTATTGACTCTAAATCCCAAAATGTTCAAGGAGCTTCAGAAGCAACATACTGTCAATTTAATGTTTCAATTTAGCAGGACTGATAAGGAACATGATTATATCATAATCCATCACTATGCCATAGTGCTGCCATTTGAGCCCTTTACTATGAGTTTTTATGACATAATGTGTATATATCACTGAGTGTGCTTTGCCATTGTGCTGGCAGCCAGAGGTCTGTTTTACGGCCTCTTCTGGATGAATGAGCCGCATGTTTTTTCCAGGTACTCACGATGACTCGCTCTTACAGTTACAGACGATGATGCATCCGTGGTACTGAATGAAGAACTGAACTGGAATCTTATGCTAGGAATCTTATCCTCTGGCCTAAAGGACTTTGAGTTTTTGTATGTTTATATGCGAGAGACAGAGGGCAAAAGGTGACCTAGTTTAGTTTAATTTCACACAGCTGCTAATCAAAATGCTTTCTCAACAACAGAAAGAGAGAGAGGGGGCAAAACAACTGAGCAAAGAGGAAGTAACGGGGGGAGGGCACAGCGGAGGTGCATAGGGATAAAAATCACACGTGAAGAAACGACGTGAAGAAGAAAAGTGAAAAAGGCTGAAGGAAAATAAAGTGTGATGGAAACAAAATGAGTCAGGAGGTGAAGGCAGTTCATGTGAGCTACAGGAGACAGGATCATGGGAGAAATGAGTGATGAAGGTGGAGAAAATTAGATTTCAGTGAATGAAACAGGAAACCAGAAAAACATTTGCTTTGGTGCTTAATGAACTTATGAAGAAATGCTTTCGCTGCTGCTCTCATCTTACAGCACTTGCCAAGATAAATGGACGAGGAACATCATGTCAAATAAAGAATTATTAATAACCAAAATAAAACTAGTCAAGCTGGTAGAGAGACTGCAAACAACAAAAAATAATGCAAATATTATCTTAAGTATTTTTCTCTTGTTTTTCAGTATATTAAATATATTAAATTACATTAAATATTATATCTTATGTTAATAGGTATTTATTACGCAAGTAAATTTACCTTTTTTATGAATTAATTTAAATTAATGAATTAATCCCAATTATTTTTATGGATAATATATTATCAGTTAACCCACTGGAAAAAAAGCATAACGTATTAAACTCAGAGTTGTTTTATGCCCCAAAAATCTGCCAATGAGGTAAAAAGGGATTTTTTTTTTGTTTGTTTAGTTTTTTTGGTCACACTTTATTTTAAGATCCAATTCTCGCTATTAACAAACCATTAACTATGACTTTTGCCTCAATAAACTCCTAATTTGCTGCTTATTAATAGTTAGTAAGGTAGTTGTTAAGTTTAGGTATTGGGTATAGGATAAGGGATGTAGAATATGGTCATGCAGAATATGTGCTTTAATAAACAACAACTATGTTAATAAAATGCATTGTAATGAGCGATTAACTAATTAATAGTGAGAATTGGTCCCTATATATAAAGTGTCAGCGTTTTTTTAGATTAACAATTATTAAATAACAAATAATGCAAGATTAAATATTATATATTAAATAAATTGATTCAAGGGATAGTCTCTGTGATGTTTATTGGCAAACAATACAAAAATACTGATTAAGAAAATGCTTTTTAAAGATCTTTTTACCTACTCAAAGAACTCTAATCTGAGAACAAATTATACTCTGAAGTGCTCTCGAATCTGGTACCAAACCTTTAATTTTAAGATAAAACAACGCAATTACTACACCAATCAACCTTTCGATTAAAACAAGAGGGAGCAATAACCTTCCTCACAGACCAAACTTCAAGGTGAATCCCATTATAACATTTACAAATATGCCCCACTTATCACTCTGAAAAGCCTGTTTGATTTATAGCCTCTCCTCTGCACATCTGAGCTGAAGAACAGGACAGAACTGATCTAGAGGGAATAAAAGCGGTGACTCCAGCTGGGCCGTCTCGCAGTGATGTCAGTAACCATGCCAGTTATCGATGAGATCTATGCAAATGGAGCCTGCGAACACAAATCGTACTGTGTGGTTCCAAGCGGCACGACACCTGCGTAAAAGAGTGTGTTTGGGCGTGTGTTAGTATGCAGTCAAATCAGCTTATAATTAATGATTAGACAAAGTTTACACTGGGGCCACTGTTAGCGATGATGATGCCAGCTGATAGGGAGCAACACGGCTACTGACCAGACAGCCACTGAGTAAATGATAGCTGAGAAATAGTTTTGTGGTCTCATCCTCGGAGATTTACTTCCACATACTGTACAATCTGATCTGGATGACCCTGACCAGGAGAGATTGGTGAAAACTATGTGCCTCTCTCTCTCTGTTTACTCTCTGTTTGTTTAACAGTGCTGTATTTGCTTGGAACTCTTTGTGCATGGACGGTTACACAAGGTACATATGAAAATACATATGCAATTTTCTTATTATCGTAACCGTTTCTCTTAGACAGCAATGAGATTACATAGAGAGCAAGGCAGATTTAGCTTTTTCTAAAAAAAAAAAAAGACCTCAAAAACCAACAAGTGTTTCAGGAGACTCTCAACTATTATTTAAAATTAAAGCATTTTTGTTAATTAAAATAAAATATACATATTATATGAAAAAATTAGAGATGTTTCCAACTGAAGTTGACGCACTAAATTTACTAACTGAAAAAAAAAAACTAAAATTGAAATAAAAATAAATTGAACCTAAATAGTAAAATAAAAAAATAATACAAAATTACTAAAATAAAAGAAAACTTAAAATACAAAAATAAATAACAGTAAAACAACACCTCAAACTGTGCTGAGATTTGCCAAATCTGTGATTAAATTAAACATTTCTCTTTATATTCTTTCAGACCAAAAATGCAATCCATGTTAATTTTATAGATATATGCTTTTACTGTATATCAACAACTGTCTTATTTGTGTGTTATGTTGTTTCTCCATCAGAAACAGTTGAGATTTTTCAATGACACATAACTGAGAGCTTGATCCTGAGCTATGAACAAGAAATATATTTTGCTTTGGGGCATATGAGGAGAAAGACAAGCTTGGAAGTTGCAAACGAGAACACCCTTAAATGAGCCACAAAAAAGGGTCCTTTACTATATACTGACCCAATTACAACACATTCTGGGACGCAAATAAATGTATAAAGTGTACATACGACGACCTACATAGACAGAAACCTCATACAAAAACGCAGGTCAAGCAGAGCACCCAGGCCAATAACAACAGCCAGATCTGAATCACAGGTCAAACTAGAGGGTGGGAAAAAGAAAAGTTCACCCACCGCTCATTGTCCCTCTCTTTCTCCCTCTGCCGTCTAGACTTGTGCAGTAGTCCGATCAGAATGACAGCAGCCCGAATGCCGGCTTTTTTGGAGTTGACTTTGGCTTCAGAATCCGACATGCTGTCCGGCTCACACTCCGAAACAGACTTTGGACCAGGGCTATTCTGGTGTGACCAAGCTCTCTGCCACAGGCTGAGGAACTGAGAATATACATCTCCCTCTACCTCTCTCCTTCTCATGATCTCTCTCTCTCTCTCTTTTCTCCTCTCACTCGCTCCTACACCAGTTCTCATTGCCTGCCTGTGTCTGGATCTGATAGGCTGAACATAATACAAGCCACGCCCACTTCTCCCCAGCCCCTCCCTCCCAATCCCTCGCTCACTTTTCCATCTGCTCTGTTCCTGGACTGTTCAGCTTTCTGTTGTCAGACCTTTCCGCACTCGTTCAATCTAAAAAAAAACCTGTCCTCTCCTGCCCTCTTAACGCAAATACAGTCAGACTTAATTGCATCTTGCATCTTTCTGAATCAAAATGCACCTTTTGTTCAGCGCAGAAAGAAACTCCATCACCTGTCGGTCAACATCCTTGACCCCTTTTCCTGTTTTCTATGGCATCACAAAACGCTTTCAGAAAATTCAGCCGTATAACAATAAGGCAGTCAATATTAGTGACCTTCTTCCTGTACCAAAGTAAGAATCTCATTTATATGTTTCAGTATATTTGCGTTTGCACGTGCCACGGTCCGGCAGTTCGCTCCCTCCAGCATCTCGTCTGACCTGTTCTTCATTTCTCAGTCCTGTCTCTGTTTGTCTTTCATTTTCTCTTTCTGTTTGCCTTTTCCCACTGCAAGAAGTTACTCCCTCTTCTGCTGTCTGCCTAGTGTGCTGGGTCTGACTCTTTCCATGCATATCTCGCTCATAGATGGATTAACGCATGGTCCTGCTGAGCATTTGCCCCAAGGAGGTCTATAATACCTGGAGAAGGCTATCCGTTAGCATTTCTATTCATCTCAGTGGCAGCTGCTCAGCTGGTGCAGGAACCCCCAGAAGTACTGGTTTGAAATCTGCCTTTTTTCTTCTTCTTTTTTCTCATGGAGCCACATTAAATAAAAATAAAAACTCTTGGGGTCAGTAAAAAGATTTATGTTTCAAATAAATGCTGTACTTTTGAACTTTAAAATCTAAACTGTAATTTTAAATATTCTAACTGTAAATTCTAATAATACAGTACTTCATAATACTAATATTTTCCTGTATTTTTTATGAAAACAGAGAGACTTCCGTTAACACTTTACTTAAAGCATTTATGTATAATAATGCATTATAAAAGTAGTTTTAATGCTTTTAATTAATTAATTATGCCTTGTAATGCATCTTATAATGCATTGTACAATCCCAAGAATAATTGTAACCACAGTTATACTGCATACATTTAATTTATTTAACACTTATCAATTCATTATTACACTATGAATTCAAATTTGGTTATAATTATTTACAACAAGATATAATGTATTACAATTACAATGCATATTATGAATAATATAGTGCATTATACCATTTAATAATCATTTTATAATGCATTATACATATAGGCTTAAGGTAAAGTGTTACCAGACTTCTTTCAAAAACATAAAAAAATATTACTGACCACAAACCTTTGAGTGGTACACTGTAAAAATTGTTTTTTTTAAGTTAAGCTATTAGAGTATGTTTATTTGAAAGTGAAAAGTGAAAGTGAAGTGACGTGTGGCCAAGTATGGTGACCTATACTTAGAATTTGTGCTCTGCATTTAACCCATCCAAGTGTACACACAGTAGTGAACACACACACACCGTGAACACACACCCGGAGTAGTGGGCAGTCATATTGCTGCGGCACCCGGGGAGCTGTTGGGGTTCGGAGCCTTGCTCAAGGGTCTCACCTCAGTCGTGGTATTGAAGGTGGAAGAGAGCACTGGTTATTCACTTCCTCCACCTACAATCCCTGCCGGACCTGAGACTCAAACCCGTGACCTTTGGGATACAAGTCCGACTCTCTTTCCATTAGGTCATGACTTAATATAAATCTATTTAAAATGTTAACATTTAATTCAATTTACTTCTTGACGATTCTTTGTTATTTTTTACATTTCTGAATGAAAATTGCTTTTACACCAATTTCTGTAAAAATTGTGGAGCTGGTTGATCTTTGCCACCCAATCGACACTGGAAGTGCAGTGTATCACGCCACAACAATATCACGATCCTTTCCTTGTCTCACTGCATGTCCAACGTTTATAGTCAGATGTGCTCTTTGTGTCCAATAATGGCCATAAATAACCCATCTAGTTTTTTGTTCTGTTTGCAAAAGATTAACTACCCATGTCTGCAAAAACAGATGGTTCTCTGACAACTAAAATGAAAACTAAAATGGAAACAGTGGCCAGCTGGTTCTCTCTTAATCAATAAGGATTAAAGTTGACATTAAATCAAAATGGACTTTTCTGCTTTACTTTCTTAAAACACATTCCTGATCTTCAATGCACACTGTTGAAATAAAACATGTTTATATTCTTAACCTTTCATCTTTAAATTGTTCCGCCTCTAAAACAACTTTCAAACCCTCTTATTTTTCAACTCAGGCCTTGCAACCACCAACTTTCATGGTTCAGTCATTTCCAGATCAATACAATCAAGTCTTTTTTTTCTTGATGAATATCCTGTTTCCCTTGGAAATACATTAATGTTGCAAAGTTTGGGGTTCTTTTTTGATAGAAATTAATATTTATTGTATTACATTTATACAGCAAAGGTCCATTAAGTGACAGTAAAGACATTTATAATGTAACAAAAAATTATATTGCTAATAAATGTTGTTCTTTTGAACTGTCTATTCATCCTAAAAAAGTAAAAAATATGAAGCAGCACAACTGTTTTCAACACTGATTTTCCCAACAAATCAGCTTATCAGAGTGATTTCTGAAGGATCATGTGACACTGAAGACTGGAGTAATGATGCTGAAAAATCAGCTTTGCTCTTAGAGGAATAAAATACATTTTAAAATAAATTAAAATAGAAAATTATAATAGAATATTAAAATAGAATAGAAAGCAGTTACTTTAAATTGCATTACTATTTCAGAATGTTTAAATAATTAATACATTTTTCTATTTATTTATTTGACTAAATAAATGCAGCCTGGGTGTGTCATATTTTTAAAAATGTCAGAAACTGACAACAAACCTTTGAAGTGTACATTAAATTACTTCAGTAAACTGTATTGATAAAATTAGACATGAATGTGACGTGAAGTTTGTAAATTACTTTATTGAATGTAAGATACTGTTCCCTCATGAGTGTAAAAAAATTATTAGGAAAGAGACAAAAACAAGCAAATAGCTGCAACAACAAGTGCCTCAAAGAGCCAATGTACCCCTTCCCCAGACTCAGACTCTGCCATGGTAACATAGCCTCAGATTCCCCAAATCTGCCACCAAGATCCTCATCCCCACAGCAACCCTGAGCTTCCTCTGGGGAAGGGGCTGGTTGACAAGCAAGCCAGGTCATGTGATCAGTGGAAGAGATGTGGTATCTTGTATCTGTGGAGAGGTACTGCGGAATGAATAGGTGTCTGGTAGGGAAAGGTGAACTGTATTATCTCGGCTGAGCTGTTAAAAGAGTTAGATGGAGAGCGAGAGATTCAGAATGGACACAAAGTGAGCAGTCTTTCCACAAAGATCCATGAAGCTCCAGGCTAAACCCCTGAGAGAGCCACAAACACAAATGCATGAGCAAACACATCCCCCTCTCCCACTCCCTCATCTCCTTCAACACACAAACACACAAACATGACTCCCACTGCCCCTCAGCACATCACACACACACAGTATACAGTAAATACCCTATAGGAAATCACAAATTCTTCCCTTCCAAACATCTGTAGAAGCTCAGAGCAACACACATCTCTCACACCTTTCACTGCACTTCACATGATATCCCAGTGGTCTTCTACATTCAGGTGCAAAAACACACTTTGGCCATCACGAGGGGACGCAGGGCCTGGGAAACGTCTCCAGTGACAAAAGAATGGCGACAAGTTACATCACATAACCAGCAGAGCGTCTGCCATCTGAAAACTACTCACCTGTGAAGTTTATCGCATACTAACACAAAAAAAATATACAAAATCAAACCCTGAAACGCAGTCAGAAGAAAAATCTTCACTGTTTCTGAAGTAAAAGGTGAGCAAACTCAAAGCAAGATCAAACTCCTCAGGTTAGATAGCTACATATATACATACATAGGTTGTTTTCAAAATTTAAATAGTGTTTTGAAAAAATAGTGTTTTGAATATTTTAATTTAATATTAAACCATTTTCTCCAAATCTGACAAAAGGTCTAATCTACTTAAGTAAACAAGAGGATGTAGTATAAATAATAGCAGACAATGATGCATAAATATAAATAATATTGTAGCATAAATAACATTTGCCAAAAATTTCCAAGCATAAATAATATCGTATTTGTCAGTCCTGTGTTCCTGTGTCTTGTGTGTTTCCCTCCCTCATGTGCCCATATATGGATTTTCCTGTTCCTGTCCTTGTTTAGTTTGACTAGTTAATTCTTGTCCAGCTGTGTTTGATTTAGTTTCTCGTTTCATCCTGTGTATTTAAGTTCCTGTCTGTTCAGTTAGTTTTTGTCTGGTCTACTCATACGTTCCTTGTGTTCCTGTGTGTTCCTGTGTGTCTCAGCCCTGCCTTGTCTTGCCCTGTTGGATTTTATTAAAGACTGTATATTTCAGTTTATCCTCGTCTCCGTGGTCCTCGTTCCTCCCTGCTGTGTGTGCACCGTGACAATATTATATTAGCCAATAATACATAAATAATACCAGCCAATATTGTAGCTTAGCACAAATAATATTAGCTAACAGTATATTAGCGTGAAAATTATTAGCAAATATACAAGTATACATAATATTAGCCAATAATATCCTAGCATAAATAACATTAAACAATAAAATTCTAGCTATAATAATATTAGCCAATAATATAACATTGAATATAAATAATATTAGCCAAATAGGCACAAATAGGCAATAATATATGAGCATAAATAATATTAGCCAATAATAATATTAGCCAATAATATTTTAGCATAAGTAAAAGCCAGTAATAATTAATATAAATAATATTAGCCAAAATGGCACAAATAGGCAATAATATATGAGCATAAATAATATTATGCAATATTAATATTAGCAAAAATAATGTTATCTTAGCATAAATAATAATATACTAGCACATAATGTTAACATAACAGAGTTAACCAATCAGATCTCAAAGGATAAGTCCCGCACTTCATTATTTCACTCAACATATTCAAAAATGTGGTTTTGCAGACGTACATGTTCAAAACCTGTTGTTTTAAGGAGACAATGAAGGTGACTAACACTGAACCAGACAATTGGAACACAAGGTTTTAAGGTTGCCATCAATCCAGTTTCTGTCTGAAGCTCATGCACTCTAAATTTATCAAAACGAGTGTACAGTAGATAGGTCTATTACCCAGCCTAGATAGAAATGCGTTGACGCTGTATGAAGAATGAGACAAGACAAGACAAGGTGACTGAGAGAACAGCTGAGTATAAGTCCAAGCCAAACACTGCAGACAGAAATAGCCGAGCACCGCACAGGAGAAACATGTGGCCCTGGAGCCAAGCCCAGCCAAGCCAGAGCTTCTTAATGAGCACAGCGCTGTATCAGTGTGTTTACACACTTTCACACTTACACAGGCTCATTCACAATCTCTGAAACACATACACACACTATAGCAGCCACTTACACAAACACCTACTCTTGGACAACAGCATCTTGCTATTATAATTAGCTTGATTGGAACAAAAGCACTGATGCAATGTACAGTTTGGAGACTATACCAATAAAAAAGTTCTGAAACTCAATGGTTAATTCAAAGGTCACAGGTAAGGGTGACCCTTGGATAGTTACTGAGAAGTTAATTGTAAATGGTATGGAAAGGATCGACAAGCTCTGCAAGTAAGCAATATTTAAACTTTGGAAAGCATAATAACGTCAGTCCTGAACTTAAGTAAAGGGAAACAGCCAGCTGCTCATTATCGCAAAATAAACCCAGACAGTTTGGCAGGTCTCAGGAGTTTTATTTTTGCGATAATGGCCAGCTGACTGGACAATATCCAACTTATTTCATGGCTACTTACCGAATAAATAACTGGACATTAAATATTGATTTGAGCTTTTTTTTTTACGCAAAAGTCTGTGTAAGTGTTATTGTTAACAATCTATCTATTTTGTTAATTGACAAAGCTGAAATAAAATATAAATATTAGATAAAAATGTTTTACAAAAATTAGAAGTGCTGCCTTGGAAATTAACAAACCCAAGTTCATTGGAAATACATGCCTGTACCATAATTTAAGCAAAATGATAATATGTTCCAAGACACTTTAAAAATCAAAATGACACTTTCCAGTGAGCAGAGCTAACAAACATCAAAACAGATGAAAATGAATGAGGCAACCTTTTATATACAATAGTTGGTTGGTTGGTATGTATCGCAGCAGTTCAGAAATTAAATGTCCGGTGTGTGGCACTAAAAGTTTAAGGATCTATCGCATTTGAAAAACCTAACCACGTGTTAACAAAAGCAAAACTGAGGTAAAAATGCATTTGCTGAACAACCATGTCAATTTAGATTGGTTTTACAAGTCTTTGAGCCCTTTTGTTACTCATCTTTCATGGGACTCGTTTTCAAGCGCTCCACATCGCAAGTACAATGCTGCACCAGGTGAGCTACAGAGCAAGTTTACTACATTAGAAAAGCCTTACATATGGATTTTATTAGTTTACAAATCATGTGCCACAGTACAAATGTTTTGAAGTCATAACTGCACAAGGAACTGTGTGATAATATTTAATTGATTATTAACCGATAATCTGCCCCTGTAATTATACTTTGTGTAAAGAAGGAATAAATGGTGTTGCCATTATACTGCCTGCAATGTACATTTCAGATGGAAACTGCCGTGAATTCTATGTACAGGTATATTTTTGGACTTTTGCATAAATGTAAGTAGAGGAATGTTTTTCCAATCAGTCTAGGTTAAAACTAACTGAAATAAGTAATAAAGTACTAAAATTACTAAAATTAAATCTGAAATAAAAATAACGCTAAATAGAAATGTTAAAAAAGCAAAAGCTAATAAAAATGACAAAATCACAACAAAATTCAAACTTCTTAAATTAAACTAAAATTAAAATGAAAACTGAAAATATAAAAACATTCAAAATATCAATAAATGCTATAATAGTTTTTAAATAATACTAAACTGTGGACTGATATGAGAGTCATGAAACTAGGTAGAAAGGATCAGTTATATGGTTCAGTGGTCATTGTACAAAAAATATTTGAATGTTGCTGACCACTCAGAATCAAGTATTCCAGAGGCTTGTATAATAGTACCAATTACAATCTGTTGGAAAGACAGTAGCGTGTTTCTTTATGACCGTTTCGGAGCAACGCTTTTACAAGGTGAGATATGTCATTCGCCAATGATGACAACTCTCTAGCGTAATGTGTTTCCAAGGCCAGGCACTCAGGCATGACTGTCGTTCTTCAAACATCATTTAGGATCAAGCCGTCACCTCTTAAACCTTCTTGGATCACGTCCTAATGAATGAATTTTTGCACGTTAACGCATGCATATTTTAAGACTGATTTCAAAAATCTATAGGCTACAGAGCACTCATAATCACGCACATTAAAGAGATTACTGTGATAAAAACATAATGCTAATTTTAAAGGTCAAGGTCAATTCAATGTCAATGTGCAACTAGAATTATGTTCAGCAACATACTAAATAAACGAGACAGCAAGGTCATGACATGTGCTTACATTTACAGTAACAACATTTGAAAAAAAAAAAAAAAACAGAGGTTGTGAACTAGTCTATTATGTCTATAATGAAATAATAAAATCATTTTTGTCGGGTTGCCCTAGAGTACCATTATGCCACTGCACTGATGTTTCTGTTATTACTTTGAAGGTTCATGAAAGTAATTTTCCTCTGTTCTAAGAGCAGGGGATCAAAATGTAATATCCAAAATGAAGGTCTTCTTCGTTCTCTAAGGCTTTGCCTCAATATTAACCGAGTCACATGCTCTCTGTAATTGTATTTGTTACACCAGTTGACTGTTTGCACTGTCACTTTGGTCCAAAAGCATCTGCAAAATGAGAAAATGCAAATGTTATGGAAATTAAAGCTCGATTTGAGCGTGACCTTTGCAAATGTCATTGATATGTGACGCGATAACTTCTACTGAGAAATTTCGAGACAGAATTGGTGTCAAAAAAGTGTCAAAGGCTTCATTTACTTAGTAATTGCTCGCCTATTTTAAGCCTCAATCTACAGTAACAGATGTCAAAACATCTTAAAACAATACTGCAAACCTACCTGGGTAAGCAGAATAATAACTGTTTGATAACAAAGAGCTCTTTTAATGTTTCCTGATCATTTATCTCAACTTCATTCCACTTTACAGAAGAGCCGCCGTCCCTCTGGGCCGGGTGAAGGATTGGTCACCAGAGGTACGGTGAGTAACATCATGAAACGGATCCCTCCAGGCTTATGCCACAACGACTCCCAGACACAAAGATTAAAACCTGAGGAATATAAGACTCTCATCTGACGTCTATTAGCTTCCAGGCAAACCCCCGAGGAGCTGTGTTTTTCCCACAGCGCTCTGCTATGAACTCAGGATCGCAAGAATCTCATTCTCACATCTCATCATTTTATGGCAGTTTCTAACTTCATCTCTGAAAAAGACATCGTCACTGTAATTATTAAGACCTCTCTGCTCCGACGCGGGGCATCCGGGACACTGGCCGACAGATCATCTATCATTTGCAAGTGTCTGCACCCAGTGGACAGGCAATATGACAGGCTGCCTGGAGGTTAGCGTGACAAATCTTTCACTTATAGAAGTTCTGCAATCCCTGAGAAAAGTGACAGGGAACTTGGATAATGAGTATTATGTTATTATGACTGATGTATGATGATGGAGGTATGTGAATTAAAGAAATAAGGGACTTTTCACTATTTATTTACCGGTACTGGTTGATATATTTAAAATGCTAATTTTTGTCTGTTTTTACATTTGGATGACATTTGTAGCCATCAAGCACTCACTTAAAATTAATATTTAATAGCACTAATAATTTTAAATCTGACAGTAAAGACTACAATTTTTTTTTCTATTTCAGTTAAATGCTGTTCTTTTGAACTTTCTATTCATCAAAGAATTCTGAAAAAAATGTATCACAGTTTCCACAAAAATATTAAGCAGAACAAATTTTTTCAACATTGATGATAATCATAAGAAATGTTTCTTGAACTTCAAATCAGCATATTAGAATGATTTCTGAAGGATCATGAAGACTGAAGTGATGGCTGCTGAAAATTCAGCATTGCCATCACAGGAATAAATTCCATTTTAAAATATATTCAAATAGAAAACAGTTATTTGTAATAGTAATAATATTTCACAATATTACTCTATTTTTGATTAAATAAATGCAGCATTGGTGAGCATAATACTTCTTCAAAAGCATAACAAATCTTTCCAGTCCTAAACTTTTGAACAGAAGTGTACACTATGTCTAAATTTACCTGTAGAATTTAAAAATAATTACTTATTATTTAATTTAATTTACTTTTTATTTATATATTTAATTTATTTTTCTGTATTTTACTTTTTCACACAAATTATAATATTGACAATTAATATATGAACTTATTAATTAACAATATTTATAAAAAGTGATATTCTATAAAACAAAACATGATTATCGGTGCATCCTTATAATTAAGATTATCGTCATATGTGTCATTAGTGACGTCAGTGTGAAAACAGCCATTTTAGAGGAAGTGCATTGATTAAAATTCACAAAGAAAGAAAAATATATTTTTTTTTACTTTGGCACAGCCTTTGTGCACCCATGAATCTTTTAAAATAAGACCAGAAACACATGCAATGAGTGTAAATACAGTCAATTTTGATTTCATATAGCAAAGAACTGCTTCAATGATCCAAAATTTCAATATTTTTTTTTCAAAGACAAACAGCACAGCCTGGCACTGAATTCAATCTGCTGTGAATTCATTAATAAAAATTTGGCGCACATACAAAAGATGATCTCTGAAATGCACAACGACTGACGTATTCTCATCTTTATGCAGCTACTAATTGCTTAGCTGCCCTTCCGTGCTAGAAAAGCAGGTTATCATCTCCGATTAATTTGGCTCAAGAGACACGGAGTGCACCATTGTTCCACAGCGCTCTATGAAAATAAGATTCTTTCAGTGAATGCACAGATTTAAAAAGACTTCTGCATCTAATCTCTGTCCAATACTTTTCCACTCTTCTTCCATCGTTTCCTGTCTGTTTTTCTCTCAGCCAGACAGAACTTCTTTTTTTTTTTGCTCCGCCGTGATGCATCCAGTCAACCAAACCCAGACTGATCTCCCCCTCTCCTTCTCCTCCTCCTCCCAAACCCTTTCTTCCTCTTCTGCTGCAAATGTCATTTATTTATTTTGAGTCATAAATCAATTTGGTCCCTTCCTTCTGTTTGTGGAGAGGATTGACAAAGCTTGATCTGACAATTGTTTAGCCCCTGCCCTGATTCCCCTCAGAGAAGGGTGTTTACTTGCTGGAGGAGAGGAAGAACAACAGAATATACTGATAGGAAATGAGTAAATACCATGCGATTGATATGATATAAAGTGCAATATACCAGTAACACAGATGTGAGATTCCTTTGACGAAAAGCAACAGGTAAAACGGCAATAATAGCTACAAACTAGACATCCACAAGCAAGCAAACTGATTTTCTCTCTCTCTCATCTGTGACGCATGCAGAAAGCAGTCGCCAGCCTTAGTTCTAATAGATTTCTCTCAAGTCATTCATGAGTGCAGATAGGAGGCACACCGAATCCAGCTGCAGGTCTTCTTTTTATGCATATCTTATGTAAAAAGACAGAGCCGAGAGAGGTCCGGAGAAATGGAACAAAGAGAAAAGGAAGAAGAGGACGACAGAGGTCAAAGTCAATTTAGCAAATATGATCGAAATTTTGGGCATATCCTTTGCGGCGTGTGTCTCTTTGAAAAGAAGCATGTTTTAGCCTTCATACGACCTGGTCTTGTGTTCTCAACCCTTCTGCTGTTGATGGCACCATGCCTGTGCTTTAAATGGCACCCACAGAATAGGTAATGCTCAGATAGAAATGCATAAACATGTGTTCCAAGTAGAGATGCACAATGCCATATTGGTTATTGGCCAGTATTACAGACTTTTTCATTTGTCAGTATCAGCCCATATTAGGTATTTAATTGGATATTGGATATCTGTTTTTACATTTAGATTATCTATGATTCACAGCCATTTTTCCATTGACATCAAGGGTTTTCCAGCATTCTCTGATGCAGAATAAACTCCTAGATGGAGATTTGGTGAAGGGCATCAGACCTGCTATGCAAGTGACACAGCTGTTCTCATTAGTTAAAAAAATTCAAAAAGAGAACATCCCCTTTTCTTTATTTAATGAGCAGGAAGCTGGTGGTCACAAGAAGTAAAAATTAGTCAGTTAGCCCCTGCTGTAACTGAAGCATTCTGGGTTAAAATAAAGAGTTCATTCAGAAGTCACAAAATATTCATCATATTATATATGATTTTTCTCATGTTCCAATAAATCTCAATAAAACATAAATAAATTAGGAAATACAAGTTAGAGTGTATGACAAAGTGTATCACAAAAGGCAACTAATTGTAAAAATTAGCATGTACAACTACTATTTAATATTACCTTATACAATTCATTAAAAAGAACTCTAATATTGACTCACCGTGATAATATCTAATATGGTACTAATATAGCACACATCCTTAAAATCACAAAAATTTCAGGATGTTATATATTATATTATGGTTGCATTTCTAACACAACTGAGATGAATGGGAATGCAAACAGATAGCTCTCTCCAGGTATCATTGTCCTGCTTGGTTGGTCACATGACCGGCATACACCTTAAGTTAGGGGCTTTGAGTGTGAATCCACAGCGAAGTCAAATGAAGCAAAAGCAACCTTACTGCATCCTCCACCTTCCCTCCTCTGTATCTTTATTCTTCTTTCTCACCCTTATATCCTTTCAGATGCTAAACTCTTCCAGTAGCGCTGCTGCCCAGCATATCCTCATTAAAAAATTTTTTTCAAGCCGCCTGACACCACTTCAATCAATAAAAAGAGTCCTTGACATGCTTATCTTTCATGTCACTGAGGTAGTTTTTAATTTTCCACACACTGTATATGCAGTAAGTCTCCAGGCTTTGGAACGTCAGCTCATTTGCGCTCAAGTGTTCGACGGATATGTGGATAACTGGATGTCACGGGAGACTTGGGGCTACCGAGATGAATTCAAAACAAAAACAAAAACACACTTTTTACAATATCAATGCCTAAAATTCTCAGTGCCTCAAATCAAGTTCTATCCTGCAATAAAGAGTAATTGAATATCCTATTTCACTCAAAAATTCACATTGTGGAACCAAATCGGGTTGCAAACATTTTGTCAAACTACAGTAATTTACTTTGTACAGTTAAATTACATAATAGTAATAATAATAATAATAATAATAGGACCAAAATGGGATGCAAACAGCTTGTCAAACTACAGTAATTTACTTTGTACAGTTAAATGACATAATAATAATGACAATAATAATAATAATAGGGTCAAAACGGGTTGCAAACAGCTTGTCAAACTACAGTAATTTATTTTGTATAGTTAAATTACATAATAATAGTAGTAGTAGTAGAAGTAGTAGTAGTAATAATAATAATAATAATAGAGCCAAAATGGGTTGCAAACAGCTTGTCAAACTACGGTAACTAACTTTGTATGGTTAAAGGACATAATAATAATTATAATAATAATAAAGGGACTAAAATGTGTTGCAAACAATTATTCAAACTGCAGCAATTTTGTATGTTTAAATCCTTTAAATGATAATAATAATAATGGTAATATGGTAGTAATAATAATAACAATTATAATTATATAAGTCTCCAGGTTTTGGGACATCAGCTCTTTTATGCTTGAGTTTCAACAGATATGTGAATAACAGGACGTCACGGGAGACTTAGGGCCACCGAGATGAATTCAAAACAAAAGCTGACTGACAGTTCACCCGGTGAGTGTCACATCCCAGAAGCGTTACGTGGGATTTATTCATCCAATATCACTTTAACCCGCCACATCTCAAGGACATTCAGCCCTTATGTGAAATCAATCAATGAGAAAAAGACATACTAAGAGGACCAAAGCTAAACGCTCCTTTCGAGATCTCCGCTCTGGCCCGCCGGAGGTCTCTGGTAACCACCTCTTCAGACAGGAGAGGAGCATGAGCCATCCTCCCAGTGGGCTCTCGGCTTCTTTATGGCCCTTAAAAGCCCCATTAAAATCAAGCTGCCAGATGGCGCCCTTATCAGAGCCGTCAGAACGCTGCAATGAGGGCAGAGTAGTAAATATTTGTCAGGAGACGAGGGCAGCTGCTTCTGAAGACAGATTTGTGGAGGAGGAGTATTTGTACACGAGTCCGCAACACTGCACGCCTTCTCGGACAGATTTTGGCAGCCGACGTGTGTTTGTGTGAAAGAGAGAGGGAAAAGTAGGAGGTGAAGAGAAATAATAATTCTACAGTTGGTGATAATCATTAAGCATCTGTAGCTGTAGGTCTAATAACAATAACACAAGCTGTCCCATCCGAAGCCATGCCAAATGCCAGTGTCATCCATAACAGCTGAACCAAAACATCCCAAACTTCAGCGCTGTCAATCAGCACCAGCTGTTTCATAGCTAATGATGAACAATGAAGCTTTTGTCATGTTTGTGTTTCTCGTGGCAACAAGCGCTCTCGTCAGCTGGAATGTTCTACTGTCTCTGATGTATTGCTACTCCAATGTCATGACCGTAGCCCACGAGACTGTCACGCTGTCAACATGCTGAGCCTTACTCCTCACCGCCCACAAATGTAGTGACCCTCTTTCATAAAGACATGCTTTAAAAAATAAAGACAATGAGATGAGACTATTGCAAATAACCAAACAGTCAAAACTGTTTTGCTCTGTTTTAGCACACTCACATTTGGTTGAGGTATAATAACTCCAACTTTTAACACCCACAATCTAATCAATTCCAAATGGCTACATTCAAGTCTTATCCTTTTTTTTTTTTTTTTTGCATTGCATTGCATTGCATTGCATTACATAACAAAACTGCATAAACAAACAAAAATAATATTATGGAAACAAAATGGGTTACAAACAGCTATTCATGTAGCAATTTATTTTGTGTTTAAATCGTTAAAATGAAAATAATAATAATAACCTTTATATTTTTTTCAATAATATTAGCAAAAACAATACGATATTATTCAAACTAAGTATTATTATTATTATTAATAATAAAAATAATATTATTATTTTATAATAATTATTATAAATAATATTTTTTAATTATTATAAATAATTATTATTAATAATAATAATTATTATTATTATTAAGTATTTATTATTGTTATTAATAATAATAATAATAATAATAATAGAACCAAAATGGATTGCCAGCCACTACTCAATCTGCAGCAATATATTTAGTATATTTAAATCATTTGAAAATATAATAATAATACTAATACTATATATATATATATATATGAATGTATGCACTATCAAGCGTTTTCAATGCTCAACAGGTAGAGAGCACAGTGCTAGCAATGCAAAGGTCATGGCATAGGTTCAATTCCCAGGGAACACTCATACTGATAATATGCAGACCGTGCAAGCTGAAAGTCACTTTGGAAAAAAGTATATTAACAAATATAAACAATGTCCTCCTGGAAGAAGCAGAAACATTCAAGAACATTGCCCTCTGGAGGACAATTACTACAAAAAAAACCTGCATAATACCTGCATCTCTACTGCCCTCTAGTGCCAAACAAGCTTGGTGAAAAATATTACTAATTTATGCAAGTGTATGCAAATTAAGTTAACCTTGTTCTCATAAATCCCAACAAAAAGGTCAAAGTTGGCCACTAGACACAAAACAGGTTATTTTAGTAAATAAACAGATTCTAAATGCATAGAAACTTTTGAGCAAAACAAGTCAGATTTGTGTACATATCCATGAATAAATGATTGATAGATACACTCATTAATATGTTGCATTAAATATGCAAAGACAAATACAGCAGAAGGTCAGAGCAGAAGGAAATTTATGCTCCTTGACATTTAACATTTTCATACGAGAGCAAACTCATCTCCATACCGTCTGGAGTCGTGTGTGTTGTTGCTCTCAGTCTCTGTTCAGTGTAATGGGTAATTGTGGGTCTATGCCTCTAATTGCCTCCTGTAGGACTACAGGCATAATTGAGACAGCTGCAGATGTGGCTGGAGACACAGCGCCATCCCAGAAGAGCAGTCAAACTGATCTCAGATCAGCCCCAACAGCAGCTCAGTCCCATACTCCCCTGTGATACACGCACAGTAACGACTCAGTCTGAGCGCTCCCAGTGGTCTTTTCAGTCTAAACAGCCCGTATCAAGTCTATAGTCTCACAAGCAGAAGGTTTAAGGAGCAGGTTGCTGACCCACTACCAAATTAGTTTATAGATAAAGGACAACAGTCTTTCAGAGTCACTTAATGTCACTGCTGTCAGCCATCCACAGCACCCCTGTAGAACAGGCCGTTGAGTCCAATATTAGATCGTTATGGAGGGAGATAATTAAATCACGGTAGTGGGGATGAGATTGTTTGTGACAGCTGAAAACAGCTCTTCAGGCGGTGTCTCATTTAGGTGTCAGACCTTTTACCTCCAGTCTTGTATTACGACAGCAATCTAATGCAACCTAATTCTCTGTTAAACTGGGCATTTGTGGCTTAAACATGTTTTTAAAACCATTTCGTACATTTAAAAAAGAAAAAAGGACAATCAAGCTGATCAAAACTGCATTGAAAATGGAAATATACCATCCCACAGGAAAGTTAAAATTATTGATAAACTTCAATATCTAAACTGAATCTCCTAGGTACAGTAGCTAGAATATTAAACAGAGATACATTGGAGACTCTTAAATTAATTCAAATGTCTCCTCTAGAGATTCAGAAGAGATTTCAAGAATGTTATATGGTGTGCTCAGGTTACTTGCCAAGTCTGCCAAGATTCTTCCAAGATGAAATTATCTATCCTATATGCAATCCACATTAATTTTACAGCTCTTACTGTGTTATTTCTGAGGAGATTTAAGGAGAAACATCTAAAACAAAATTCATTCTACCTAACTGAGATCTCCATTAGGTCTCATAAAGATACAAATCACTTAGGAAACAACTTCTTTCTGAAAGTGAATGTTAAAAACTAAAATTCTCATTTACTTGTTTTATATAATTTATTACATTATGAACTTTCTATAATATAAATATAACATTTTAATATAAATTAAAATACAAAATTATTATTACTATAAACTTTTATACAGAGTACAGTTCAAAAGCTTAGGATTGGTAATGTTTTTTTTTAAAGAAGTCTCTTTTGATCAGCAAGGCTGCATTTATCTGATCAGAAAATAAAAAAAACAATAATATCGTAAAATATTATTACAATGAAAAAAAAAATTATATTGTAATATATTTTAAATTGTATTTTATTCCTGTTTTGGCAAAGCTGAATTTTCAGCAGCCATTGCTCCAGTCTTCAGTGTTACATGATCTGATGTCACATCATGATTTGATTTTCAAGAAACATTTTGTATTACCAATGTTGAAAATAGTTGTGCTACTAAATATTTTTTGTGGAAACAGTGATACTTTTCTCAGGATTCTTTGATGAATGGAAAGTTCAAAAGAGCAGCATTTGTTCAAAACAGATTTTTTTTGTAACATTATAAATGTCTTTCTCATCACTTTTGATTAATTTAATGTGTATCTATCTATCTGTAATATTATAAAAACAGACCCTCTTAAATCAAAACACTCTGAATTCAAATGCAACACAAAATACTCAAAACTCAGCAGAAAACTTTTGGAAAACCAGAAGCAAAACCCAGAAAAACTCACCAGATTTTGCGAGGCATCTTACGCGGTGAGAGGTGCACCCAAAATACGCTGCTCTCTCCCTCTCCGCCTCTCTCTAGTTCTGTCTCTCCCTCTCCGTCCTTCCATTTCTAAAGCATAGTCACATAACACTAAGCTTTATTACATAAACAAAAGCACCTGCATAAACAGGCACACACACGGGGCCTGATTATGCCGTTCCTCTAATGTGGCCCTGTCCTTCAGGTGGAGAGCGCCGACCATTCACTTTGTAGTTGCAGATGCGATGGAGGGGTGGAAATCATTGGTTAGATTCTGCCCCGCAAAGCACAGCCTTACATAGACAACCAACCCAGACACACCGACCTGTTCTAACACACACACACACATTTTTTAATGGTCCTGGCTTTGTAAACTCATTTCCATGGATACCAATATAAATAGTAAGCAGCGACATCAGGGATTGTTATTCACAACTGCAAAACACACACAGAGAGACACAAAAAGAAATATGACGTGACAAAATCTTAACATATATAAATGTGAGCATGTCCTCGCACACACACACACACACACACATACACAAAGGCCACCTGTGCTACTCCACAGCGGGGGACTTTGATGTCTGTCCGTTTCTGTCTATACCGAGCTCACGATTATTGCCTCCACTCCTCCGCTCACCTCTCTTTCATCCCCGTCCCTCCCCACCAGACAGGCTGATAGACACTTGAAGGTTGAGACGGTCATACAGAACAGGCATGTGTGAAGATCTCACACCAAAGACTTCCCACAAAGTCCAATTACAATGGGCACGGTGAGTGAAATGATTGCTGGATCAATGGTGTATTGATTGAATAATGAGGTGTGGCATTAAGACTTACGATTTAGATGGATCGAGATTTTTCAACACACACACACACACACACACACACACACACACACACAGACTCACCGGGATCTCAGGGCAGCAATGCCGGACTTGTCAATCCTGCAGAGCAAGAGGGAAAAAGAAGGAGAAAGAAAAATTAATAACTTAAAATAAAAATAAAAGACCAAAATCAAAGACCAAAAAAACAGCTGACAATTAGATGCACGGCATGTGAACACTTGAACCTGATTTTAAAGCTGAAAATTCATAGCATGTTCCAGACAAATAAATGCTGCCATTATTTATAATTAATAAGCCATAAACTCTGTTAAAAATTTAATAAATTGTAATTTAGTCGTTCCATACAAAGTAAGTATTTTAAGGCCAATTCTAATAATAAAGTCACAAAATGGCCTAATTCTGCCATAATTTATTCAATTGTTCATTATTTTATTTTAAAAAATTCAAACCTGTGTGATGCTTATTAGGTGTATCAAGCTCCAAAAATGACAAAAAGCACTATGCAAGTATCATAGAAGTGGTTTGCATGACTCATTTACTATATTCTAAGTCTTCTCAAGTTATATGACAGTTTTGTGTAAGAAATGGACTGAAATGTGTGTCATTATTTACTAAAAACTTTGGGGAGAAAAATGCTCAACTCTCATCTCAGATGAACGTCTTTCAGAAATTGCTTTCGAGTCTCACTGAAGAAAGTCTGTCATATGGGTTTAGAACAACATGACTGGGAAGTAATGATGTCCGAATTTTAGGTGAACTACATCTTGAAACATTATAAAGCTGTAATTAAAAAACACTAAACACAAGCTGTGGTGCTTAGACAGGTGATCCCTATCAGCTATGATAATAAGTTGATATTTGAAATAAAATAAAATTACTTTAATTACTCTCATTCTTATTGAAATCCACTTTTTGAGAGTACGAAATATTTATTGTGCATGCAGATCTGATGAAATGGTCTATCTTAAAAGATTGAGTCTAGTTCTGTTCAATTTGTTTCTCTGTTCTAATTTCTTGAGTTTTTTCTAATTCTACTGAGGCCTAATTACTGCTATTAGGCCTGATGTGGAGAACAGCATGAGGTTTATCATTTCAGCTAAATGAGTGATGAACCAAACACACGTTGGTAATTTGCCGGCACCATGGAGAAACTGTTTATATTTCTGTCTCACACGCACAAAAAAAACACTTCAGAACTACATCAACATATCCCTGAGGAGTTTCAGAGAACCGTCTGCATAGACTGAGGACATTTCTAACATTTTGCCCATTTGAATGTGTGAACATTTACAGCCCAATGACGAAACTGCGATGTTCCATTCCAGCCAGAGGGTCAACTGTCAATCATTCACCTTTAACCCGCAACACACACAACTGGATACATTAGAATACAAAAGAGGAGTTGACTTATTAGTTTTCTCTAGAAAACAATCTACCTTGCCTTAAATTAGCTTCTCTATCTATCAACCCATAGCTGAAGCGACTAAATGTAGATAAATGTGTATATTAATAAACCAAGCCAGCGGCCCTCACAGCAGGAGAAAAGAATCCAGTTCTGCAAGATTTTTTATTTGATTGTGTTTTGATTATCTGTCTCATCGAAACATGCTCTCTACAATGAAATTCATATTAAGCTCAGTGCAGCCAGTGATGCTGATGCAAGTAAAGGTGTGAGATATGAAAGCCGGTACGTCACGGTCCCAGTCGTGACGCAGTCATCTAATCAGTGTGTATTGTCAGATATGGCAAGCTTTGTCGCTGCCCGTCACTATCAGAACATCAGCACTGGCCATCCACACAGCCACAGGGTGCACCACCATTAAAACCACAACAATCTGCATGCTCATGATGGACTGCAGCTGCATTAACATGTAAACAACTGATGCTATAAAGGTTGGTGTCAATTTCTGTTAATTTAAGATACTCACATGCATGGAACACTCATTCTCTTTCTAAAATTACATTTGGTCCCATACAATCATCTCCTTCTTTCCCTCCGCCATTTCCATTTTTATTTCCTTCACCTCAAAAGAAAATGTATGTCTATTATTTAGCTTCAAGTCTATAGATTATTCCCTCAGATTCAACGTTTTGCAGAGTTCATTTATTGAAGATGTTGTGAATATCTCATACTGCAAAAAAATAACAATAGACAATAAATAGTTAAATGAGAAATGTGCGATTTATTAGCATGCGTGATGTTAGCTACTAATTGTGTGTGTCTGCTGTTAATGTGAAAGAAAATAATACTTTTGTTCAGCAAGGATGCAGTAAATTCTGTTTTTTAAACTTTCTATTCATCAAAGTATCACGGTTTCCACAAAAATATTAGGCAGAACAACTGTTTTCAACAATGATAATAAGAAATCAGCATATTATACTGATTTCTGAAGGATCACGTGGAACTGAAAACTGGAATAATGGCTGCTGAAAATTCTGCTTTGTCATCACAGGAATAAATTACATTTTAAAATATATTACAATAGTAATTAGTAAGTTATTTAAAATTTTAATAGTTTTTCACAATGTTACTGTTTCAATTGCATTTTTAAATGGTATTTGAACAGTAGCTTATGTGCATATATACATGTACATGTCTGCTGTTTTCTAATCAAACAGTCTTTCTTTTCTAAAAATAAATCTCTATTATGCACACAAAATAAACCTGACAGCAACTGAAATGATTTTCAATTTCTTTTTCATTTTTTGGCCTTGTAAAGGAAACGTCAGCCTTAAGATCAATACAAGTTGATTTTCACCTTTTATAAAGACTGCAGACACTTTAAAATATCTATTAAAAATAAATTAAAGTAAAAAAATCTAAATCACGTAATCTTACTAGATGGACACTTTTGCCTTGCCTGATGCTGCACTCTCCCAAAACATCTTGAAAAATATCTAAATTGAAATCTCTGAAATGTATTATGAAAAAGGAAATATGACAATGTACAATTTGCCATCTTCCAAGAAAGCAAGTAAAATCATACATAGCTGAAGGATTATATGCAGGGTTTTCTATTAGCAGAAAAACCCCATCTCATTCTACACCTTAAATGAACTCAAATGCACTGAGCTCAACTGTACTTTACTGAAGCACGTTTTTGAGTCATAGTTTGAGGCCAGAGGGAAACAAAAAAAAGTATCCTACCATCCAAAGCCCCCAAATGACACACTTCTTTTCCGCCTGTACATGCTGACCACACCACTTTCTTTCTCTTTCGTTGTCAGCGACGGACAGAAGACTTCTCATCTCTTTCCTCTCTTTTAGGGGAGGCCACCAGGGGGAAGAGTAAGGGACAAGAGGGGAGGAAACGAATGCCTCCTCCTACCTGTTTCCCAGCCCTAACCGCCCACCCTTCTCCACTTCACCTGCCTCTATACTTTATAAATGTGTCTGTGTGTGGCTTTTTAGGTCACACCAGCTACTCATTATTTCCAGCAAAGTATTAGCACAGGAAATACAGAGCCGTTTATGTAATGACTTCTAACCAATTGGTCCCAAGGTGATTTTTAGTGGATTTCATGACTAAAATGATTTCCACAAGTTCACACAAGTTTAAACATCTAATATTTAGCCCAATATCACTCCTGCTTGTGTGAAATTGCTTTCTATATCAAAATTTGTTGTTTTAACTCAATGTGTTACTTGCCATTTCTTTGGAATTATTTGTAAAATTTAGTAATTTCTGAAAGAAAGGGTTTAAAGTAAATCCACAATTTTGGACACTTGATGTTAAACACATCAAGTCAATTTTAAACTAGTATAAAGCATATATGGCAGTGTCTACACATCAAAACACTATCAAACACATGACGCATGATGTTAAACTCAAAGCACACCTCTCTATTCATCAGTGTTGTTTATTGAACACAACACATTTTGTTCAGGTATAGTAGTGATGCATTTTGCTAATGAAAATAGATGTAACAGCTTGAAATCATTCATTTTCATTTCCTCATTCCATAGACAGCTGGAGAGCTTTTTAAAATAAAGAGAGGACAAATCGTGAGTGCTGTGGGCATGCACTTCTCTCCCGCACCCTTGCATTAACATCCGCTTCAGTAATGAATAATGCTGGCCATGGCGGAACATCAATATATGAGGTAATCAGACAAGTATCACTTGAACTTTCCTCACCGGCTTTGTGATTCGTAACGAATGAAAAGGGTGAGATGTTTCATGGTGGGTCACAGGCATTGATTAAAAAAGGATTTGTTCACACACACACACACACACACACACAGGCAGCCGCACTCACACACAAATATGACAGATGTGATCTATCTAAGTGCATCGGACCCCAGCTAACAGCTGTAGCGTCATGGCAGACAGAATGCAGGCTGTCAACAGTCGACAAATTCAAGGCCGTTACCCGCGGCATGAAGTCAGAAGCTCATAAAGCGATGACTCAGCGTGGGTTGAAATAGCCTGATGCCCGATCTACTGAATCCTCGACTGTCTCTTGTTATTGACACATTTATGCAACACAGAGTTTGTGCATGACAGTAAATGAAATAGTTAAAGAAACATTAAATGAATAAATTTGTTTGATCTTTAAATTATGTTCAGCCATTTAGATATTAAAATTCTGTATTATTTTAACAAAAACACTAAAACTAAAATCAATTGTTGAATTTTTTTTTAACATTATAATGTACAGTTTGAATAATGGATATTCATTTTGAGATTTACTAAAGATTACATTTAACAGTGTTACTAAAATAATGATTATTTTTAAAGATAACTTTATGTGAGGGTTAGATGATGCAAAGGTAATCTGTAAAAATGTAAAAATAAATGAAATGAGCATGTATCAACAGAACAAACAGATAAATTAGGGTGAGTTTAGGTTAATAGGCTATTTTTCCCTCAATTTATATATATACTATATCATCCACACTGGGAAAAAAAGGGTGAAGAAATTGGTAGTAATTTCACAAAGCATTACAAAGACACAGCAATGAATTAAACGTGAAATTCTGAAGTAGAAACGTACTGCAATACTCTTTATTTACCGTGTATGTACTGCATCTAGCCCTATACTGAGCAGTGACCACCCCAGTAGTGTGCCTTTTCCTCTCTATAGAGACACAGCGGTATTTCTTCTCTGATAAAGAAGAGTGAAGGTCGTACATGTTGTGAATGAGTGATGTGAGAGAGAGAGAGAAAGAGAGAGAAGGGAGGAAAGAGAAAAAGCAGCGGCAACAAAATAAAATACCTTATAAAAACAGTGAAAAGTGGGCGGCAGGAAGTAAAAGGCCCCTCTCTTACACATTGATCTGATTTGGAAATCACTTGCTTCCCGAATCTCATTTTCAAATGTCCTTTGAACTTCCTGTGGCTTCTACATGCGATTCAACACAGTCCAATAAGAGTAAATGTAAAACTCAATGAGAAATACGATGCTAAATTTTACCAGAAGGCAAGGACATAATTAGCCATTTCAAAGGCACTGTTATGCAAAGAAATGATTAATGCATGTATTTTAAAAGTCAAACCACCAGTAGCAACCTGAAAAAAGAAAAATCACACAAAATGATTTACCCAAGTACTACACTACCTTTTAAAAGTTTGAATTCAGCAAGATTTTTTATTCTGCTTTTGAATGTCTCTTATACTTACCAAGGCTGAATTTATTTGATCAATACTTTGTAAAAAAAACAATGTAAACGTTTTTACTGCCACTTTTGACAAATTTAATGTGTCCTTGCTGAATAAAATAATTAATTTCTTAAACAGTAGTTTAAATAATGAACATCCTAGGTTGTGGAACAACAAATTATTAACCAATTAAACCCATAAAACCCAACCCCTAAAACTAGGGGCAGTGATTGGTTCATAGTAGGGATGGTAAGATTCACCGATACGCATTGGTGCATCGGCATAAAAGTTAACAATGCGATGCATCAGTTTAAAAAAGTGTGCATCAGATAAAAGTTGGCATTTTTATCGCGATGCATTGTTTCTAACATGCAGTATTTGCATTGGTAAAAAAACGGTTTATTTATATATAATTAGTAGATGCACTATACTTTACTTATTTAGAAAATGTTTAATTATTTAGAAAGTTATTATTCAGAAATTTGTGACTAATATTTTATATGTAGATTGATTTCTCCTCTCTAAACTGTTTCTCACGCACATTATCTCATCACAACTGCAGCTATGTGAATATGACATATCACAACACTACTGAGACCAAGGTGTTAGAAGTCAGAAGCTACTTAAGTTACTTTATGATTTGCTGTCTGTCTGGAAAAAAAATTTTTTTAATAAAAGCGAATTATCTATATTAACCATATTGAATAGCATAGCATCATAATTTTTTTCCATTGCATTGTATTGCACTGAATCGCATTGTGTTGAATCAAATCGAAATCAAATTGACCTCAGTTATGGAGATGCACATCCCTAGTTCACAGTAATAGTGTTAAGCCTAACATTATTTCTAACCATAAAACATTAAAATGTTATTGTTGATTCGAAATTTTACTTCAGGACCAACAAGGATGCTGGTCCAGAAAACCAAGTCCTACTTGAGTAGGACATGAAGCATGACACCTCGACCCTCATTCGGTTCCAACTTGGTGACCACGATTTTGGAGATTTTGTCTCCTGTTGTTCCTGGAACAACATTTTTAAACACAAGTCCACATTTACCTCTAACCTTAACCATTAACTACCCTTATGGATGACAAGTTGATAGTTTAAGAATGTTTTACTATGACTTTTTATCCTAACCAGCCAGCCAGTCAGAACATTTGGTCAATCACTCGGTTGCTCCGCCAACTCTGAGCTCCACTCTACTCATTGGTCTAACATTCTGTTTTTCACAACAACAAATATCTTCAGATTGGCTGTAACTGTGTCAAGTTGTGAGGCAGTTTTGCATTGCGTATGAAAACTCCATTGCTCCTGACACAAGGCCTAAAGGCTCGTTCACACTAAGGATGCTTACTATATGATAACTACAACTATAAAGTTTTAATAATCATTTTAATTCTATGAGAATAGGGAAGTCCACTCCACAACATTAACAATTATACATTTAGAAGACACTTTTAACCAAAGCAACTTACATTGCATGTACACATTTCATCAGTTTTTTTATTTCCCTGGGAATCGAACCCATTACCTTCATGTTGCATTGCACTACTGTTTGAGCTACAGGAATGCACAGGATCCTTTAACCATTACACCAAAAAACCCTAGACTTGCATTCTGGAGTTCTGCATTCTGCAGTCACTGGAGTGTGCTGCATATGTTGCAGTTGTGTTGAACAGTTTAAGCAAGGCGTTTTGCATGATTGTGCTCAACCTAATGGACTGAAGACAATGTTTTGTGGGCTCCAGCAGCCCTGAGCCAAGGCTGACTGATGGGGCTGTTTTCCAGCGCTGCCGCTAAATGAACAGCATGCTCTCTCATTAGATTAGTGGGTAGAAAGGGGGTCGTATCACTCGCAGACAGCGCTCACACGATCTGGCTCATTAGATCTACTGTCTGGGCTTCCCCTTATCTGTCTCTGGAATCAAGCCACCAAAACCTGAAATCAGGACAACAGATTCTGCTTTTCTTTTATTCCATCTCATTATTTTTTCCCTTCACCCCTCCATAAAACCTTTGGGGGTGTTTCTACTTAATACTCTGATCTTCCTCTCTTCAACCTCATCCTTAACTTCTCTCTCTCACACATTTTGACTTACCGTGCTTGACTCTGTCTCTGATCCACTCATTAGCGATGAACGCCACTCTCTCACCCGTCTCCGTGGTGTGCGAGAGGATTTCAATAGCCGTGACAAAGAGCTCAGCTACTACACCCACTCACAGCCTGTAACCCGTTTACATCCACCCAACCGGCACATCAAATACATCCACATATGTGTGCGCGCACACAGAAACAAATGCTGGTTTCTGCAATGCTTCTAGCTCTTCATGCACTACCTTATCTTTTGAGCTTACAGAGATGGATGGACAGCACAGCTCTGTGGTATGTGGTTTATAAGCCTCACTCATGTTGTCATTAGACAATCTTGATGAATTGACTGATGTTCTTTCTCTTTCCTTTTTACACCTTTCTTTCCTTGTAAAACTTGCATGAGAAGAGATGAAACGAGACAAAATGAAATGTAACAAAATGAGAAAGAATAAGAAAGATGAGAAGAAAAAAGACAGAGATGAGACAGAGAAAGAGATGAGACCAGAAAGAAGTGACAAGATGACAGTGTAGTGATGAGAGGCAAAGAGATGTAAGAAAAGAGAACAGAAGATCAGAAAGAAGAGATGAAATGAGAAAGAAGAAACTAGGCAAGAAGAGACCAAGATCAAGAGATAAGAGATGGGACAAGAAGAGAAAAGACAATAAAATAGGATGAGACACAAAGTAGCGCTTAGAAGAAAAGAAATGAGATAAAATAAGAAGCAAAAGGAGAAGAGATCAGATGAAAACAAAACAAACAAAATGAGATGAAACAAGAAGAGGTGAGTAAAGAAATGACATAAGATGATGTGAGCACAAATGAGGTTGAGACAACAAAACAAAACAAAGAAGAGACTACAGTAGATGAAAAGGAAGAGAAGAGATCAAAAAGAAAGGAAACAAAACCAAACAAAACAAAATGAAAAAAGAAAACAAGGCAAGACAAGACAAGAGACCTGATGAGATATAAAACAAAACAAAACAAAAGATCAGGAAACCAAGCAACATATGAGAAGAGATGAGACAAGACGCTGTGAAAAGAGACTGGATTAGAAGAGAAGAGACTAAATGAGACAAAACAAAATAAGTAAGAAAGAAAAGTGAGGAGATGAGATATGTTGAGAACAGAATGAGAACAGAAAAGGTGAGACAAAAAGAGATGAAACAGGAAACAAACGAGACAAGATGAGAACAAGACACTAGGCGAGAGAAGAGAAGAGAAGAGAAGAGAAGAGAAGAGAAGAGAAGAGAAGAGAAGAGAAGAGAAGAGAAGAGAAGAGAAGAGAAGAAATCATATGAGAAGAGAAGTAGAATTATCGCCCTTCACACCTGCCACTACAGTGACTCATTCTCCATTTAAGTTTCTGCTCATCCCTCATTCCCTTAAGCGAGTCAAGAGAGGGCAGATACAGAACAGAGGTACGGAGGGGGAGGAAGCTGAGAAAATGGGCTATGGAGCGAGTACGCCGCAAACTAATGAGAGACCGCAGGGGGGGAAGACAGTGAAAGAGACTTGAGAGAAAGTGAGAAAATGAGCGATGGAGAAATGACTGGATGAGTATCCCAATAATGAATGGATAAGGACAGAAAGAACAACAACAGAGAGAGCAGATGAGGCTGATGTGCACGGCAGAACCCACAAAAGACATAATTATGTCGTAAAGGTGAACTGTGCATCGTGACACTCTTGCACTGGAGGGGACAGGAACATATAGCCCATTTACCACTCTAATGTATGTGCATCCTATAATCAAACTAAAATTACTCTCAGCAGCTCAAGCTACAGGTTGCAATAATAGCCGCAGTTGTTCAGCAGAATGTTACCGAAGATCATATTTCGTTTCCTGCTACAACCACAAGGAAATATGACTGTGTATATATTTAAACTGAGTATAAATTATGCTAACACTGTTTTACATCTTTGATGCTGACAGTCCCTTTCATTTTATCAATACACAAGGCTCTTTATGATTTATGATCACACTTTGTTTACCAAATCTCACACAACCCGTGCAGAATGACTCATGTGCATCATCCACATATTTTATTTATTTCAAAAAATTGAGCCATCATGCTGAAAATGTCCCTCTGGCTCCTACAAACAATAGCATACACTAAGGAAATGAGTCACTAACGCAACACACACACACACACACACACACACACACACACACAAGCCAAAAACAAGCTATTAATGTAGATAGCTGACTATTTTTAAAACTCTAAATTAGTTTAGGGAGTCTGATGCAACTCATGGACATGATGTACGCCTCCCAAAAAACAGCTAGTCAGGTCCCATTCAAACCCACACGCTGCTGTCCATTAGTGTGACAAACATCACCAGGAAATACGCTTTACTCTCTCGTCCATCATGCACTTGAATATCTATTAAAACATCACCTTACCTTGAATCTGCCATCAGTGGCTTGTAGGACTGAGTAAACACAGCAGTGCTGCATGAAACAACTGGTTTAACACGAGTGAGGAGAGAGAATCGCTCAGAGAAATATAGGGAGAGAGAGAGAGAGAGAACAAAACTGTGGAGGGAGGGAAAAGGATGAGAGAATGTGAGTGAATCGTGAGGAGAGAGAGCAAGAGAGAGAGAGAGTATGTGTGTAAGAATGCAGGTAGTTGTAGTAGTTGCTATGGCATTGAATACGTGATGGGCTTGTGAGGGGGTGCGGATCCTTTCTCAGACGTAAAATTGAATAGAGCCTCAAAAGCCATACTTACAGAAGATTTATGGCACAGGCACACTCACATGAGGCTGGAAAAGCATAAAGCATTAATAACTCATGTGCAAAATGCACCTCTGTTGAAATTCCCATTTAAATGCATGCAGAATTCAACAGATTTATGGCATCTTCAACAGATTTAAGGCTCTAGTGTCAAAGGTGACTCTGATGCTGCTTCGCTCTGTGTTAATTAGAGATCACCGATATTAAAATGTAGTCGATACCGATAATAATTTATCATGTTAGATGGCTGATATTAAAATTCTGGGTAACACTTTAGTATAGGGACCAATTCTCACTATTAACTATTAACATGTCTATTATTAACATATTTCCTGATTATTAGTACATATAAAGCACATATTCTACATGACCATATTTTACATCCCTAATCCCACCCAATACCTGAACTTAACAACTACCTTACTATTAATAAGCAGCAAATTAGGAGTTTATTGAGGCAAAAGTCATAGTTAATGGTTTGTTAATAGCGAGAATTGACTTTAAAAAACAGTGTAATCAAATTCTGCATTATATAATTAAATTCAAAGAAATCACTAAATATTTCAATAAATTATTTTATATGCTACAAGTGAATAGGCATCTTAAAATTATAATGTACACGATTAACTTTTTAAAAAATGTCATTCTAAAATAAAGATAGCTAAAAATTACATTTAATAGAGTTACAAAATCAGTGTTTTTAAAGAATTAACTTATAAATTAATATGCACAATGAAATATCGGCTAGCGCGTAGGCTATACAATAACAACACACATTAATAAATTCAAATACAGAATATCTAATATTAGCTAATAACTAATGGTACTTTTATATTGTTCAAATGCTAATGCAACTTAATTATAGCCTTTCATGACAAAATATACTATGCATTTAAAATGTATTATAAAATCATAAATAAAAATATAAAAACATTAATTTTATAACACTGTTTTTGCTATTGAAATTTCTGTGTAACTGTATTTTTCTATACTTATATATATATATATATGAAGAGCTGGGCGATAATATAGTAACATTGTGCAACAAAATAAAAAAAATAAACATGTTGCCTATCTGCAGCATTAAAAGTCTGTAAATGCATTTTCAGATGCAGCTTCTGCTTTTGCAGTGTAAGGAGGGCAGTAAATTCACAACACATAAACAAACAGTCCAGAGCTCAAGTTCTCACAGTAAGCTTTGCAACACAATGAGAACATGAATCTGCTCAAAGAGGAAGATTCCACTCCACAGTTGTTTTTTCACATGCAGACACATGTGCCTCACTGGCCATTAGAACAGCATGTGGTCAATGCAGTCGGCCACCGCTGGGGTCCAATCAGATCGATGTCCACTCACATACACTCTCACTCGCACGTACTGGAGGAACATCAATAATCTGGATTCACAAGCAGTACATCATGAAGGGGTACATGACATATCAGATGAGTTTTGTGGAAACGTCACAACCTAGGCAAGAAAACCGTATCCTCTGTGCTCAGCAACAACCTCAAGTAGTGGCTAATGCAGTCTTCCACTAAAAGAGCCTGTTGAACATTGTCTGGTTCTTTCATTTGTCTGTTTGTTTAGAGCTGTTGTCTCCATTTCCTTCAATCTCTTGGCAGTTTAGTGTTTGAGAGCCATTGCGCCTTCTAATTGGAACACTTTCTGGGGTTGCCTTGGTAACCCTCTTTGGAAATGTTCTTTGGTGTTATGCCATAAGGTTTGGTTGGATGAACATATGTATATATAGCATTAATCCAAAAACGACTGCATTTTTCAAATAAGGTTTTGCATTTTATCAATCACATGACTAGATTTGACAGGAAATGAAAATGAGCATATGGCACTGCAACACCTGACAGCCAGCCAGAGGTGTGACTTCTCTCTGAAAATAAATCCATCAGCTTGTAGTTTAATTTACATATATATGCCAAAAACCCAGGATGAGATGGTCTGGAGTCCTATTAGCACCAATTTAAAGGCCATTTTTAATGGTCTGTTCAATCAATTAAATATCAATATTAAAATGCACTAAATATCTTTTAAAGAAAGATGAAAATTTATCTTTTTACTTTAGCTTTTACATATCAATTGGTTTTATTTATTATTATTTATTTTATTATTAAGTTTTAATTTCCATCTTGTGTAATGCATTTTATTTAAATATAAGTATTTTTTACTATCATTATAAAGTGGGTTTTATGTAATATTATATTAATTACGATATTTACATTTTTATTCATGTTTATTTGTACTCATGTGAATACACATAAATTAATTATTTAATAATACATTTAAAAATGATATACATTATTGTATAAAATTCTATTATAAATTACATTATAATTATATAAATTATTATATAAAATTATACACATTTTAAACTTTATTTTTTATTTCAACTTTAACCTTGACTGTTTTTTACAACAAAAAAAATTAAGTTGTTTAAATTAGATTACAAATAAAAAAGAAAATTGGTTATTATATATATATATTATAAATTATAACAGTAACTACTGTGCTTGTTGTGTTTTTTACTGTAAATCACTTTGAGCTTTCACTTTGAATTTCTTGTATAATAAGTGCTAGACAAATAAAATGTATTATTATTATTAAAATAGGATAAATGAAAGGTGTTTGTTATCAAATCTAATATAAGAAGCATAATATGCATTCTAATAACTAGCTCCAAATAATTTTGAAAACAATCCCAAGGACATTTTATGAAATTGTTGTGACATTGGTCTGCGGTGCAATAAAACAATATTTAGTTTCATGCATTCTTTTTGAACTCACAGCTCAGATGTCTCCGATGTGCTCATAAAAGCAATTTGATCTAGTGCAATAAAACTCTAAAGAGATCAGAAACTGATAATATAATCACCAAGGGGGGCGAAGGAGGAGGCGGCGAGAGATTAAGGATGTAAGACTAGAACTCCTCACTCTTTGACTGTTGAACTGATGCTAACGTCCCTGTTATTTGATTTGCTCTTTGCTGGCTGGTCTGACTGGTGGAGCGAGGAACCGTGAACTTTAATATTATATAACAAGAGACACGCACACACACAAATGCACAATCCAGGCCTGCAGCGTACAATCTTACACTATAATAACTCGCTTGTTTATGTAAAACAACATCAGGCCAGATAACCCCATGTGTATTTGGCCGCAGCAGCGCTAATGCTGATCACAATTCTGATCAGAGATTGCAGGCGACAGATGACCCACTCAGGAATTAGAGAACGAACCAGTCTGTGTAAACTTCCCTGTCCACACCCATCTGCAGCAAGAGTGAAAATGAGAAACTCAATCCCGTAATTACTGTGATTCCCCTGGCGTGACACAGCTGTCTGCTCCTGTGCTGTTTCTGCTGACAAACATCCATTAGCTGCTGATGTCTGATGTCTCCGAGGCCTTGATACAAAAGCCTTGTTCAATTATTTTGAGAATTTTTTTCCAAAACTAACAGCTCAATAAAATCTTGAACTGGAGAGTCAACATAAGTGAGTACCTGCTAATGGGGCCAATGAGGGACATCCATCCAGAAGTCCGTCAGACTCCTAATGGTTCACTAAAGTGAAAGCATACGTGAGTTGAGCAATAATCATCCAGACGAGATACAAAGCTGAACATCATGAACTGATCCATACTAATGCATACACACTGTAAATGAGTAAACTATTTCACTTGAGTAGGTCAAATTTATAGTTTAAATGCAGGTAAACACAAGTCTGGAATTTGCTTTCCTCATAGCAACAGTTTGGCAAATAATACTAAATAAATAAATAAATCTAACTGCAAACTAGCATATTATAAAATTGTTTAGATACAGCCATGTATGAAACCCCGTTCAAAAGTTGGGTCAGTGCTTTTTAAAGTAATTTAACCTTACGCACATCAAAAACACAGTTTAAGGTAATATTGTGTAATATTTTTACAATTTAAAATTATTGATTTTAATATATTTTAAAATGCAATTTACTCCTGTTATGACAAAGCTGAATTTTCAGAAGTCATTACCAGTGTTGGGTATAAGTTACTCTCCAAAAAGTATTTAATTACTTATTACGAATTACTTTCTAAATCCTATATCAACCTCGACAAGTTAATGATACAAGGATATACACGAAACAGTTCTTTGTTTTAATTCTTTGAAATAAATAATAGATAACTACATAAATTATTCTGGTCACACTTTAGATTAGAGTCCAGTTCTCACTATTAACTAACTATTAACTATGACTTTTGCCTCAATATAGGCTACTCCTAATTACTGCTTATTAATACCAACTGGTTAATAGTGAGAATTGGACACTAAAGTGTTACCAATATTCTTATTAACTCATCAAAGTATTTAACGTGAGAAGGGTACATAAAAAGCACACATTTTAAGGTTAGACTTTAAATTTGTATGCTAAATCCATTGTATTGTGTATGAATGTTCTACAGTCTGTACACAGTAAAGTTCAATTACATAAGAAGTAACTGTAATTAAATTAAAGAAAAAATAAGAGTAATCCCTTACTTTACTTTTTCAAGGGAAAAGTAATTAAATTACAGTAACTTATTACTTAGTAACTAATTACACCCAACACTGGTCATTACTCTAGACAATGTCACATGATCCTTCAGAAATCATTCTAATATGATGATTTGGTGCTCAGGTAACATTTTTTGAAAACAGTTGCACTACTTAGTATTTTTGTGGAAATCATGACATCAGTTTTTTTAAAAAAGCTTCTTTGTTGAATAGAAAGTTCAAAAGAAGAGCATTTATTTGAAATAGGTTTTTTTGTAACATTACAAATGTCACTTTGATTGGTTTAATGTGTCCTTGTTCAATAAAAAATAATTTCTTTAAAAAAGCATCTCCTAATGCTCCCTACAATCTAATAATAAACAATATATATATACATATACATACATACACACACACACTCACATATAGACTATAAAAACCTGTGGTAGGTTATGCAACATCACAGGATTGTGTTACTATCACTGGTTTATATAAATGGCTCGGCTTCACTTTCATGACGTCATGAGCAATCCAGTTCTCTATTATAGATCAGTGGTTATATACAGGAGTTATGGTGAACATACTAGATGAGATCACAGTCTATGGATGAGATAAAGTGCACCTTAAACATGTCAAGTAATAGTGCTGAGTCTGTTTTTCATCACAACACAAGGCAATGGTGTATTGTTGGATAACAACAGACGTTTAGCAATAAGAGTTATTTACGACACTTGTTAAGTTTCGGTTTCACTTTCTGTTTAGGATAAGTGAAAATATCAACCCCAACATTAACCCAGTCATCTCACTCTAACTATGGACGAAGAAGAACAGATTTTATGTACTCACTGGTAAGTGTTTTATAATGTAGGTCTACTGTAATTATACAAACGCCCAGAGTTTAGGTAAGACGTCTATTTATGTTCACTGCCAACTTATAAACAAATGACATTCGTCGCGTGTAAGATCACTGACATAAAATATTCTGTCTACTGTAGCAACAACAAAATATCGAAAACAAAAACATATTCTACTTAATCAACAATACTCGACAATAATGACTATTACCTTATGTTGTCGATAACCTGGTTTAAACAAAGTGAAAGTATGGGACCAGCTGTAAGCTGTAACATGGCGACGGATTACATTTATTTAAAAATGCGAATTTAAATTTGCACAATGAGAAGCAACGCATTTCGTTTGCTTTGGTCATTTGCTGAATCACTGATATTCAGCCAAAGTCCCTTTAAGGTTATTCTATAGTCTTTGATTAAGTTGGATTGATTAGTGAAAGATTTTAACACTATAGCTTCTTGTGACGTAAACACTCTCGGGCTGAAGCCTGTTGCTAACATTCAGGTTTTAGGAATAGTTCAAACAACATTTCTAGCATCATTTACTCACGTGCATGTCCTTCCAAACCCTCGTGACTTTCTTTCTTCAGGGAACACAGCAAGTGGATTTTACGAGAATAGCCTGCATGGCCACTTTATATGGGAACTGAATTTTTTTTAACTTAAAATGCCGCAAACGCGCCATACAGTCGTTGTCATAGAAGTAGCTATTCCATACTACTCGTGCTCTATATTCCAAGTCTCCTCAAGCGATATTATAGCTTTATGCGAAAACAGGCAGATGTAAATCTTTATACTCTTCGCCTCCAGCTCTCTTAAAGTGCCCCTATTATGGATTTTTTTTAAATTACCTTTTATGTAGTGTGTAACACAGCTCTAAGTGGATGAAAACATCCTGCAAAGTTTTAAATCTGAAAGTGCACCGTGTATAAAGTTATTGTCTCTCAAAAGAAAGAGTTGACTCTGAATCATTGAAAGGAGTCGTTTTTAAAATGAATCCCAAGCCGTTTCGTCAACATGAAACATTAGCATATCCATAAACATTAGCACTCCCAAAGGCCCATGAAGAAAAGCTGCTTTTTTTTTTTTTACATCCCCAGTCCCTCACAATCATTATATGGAAAAGAGTGACCAGGATATTTTCCCAAAATATTTTGTGTTCCACAGAAAATCAGAACATCATACAGGCTTGGAACGGCATGCTGTTAAATTTTAACACACCATTAAAATGGCAGAATTAAAATTTTTGGGTGAACTGTTCCTTTAAGTGCCATAACATTGTAGTGTCATAACACCTTTTCCATTCTCCAGTCTCTGTAAAGAGTCTCTCCAATGTTTTCATGCAGCAATAAAGAGGTGGCGAAGGCAAACTATGAGCTGCACGAACCACACTGTAAGAGGTTTCTGTGTATATGCCCTGACTGCGATGAAACAGTGCCTCGAGATCAACTGGAGCAGCATAAAACCGAACAGCACACAGAGGTCACGACCACACCACTCAACACTGGTTAACACTTTGCTGCTTTTTACAGGCCCTTGGCCTTGTATGTCACAAAAGATTATTTGGGATGAATTTTCCAGCTAAACGTTTTCCACTTGACAATGCTTATTACTCATCACTGTAATATCCCCCTCTGAGAAACCATGTCGGTGGTCTTATTTTTCATTATGTCTCACAGGTAAAATGTAAGATGTGCAATAAAAAGATGGAGCGAAGGCATCTGTTGGATCATGAGGTGAATATTCAATCTCACACCGTGAAAATTTCATGTCTGAGGCTGCTCTCTCTCAGAGTGTTTTCACACTTATTCCTTTGTTGTTTCTGTCTCTCCTTGTTTACAGAAAGATGAGTGCACCGAGAGGCCTCAGATCTGTGAGTTTTGTCAGCTTGAGCTTCCTCTGAGCAATCTAAAAGAGCACATAGTGTCCTGTGGGAGTCGCACGGAGCGCTGCGCTGACTGTGGCCGGTACGTTAAACTGATGGACCAGCTTGGTCACGCTCAGATCTGCTCTTCTACCACCCCCACAACATCAAAGGACCTTGTCCCTGAGGATGATACTTCTGACACAGATGGTTAGTCAATGATCAGTTTGAAACATTATAGATGTTATAGGTCTTAGTATTGCCAAGTTCTGCATATTTTAAGGTATTCAGAGAAATCGTGATTGTAAAATACTGATTTGGCATATCTGTTATCTTCAGAGCAGACTATGTTGCAGTGTCAGAATTGTCTGAAATACATTCCATCAGACAAGCTGAAGGAACACAAGGTAAAATGTGTCAATAAATAAGAATATGTAGTTATAATATGTAATGAAAATCTATTTTTAACACCTCAAATCTTTCTGTTATTCTTTTTTACCAGCTGCTTTGCAAACAGTCCTTAAAGTATGCAGACGATGAGGATGATGACACTGAGGATGAGGATGAAAACTCCAATCCTGGAAATGACAGCACTCCAGACGCTGCAGATTTCTCCTTCTCATCATTGCAAAAGGCAAAGAGAGACAGAAACATCGACATAGACCTGGATAAGATAAGCACCTGTCCGCTCTGTCATCTGGCTCTTCCTGTAAAAACACTGGAATGGCATGAGGTACAGCTCACTGTTCTGAACATAGTGATATTTTAAACTTGTGCAGCCTCAGGTTGAATCTGAACAGTCATTTTGTTGTTGATTTAAGAAATATCATTAACTTGGTAAATTTATTATTCCAAAATAAATGCACTATTGTTCAAAACTTCAAAAAGATAGTAAAAAGTACATTTAAAAACAGCAATTCAAAATAAATGTTTTCTGTATTATCATATTCAAATTTTGATCAATTTGATATTAATGCTGAAAACAGTGCTGCTTAATATTTCTGTGGAAACTGTGATACATTTTTTTCTGGTTCCTTTGATGTATAGAAAGTTCAAAAGAACAGCATTTATTTGAAATAGGAATTTTTTGTAACAATGAAAAAGCAATTTTCCATAATAAAAAACAAGAAATTGAGCCCAAACTTTTCATCAGTACTGTAAATGATGTACATTTGAGCCTCTGCTGTTGATGTAGGTTATCATGTATAATGTTAATTAATCGTGTTTATATATATATTTATATTTTATTTTCATTTTTATTTTTAAAGAAAAAATGTGAATTACACAGACATCTGAGCATGGCATGATGGCTGGTGAAATCAAAGCTAAATATGTAAGTATACAAATAATATATTATAATGTATCACCAATATAACTTTGCAGTGCAACTGATGAATTATAATATGTGTATGAATTACCTTTACAGGGTTGCTGGAAACTTCAAACTCGCCAATCATCGCAAACAAAAATATTAAATATTTTGTTGTGGAATAAATATATTGAAATATACTGAAACTAACTAAAAACATGTTTACAATGCTTCTTATAATCACTATATGATATTAATTAGAAAATAATGGCTCTTTAAAATTTTCATAATAGGCCAAGTGAAGGAAAAATAATGCAAAATGTTTTAAACGTCTTGAGTAAGGGTACTTCATGTACATACTTTATTGTATTACTGACTGTTTACCCATTTTATGAGGCAGTTATTTGGCTCTTTCATAAATCTGTTGTTTAAACCTTACTGCATGTTAAATCCAGACAAACCTCAGACCACAGCAAAAAAATAAAGATAACAACTATTTGTATGAGGTGCATGAATTTACTTAGTGCATAATATATTCTAGACTTTAAACTATTACTCTCTATGCCAACATCTTCATGTCTTTGTTGGAAAACCCTAAGATCCCGCAGACCATCTACCAGATGAAGAGGATTGTGAAAATAAGGAGAAACATGGCCATTTATTGGGGGAGACCACAAGATGGCATAGTTTCAGTCAGGATTGCCTTTCCTTAACATCTTAATATTCCTATAGTATCTTTTAATAAATATTACTTAATTGATAAGTTTTACTACATTTTAAAATGTCTTTTATTGCTATATTTGTTCATTTGTAATTGAGTAGAATTTTACTACAATTTATTATAATTTTTAAATTTGTTGCCGGTGGTAAACTTAGTCCTAGTAATGACTTAATCTAATATAATTATGTGATGAGGTTTGTAAAAATTGTAGTTTTTTGAGCAACATGTACTGCACTTGGAAACAAAAGTGCAAGAGAGACATCTAGTGGATATTTTTGTATTCCTCTTGCGATAGATCAGTGTTGAGAGTGCAAATTCAAGAATAAACATTTAGTCATAATCTCATAAGCAACCTGGGATCTTTTTTTCTCATCTGTTGACAAACCATTATATAAAGTAGATTATATAAACTTTCATGAGTTGCCACTTTGTTTAACATGTTAGATAAAAATTTGTGATGACTGTTTAACCGTCACACTATTGCGGCATTAACTAACCTATGTTGTATAACAGTTTGAACTTTCTGTATTTCCTGATAATGATTGCTGCGCTATAGAACAGACATAAAATTACACATGGTAGCCATAACCCTCTATCCTGATTTTCTGTCACACTTAAAATATTAGTTCACAGGACATTAATTGACGGACTGGAGTCGTGTGGATTATTGTGATGTTTTATCAGCTATTTGGGCTCTCATTCTGACGGCACCCATTCACTGCAGAGGATCCACTGGTGAGCAAGTGATATAATGCTAAATTTCTCAAGGTCTGTTCCAATGAAGAAATAAATTAATCTACAACTTGGATGGCCTGAGGTTGAGAAGGTCGTCAACAAATTATCATTTCTGGGTAGATTATTCCTTTAATCTGAAGGAAGAAAAACAGTTCAAATAAAAACCGGTATTATTTCAAATTATATGTTTTATTTCCATCGGGTTTTAAAGCAGGAGACTTTTTTTTAACAGTGTGCTGACTTCATTTCTGGGAGATCAAACACAGGTCCATAGGAGCTACAGCTAAGATAATGTGCCTTCAATCAGAATTTAAAATCACATCTGGAGGAAAAATAAAACACAATAATGAGTCTTTGGAAATTCAAGTTAAGAGAAACAACTTAAAACAGATAATGCACCTGGCTAAAAGAACAACCACTTACAGCAGGTCTGATAAGCAACGCTTCTACCAGAAACAGATTTAAAAGTTAAACAAGGAGAACCATCAAAATAACAAAGCTAAATAAAGAAAAATCAAATAATAATCTGATTACATAAATTAAAAGCAGCCAATTTAATGGCCACTTTGCAATATGTTAAAAAGCACCACAAATATAATTATATTAAATTACCAGTCAATTTTTAAATTATTAAAATAGCACACAATTGGTCCAACAGTCTATGAGACCCAGCCATCTACTGAAAATATTCAGTCGGTACATACAAGGAACTCTACAAAGAACCTGTTTTAGAGTCTAATGCTTCGTATTTTGGTTATTATGTTATAAATAGGGAAATCATTTAGTCCCGTCAGCTCTATAAATCTTAAAACATTTTCAGAGATTGCCATATACTCTAGTGTCACTATATCCTCAAGCTTATTGTATTTTCTTTGCTATCAGCATTCACTGTCTGTGTAACTTGCTCCCAAATGTAGCTGTTGATAGAGCTACGGATGTCCATTGACCTTGTCCTGCAGAAGAGTCAAGGCGTTGGAGGAGAAGTTACGCAGGACGTGGAGTGTGTCACGCTGCAGTTGTAAGGTGTCGCGTGAAAACTGCTGCTGGGTGTGGACCAATCTCTGCACCGACTCTGCGAGCGACTCCAGTGAGCGAGACAGCGACCCGATCAGCAGTGTGGTGGCCTGCTGTTCCTGCACGCCGAGCGAGGCACTCTGGGATAAACGTTCCTGCAGACTGCGAGGCTCCACAGGAGCAGGTTGGGGAGGGAGCCGAGCCGGAGCGGAACGTGATGAGGCGGCCACTGCAGAAGGTGCAATAAATGTTGGGATACTGGCAGATGAGAGGCTGTTAAATGCTGTGTTGTGATTAGGTTTTTCTCGAACATGGCTCTTCTCAGCAATAGGATGGCTGAGGAATCCAGGAATACCAATAGGATTCTGGTTTGGTTGGCTTCTTGGTTCAATAAACTGCATGTTACTGCCTGGAAGGATAAGAAACATGTTAATTTTAGACATTAACAACATATTTGAAAGAGAACTTAAGAGTTGTTTACTATATAAAATAGATACATAAAACATTTTGGTCAATAAACAGTAAGAGTATCTGTGGACAATACAATTTTCAGCAAGTTTCAATTTTCTAAAACTAAAAATGTCACTGTGTAAACATCTCATAAAAATGTAATAAACTTATATATATATATATATATATATATATATATACACACACACATGTATATATGTACAGTATGTATGTATGCGTGTGTGCATTTTTTTCTTTTGAAATATATATATTTATGAAACAATTAAGTTAAGGAGTTTTTCAAATATTACTTTTTAAAAAGCAATAATCGAATAAATATTAATCATCTATTGTCCCAAATACAATATTTTCAAATATTAATAAAAAAGTTTTAATGAAAAATAATAACAATCAAATATATAATGCAAATCTTTTTGATATAAGTTGATTGAGAAAAAAAAACAAGAAAAAAAACAACAACAACATGCCATTGACCCATTAAAAGAATCAAAATGTGTGGCAAGTATCTCTGCATTATTTCTTACCTTCCTTTTCTGATGTGTCAGTCTGGACATCTATTTGAGGCACTGATGAATCTATCAATACAATAAAAGAAACAAATTGATTACATTTTGAACATTCAAACACTCAGTAATGAATCACCTAACTAATTTAAACATAAAATAAAATGGAACTCACTGCTGAACATCATGTGTAAAGGAAGCTCTGTATCACTTTTGCCTGGGATACTAGTGTGGAAGGGAGGTGGCATTGGCAAAGCAAACGAATGAGGCCTGCCATTTGCCATGTGTGAGAAGCTGTGTGGAATCTCAGAGAGACCTGGAATGTCATCGTCTTCGTCATCCATTTGGTCATCATTTGCCAAACTGCTCACATTTTTGTTAGGGTTAGACATCTGAAGGATCTGGTGCACCATAGTTTCTATAGGCGACAGCTCTTGTGCGATATGGGCAGCCGTGGCTCCCGATGCCCTCATGGCGGCCACCCTCCGCTTGGTGTCACATTTGAGGTCCGCCCATTTCTTAATGACTTCGATAATTTCTCGATGACACTCACTGACCTCATTGATACGTGCCGCCACATCCGCCCATGTGCGGTTTTTCAGATCCTTCGAAATGCCCCGGTTGAACTTTCCTGTTAAAATCATCAGTTCATTTAACTATTATCCCTCACATATGCAAAGCACAATTTACATACTTTCAGAGCGCTTTCAGATAGTATTGAATTTTGCGATAAGAAAATAAAAAGGTTTGACTTACCAACTAGAATATGACGCTTTTTCTGCACCTCACTGAGCAGCAGTTCAACCTCCTGGAATGTGAAACGTGACTTTCTTTTCTTGAAGCGCATCAAAGCACCTCCTGGCCCTCTGTAAGGGTATGGCATGAATTCTGACATCTTCGCTCTTCAAAACTAATCACAACCAAATCAAACAGGGCTTCTAGACTTCATCCATCAGAAGGCTTGATGAATTATATGGCTGAAATAATAAAAAATACAAATTTTAAATCAAAATTGAAATTTATCCAGAAGCTTTCAACAGCATTTAACTAATCCATTCTCTTCAACCTACCTAGCAAAGAAGAAAACGAATGTGACACTAATTATTACAACTAACCTGTTCTTACTTCCTCACACACTGTCTATTACAAAACATCTTAATATTTAGCTTCTTAATGTGGAGTTAAAATATTAATTTGATTTAAATATTCTATATATTTTAATATTTTCTTTTAATTATACACACATATACATATATATATATATATATATATTTATTGTGTTGTACAATAAACTTACTGTCCCTCTGATTTATTATGGTCATGTGATGAATGTTGCTTCTGTTCTGTGCTTTAAAAGGACAGAACAGGCAAAGACAGAGATTATTTGGGCAAAGCACAGAATCATATTTTTCTAGGATCCTTTTACTTTAAATTAACTGTTACAACTAATTGCAGCGTGATCTCACACCGCCTCGCCGGTGTGCCCATACGCTTCCTGCTTCTTTGTTGTTTTCCTGCCTAATCGTCAGAGAGCAAGAGGAACATAGAGAATCGAGAGAACGCCATCACGGACATACAGCATCTGTCTCGAGCGTTCCAATCTGCCATTTCTCAAAAATCTCCGTATAGCATTCAATCGAACGCGTAAAGATAGTTTCAGATATCGTAATAAGCGAATATTCCACCAGGAAACGCAAACAGATTTGTATTTTGTTCGTCGTTAGCCTGCCGTAGAAAAATGGACTACGCACGCATTTCGTAGACGTATTTACGAACGAATTTGGAGTCAAATCGAATACATCGGAACGGCGATAAACGTTATTGCTATTGATATTAGTGATATATTGAGTGGTAATTACCTACAGTGCGGCCGAATGTGTCCTAGGATTTGTCGGCGTAGTCTTGCCCGATAAACTTCTTGGCAGTGATCCCCTGCGTCGCGCAGACTCAGCTCTACGTGTTCCCCTCCACAACGATAGTTCGCCAACATTCTATAGTAATCCTTCCCTGTGCCTGTGTGGAGGCAGTTCTAACGATACATGCAAACCCTGTGGCCCTGTAGAAGCATGGACACGTTCAACTTGCAAATAAATAAAAGTCAATTTAAGTCGCCTTTTATTCACATACAAGATAAATATATCGCGTAAAATATTTGTGGATTTTGTACGCGTTTTTTTCCGTCTTAAATGGCTATTTTGTGGTGTTTGGAAACGTTCAAAGCTACAGTCCCAATAGTTATAAAAAATAATAATTTATAAAATAAAATATATATTTTTTTAAGTGATTGCCTGATCTGAAATTTATAAAATTTTAAAAGACATGGACATTTCAAAAATTCAAATAATTTTCTCAGCTGTAAAATATTCGGCTAGACATATAAGCTAAATATTACTATTTTAGAGTGCAATCTCTGTTAAAAATGTATTTAAAAGATCCACGATTTCCTGTTCACGTCATGGAAATGTATCGATCAAAAGATCTGCGCCCTGTGTGTAACTTATATAAACTGTATTAACATAAACAGATGCTATACTTCAAAGATTTGTGCTATACTGTACACATTAATATATTTGTGTTTACTAAAGAGAATGTGTAAGCAACTAACATTATAAAATGGTTAAAATAAAACGGTTAACGACACAAATCACAAGGGGTTATTCCTCATAGTAGGCTAACACATGCTGGAATTAATTTAGGCCTTTACACTGAAGTAGAAACACTGGATTGTGTTGCATCTCTTGTTCTTTATCTGTGGACCCCAGGTCGTAATCAGTTCAATCTTATCTTCTTGAGTATCATATGAATATTTCAAGCAGAAGTTTGGGGGGCAGCAAAATTAAATTAAAAGTTTGAGTATTCGTTGAATGTTCACCATCATTCACAGTTTAGTAATGAGGTGGTCATGCAACAAAACGCCTCCATTTTGAGGTTCTCTCTGTCAGACGTGAGGAGTGGTATTGTAATTGTCTGTGGCACCCGCTAGGTGGGTGTAGTGAGTTCCTCAAATATGCGAGCATGAGTCTGCAAAAAAAAAACTACGTTGAGATTTGTCTCACGGCTTAAAGGGACAGTTCACCTCAAAATTAAAACCGTCATTTATTCATCTTCATGCTTTTTCAAGTCACAGTTGGCTGACTTTGTTTTAGTTAGTTAGGAGAATGTCCCACACTGAATAACCTTGAGTTTTATTGTATAAAAAAAGACTGAATCAAAGTGAGTGGTTGCCAGTTCCACAGAAAAAAAGTCATAGGTTTGAAATAAAATAAATGATTAACTGAAAAATATCTATTTAGTTTTATTTTCAAAATAAAATAATAAAAGAAGAAAGATTATTTGAAGAACCTGCGAGTGGTATAGGCCTAGCAGAAAAAAAAATTTTTTGTCGATCATGAAAACAAACCCTTGAAATTTTAAACGATTTATTTTATAAAAAGCTACTCAAAGTAGACAAAGAAATTACATTTACCAATACAACTTTAAGACACTGCTTTGTCTGAAGTGAGCTGTTATAAGCCATGAAAAGTGTTCAGCAGGCTTAAAAAACGAAGATAGCAGTCTAAAAGATGTTTTGTTTAGCCTGTACAATACATGCTTAAATTACAATTACAGCACAGACTAGAGATAGCATATTAACATTCATTCAAATTTTTCTTGATGTATTGAAGAGCTGTTGTTGGAACATAACATTAATAACTTACTGTCATGTCAGTAGGCAATAATCCAAGTTCTGTAAATAGTCATTTAAAAGATAAACCACTTAATAATTTGTATCAATATGTGTGCACATTTTCCTACAGAAGACTGTAAACGTTTCACAAAGGAAAATCCCATGTTTTATCTTGATATTAGCTTTGTGGCCCTCTGATTGGCCTCATTGATGCGGGATTCATTGACCATGGCCTGCAAAAAAAATACGAACGGTTAATATTAAAAGGTTCAGCTGCTCTTTGTAGAACAGATGTTTCTGAACCCCTTCCAAACACTGACCTTGCTCTGAATGCGTTCAACCTGGACGTTCTGAGTGTCGATTTCATTGCCCATGTCAAGTGCCATGCTTCGGAGGTTGCCAAGGATACTGCCGACCTGTGCCAAGTTTTCCTCCATTTCATCCTCCCTTGCATCGTTTGTCACTCTATCAAAGAGAAACGATTGTTTATACACTGTTCCAAAGTTCAGGGGTGCTAAGATTTTTTAGATGTTTTGAAAATTTTCTTTTGCTCACCAAGGCTGCAACTATTTGAACAAAAATACAGTCATGTTGTGAAATATCACAAATTAAAACAACTGTTTTTCTATTTTAATATTATTTACGTAATTCATTCCTGTGACAGCAAAGCTGAATTCTTAGCAGCCATTAGCAGAATTCAGAGTCATATAGAACCTTCATTCTATATGTTCAAAAACAAATGAATGTAAGGAATGTAAGGTTCAAAAGAACAGCATTTATTTGATCTGTATTTTGCAACAAATGTGTGCACTGTCACATATGATCAATAAATGCATACTTGCTCAAAAAAGGTATTTTTCTTTATTCATTTTAAATCTGAGTGACTGGTCTGAAATGGTAGTGTCAATTTATGGACAAGAAGCCAAAAGTTCTGGCACCTTCTAATATATCCACCGCTCATGGTCATCTTCTCTCTCTCATCCACGACTCGAGAAGAGGGCTGGCTAGACACCACCCCATCTTGGTTATTTCCCCAAACCTTCTTATATGCCCCACTTGCTTCAAAGTCCTTTAGTCTGAGACAAGCCATATGAGAAAGACAAAGTTGACGAGATTAGTTATACCAGTTGTTAATACTAAAACTGTGAAATTTAGGCTGTAACTGCCTAAATTGTTTGAGGAGGATTCAATGCTGACTCTGAAGACACAGGTAGTTGGTGTTGCATCTGTTTTAAATGAACCACACAAAAATCACAGTACATATCATTTGGTTGGAGTTTGTCTGACAATAGTTATGTAATTTAAGTCAGGAGTTGCATTATTTTGATGTTAAAGACCAGTGAGTGCATATTTTTGACATTTAACATTTTAGAAGGTATTGTTGCTTTCAAAACATTTCTTATATAGAGCAATGTATGACTGTATACATGCTACCAGTCAGTTTTTGGAATAATTTAGAGTTTTAAAAATGTCTTTGAAAGAAGTCTTTTATGCTCACTATGTTACATTTATTTGATAAAGTAAAAATTACAATTTAAAACAACTGTTTTATATTTTGATATATTTTGAAATGTAATTTATTTCTGTATATATATATATATATATATATATATATATATATATATATATATATATATATATATATATATATATATATATATATATATATGAACAATATAAAAAAGACAATACATCCAACCAGTTTCCTGTGATTTCTTGAGTTCACACAAGCAATCACTGGCACAAAATGAGTTTGCAAGCAACTAGAAGCCAAGCCCCTCCAAACACCACATACTTATCACAGGAGCACAGACCACAGCATTTGCCAAGATCTGTAAGGTTTTTCTCAGCTTCCCTCACATCCTGGTTGATCTGGTCCAGCCCTTCATCAATCCGCTCAAGCTGCTCTGGATGACGGAAGGTGGGATCACAGAGTATGGAGTTTCAGAGGTTAAAGTATGGAGCCGAGATAAAAAAAAAAAAAAAAAACACAACAGTTTTCTAAGCAAGAAGCGCCACATGCCCATAAGCAACTAAACATCAGCTCTATAGCTCCAAATGACAAGCGAAACGGATAGATATAAAAATGATGTTATTAATATCTACAAACACTGCATTTGTTGTGTGAGCACAAGTTGCATAACATTTATCTTAATTTCAAATGTTTCAAATGAGTCCTGCATGAACCTCTGCTCACAAAACAGCCAAAAAAGACTAACATGTAGCAACATCAGCAGGACAGGTTATCAGTGGGACAGAGGCATGGGCAGAGAGGTGACATCATGGCTCAGGTGTCTGGGAGGAGACCTACTTTGTACATGGCCAGATGCACAGACCGCAACACCTGACCATGTCAGTGAGATTTTTCTCAGCCTCCTTCATGTCCTTGTTGATCTGATCCAGGCCCTCATCTATGCGGTCCAGTTGTTCTGCCCATGCGAGGGAGATGGGGAAGGGGAATTGAAAGGGGAAATATGCAAGCATGCACACAAAAACACACAAAGGGTACATATTTCCATATGTACGGAATCATATATGGCTGTATTTATATATGTCGTACTGAAAGGACGAGTAAATAACAAAAAATGAAGAACACAGTCTTTACTCCCACATTTTGTGCATATTCTGTATCATTAGCATAAAGATAATAGCTACCTGTCATACAGATGCAACAGGATAAATGAACAACTAATGATGCATTTTAAAGTAATTAGTTGATTGTTTAGCTGCTGTACGTTTTCTCTATTTATACAGTGTATGAAGATAATTCATTACCTCCCTGCTCGTCCAGCATAACAAGTGTCCTGATCCCTGCATCTTTACTCTGTCGAAGAATTAAAAATTCAGTATGAGTCCACATTAAAGTAGTCAATAGATGACAATTTTCTTGCAGCTGAATGAAAAAAAAAAAAAAAAACATGATACTAAAGTTTGTGTCCAGAGGCCAATTTAAGAGAAGGGCTGCTCAACAATAAATAAAACACATGATCACATTTATTTTACATTCCCCGGTTTCACAGACAAGGATTAAGCTAGTCCCAGACTAAAATGCATGTTTGAGCTGTCTCAACTCAAAATATCTTTCTCTGACATATCTTAAAATATGTCAGAGTCATTGTTCTGTGTCAAGATGCACACCTGTAATGTTTTCTTCTAAGGCATTTTTGTAAAAGTTGCTTAAATATCTTAATTTAACTAAGGCCTAGTCCTGGTTTAAGCTAAGCCCCATTTGTGAAACCGGGCCATTATGTTTTAAGTATTACAGATTTTTTTAGGATTGTTTGAACAGTGGGGTATAAAACTTTTGAGACCTTTAGTGAATTTAGCATTTTCCTAAAAACAAATCAAAACAAATTATATTATGTTATTATAATATTAACAACTGTTCAACAACACAGGATGAGGAAATTGCAATTATTAAACATAGTATACATGCTGTTATGAATAATGATCACTCACCTCCTCTAACAGAAGCTTCATGTTTCTAGTGATCTCAAGGGACTGTCGGAGGCAAAAATTCAAAACACAACAGTGACTAAAAAGAACATTTAAAACTCAGTATAAAACATAGCTATTGACTGAAGTGAAAATTACCACAGAGGACCTCAGTATTTTAATATCACTGTAATATTGTTTCTAGACCGTTTGTTTTGTATACTGTATTGGATTTTTTTTTAATTAGCAGAAAACAACAATATAGCCCCACAGGTAGAATTACAAACCATTCTTTCATGTGCAAATATTTCTTTATTTGGTGAGTAGCTGTGTAATAAGCGCTCTGCGTCAGGGTCCAGATCACCCTGTCGGGGTTTATTTTGCGATAAAGACCAATAGACTGTACATTATCCATTACATAACACCCAGTGGAAAATCTGGAGATGAATAATGGCTTAATTTACGATTGACCTGACTTCATCACAGTGGGAATCATAATACTGCAGGTGCATACATAAAGTGTTTAGCGTCATCATCCTAGTTGCTATGTACCATGGGAATAACTGAGAATGGAAAATGTTTGATGTCATCACTGTAGGCCTGTTGATGAGCGGTCTCATCAAAACAGGATAGAAAAACACGCCATCAGCTGAAGACCCACGCAAATCAATGCAAATCAATGTTGAACTTTGCTACTTTGGTGATTGTTAGCGGCATTACCTCATCTGTCACCTGATTGGCCCTCTTCTGCAGCTCCTCCACTTCAGATCTCATGGTGGAGTCGGCAGCCATCCTAGCTGAGAACTGCAGCAGGGGGGAGGACAGGTCGAGGGACGCGGTTATTCTTAGAGCAAAGGCTTTATAAGCTCAGCATGCCTCAGATTGACAGCAATAATTGGTCTAGTACAACGGAGAAGAAATTGCACAGCTGATGTGTTGCATAAAATCAGACCCCCTCGTGCAAGACCAAAACCATCATTTATTAATTGCTAGGTGCATCTCAGAATCAGCATGCATCCTGAACATAGACTGGAAAATTATATATCTCCACAAACCTTAACATGTCCTTGAGCTTACAGTGTTTAGAGGGTGTGTTTAAGTTGTCACAATGTCTTGCACCTTTATTTCGTGACTAAAGAAAAACAGCAGCAGGCATTTTAAACAAAGCAATGGGGCTAGTATTTTATTCTGCATCCTTTGAGGCATCTTCATGATACATGAGCAATGGCAAATAATCTGAATTACGAACATGATGTATAAAGGAAATTATATGAATATACAGGAACAGTTCACCCAAAAATTTGAATTTGAAAACGTTTCAGGTCATCCGAGATGTAGATGAGTTTGTTTCTTCATCAGAACAGATTTGGAGAAGTTCAGCATTACATCACTTGCTCACCAGTGGATCCTCTGCAGTTAATGGGTGCTGTCAGAACGAAAGCTCATAAAAGCATCACAATTAGCAAGAAATCCACACATCGCTGGGCATCAGTTAACATCTTGTAAAGTGAAAAGCTGCGTGTTCCTAAGAATCAAATCCGTCAAGATCTTTTACATTTCAAAACCTTGCTTTCGACTAAAATATGAGTCCTCTATCCATAATATTGCTTTCTCCATTGAAAAGTCACAGAAAATGTTCTTATTTGTTGGTGGATTTTGATGTGAAAGGGAAATAGGGGATGGACTTTTTCACTTGGAGAAGCATTATTACGGATTATGGACTGGTATTTTGGCCAGAAGCAATGTTTTAAAGTTAAATTTAACTTTAACGATGAACTAGTTTCTTACAAATGTGCAGATTTTTACTTCACAAGATGTTAATTGAAGGACTGTAGATTTATGGATTACTTGTGGATTATTGTGATGTCTTTATCAGCCATTTGGACTCTCATTCTGACGGTGCCCACTCACTGTAGAGGATGCATAGGTGAAGAAGCAAACCCATCTAAGCTACATCTTGGATGGCCTGAGGGTAAGTACATTTTCAGCAATTTTAAAATTGTGGGTGAACTATTCCTTTAAATGTACAATTGTTCCACATCAACATAATCACTTTCCCTTTAATTTCATATTGATTTTAAAAAGTTTTATGATGTTATGTTTTTAAGGTCATCGTCATATTCCACTCTGAACAACTAAGATGCACCACAATACCAGACCCTACCTTTTTTCAAGGAAACTGATATTCTGCCTCTGTGGGAAGTTTAAAGTAGTACATTCTAAATGTATTTATAGTCTTTTGATTTTAAATTTATATCAGCAGTACATAAAATCACTGTAAATGCCACTCCACACAAACCTTGTTATTTTAATTAGTTTTAATTACATAAAATGTACCTATTGTCTGGTTCACCAAAGCAACAAGCATGTTTGTTTTGTACAGCTTATAAGAAACCTTTGATCATATGTGGACATATAAATCATGTCATGGCATATGGGTAACATCTATAATAACAAGAATTGGTGGGCTCTCACCTCTACCTGATCACTAATTAAAGTTCATACTGCTTGTGGTTCAGGACGAGAGGGGTTCTGTCAATATCACCACCATTAAACACAAATGTAAAAGTTCATAGGTTCATTATATTTTTTTTTAGACTGCAAATTATTATTATTATTATTATTAAGAAATGCTGTAATGCAGTTTCTGAATCAGTTTGTTTCAATCAGGTAAGAAACAAATGGCATCAAACCCAGGAACCTATTGTTAGGGTAAACCACTGAAATGGTTAATGCACACAAACTGTCAGTGAAGACGTTTGATTAGATTCAAGTTAAAAGCATTAGCCTAAATTGAGTGGAATTAATTGCACCAAGTTATGATGGGCTTTATTAACTTTTAATTTTTATTTTCATGTTTTTCATTATTGATTAGTCTACAAACCATTTTCTGTTATTTGATTTGCATTATAAAGAAGGCAGAACAAATATTGACTGATCATCAACATTTAATACCTGAAAATATCAAACGAGTCCCTTGAAAAGGGCAAGAGTTATTCATCTTATTGCATTCCCTGGGGCACAGCGCCTTGCTGTATAATTTATTGGACTGGTTTGCCTGTGGGTTTTAAACCACGGGTGGACATGGACTTAATGAGAAGATTTCATTTGTTCATTGATGAGAGACCGCTGTCCAAACACAACGGTCAGACTAAATCAAAGCAGAATTTTTTCTTTCAAAATTTGCTTGCAAGTCCAACAACAATACCAACCTTTTAAAAGCAACTTTTGACCACATGAGCTGTAATAACACTGAATAATAATAATAATAATCTCACGAAACAAAACATTTGATTTACATCTTCTCATACTATAATGTCACTTACATTATGTATTTATATAATAAATTTAATTTTAAATTATACAGCTGTATATTACATGTTTGTTTTTGGACACTCTCTTTTGAGTATGTTATTATTTGCCTTCGCATCTATATTACATGAATAAAAATCTGTAATTTTGCAATCATATCAGAATAAACTTACAGGAGTGATGAAAAATAAACAAAACAAATAGCATCCCAACGCAACATTAAAGCCCAGCATTAACAGACGCCATATTCTCTAATATAGCCTACTTTTCAGTAAGTTAGGCTACAAAAATGACCTAAAGTTTATTTTTCAACGAGATTTTCATAGAAATTATAAAAAACTTACTGTATGACAGCAGGTACACGCTTATTTTCCCTGAGGATGGCGCAAAGACTAGCTGTTTTGTTCAAAAGCCGTTTCGCGCTCAACACCTGTGTTTGCTCATCGATCTGATTTCACTTCATCTACTCCGCACGAGCAGGCAGTTGTCTTCATCACAGGTAACTCGGAGGCCACGCCCCTTTGTGAAGCCGATTGGTTATTGTTATATTCATTATCTTGCGCTGGGGATTTTAATTGGCTGTTGTGAGTGCCAGTCATTTTCTGCATCAGCTCCTGATGTGGGTAACTTGTGTTGCTCAGAGCAACCGTGTGTGCACATGTAATAAATGGAGATCTGCTTTGTATGTCCAAAACAACGTTTATTTGAGCATCGGCACAATAACTCTGCAAAACTGACAGCTGACTCATTCTCAGTGATTAAATAATATGGCTCTGGAATGTAATTAATAGCTATTATGTATTCTAAATCCAATCCATTCTGAACATGGTTTTTAACCTGTGGTTGAATGCTCTTTGTAAATAATGCTCCATGGAATAAATGAAAAGGGCACAATGGCATGAAATAAAATATGGAAATATGGCATAAACTGAACCTCTACAGATGCAAACAAGCTTTGCATCAAAGCTGCCACCTAGTGTAAAGGCACAGTATGATCATGCTGTCATAGCTAACAATGAAACAAATAATTATGTCAGTTATTAAAACAAAGACATTTGACAATGACGAGGAACTGACAAAAGAATATAATCAAGATGGCGAAGGATATTCTTTTATATTCAGGAGTACATTGTCAGCTGCAACCACTGTGAACAAAAAAAACAAGAGTTATATAGGAGCTAATTTAGGAGATATTGTTTCTTTGTGGTCTTAAATTACAGTTTGCATTCAGTACCTCTTGAACGTCGACTTTAATGGTGCCATTGTTGTCTTTATCAAGTGTCTTGAAGGCACCTGTAAAAAAAACAAAAAAACATTAGCGAGGCAATTCATGCTGAAACTAAAAATATAATGAGTCTGTGATTAAAGAATTAAGATGGCAAAACAATCTGTCAACATACGACACATAGCATCCAGGCGCACAAGACACCCGATGTAATTGTCAAAGTCCATGTTGCCCTTTTCATCACTATATCGCCTGACGATCAACTGGAAAAGCTGGTCATTGAGTGGGAACCCTAAAGGAGGAATGGGAAATTACGAATTAGACCCAACAAACTATATTCTATATCAATCTGACTTGTAGACTGAGAATAATGACTGGTATATATACTAATATTTTTCCACAATATTGAAAAATAAAACATACTTTAAAAGCATGCCTTTCAAAATAGCACTGCAAACTGCAACCATTTCAGTACTGACAACACTACTCACCTGCTGCTTTAAAAGCTCCAGGTAACTCATCAGACCCAATCATACCAGAGCTATCGGCATCAAAATTCTTGTAAATGCCCTGGATTAAACAAAAAAGGTTGAAAACTCATTACAATCTTGATATTCATGATAGTTAGTTGAGACAAAACAGTCCCCCAAACATACATTTTATATATTAAATGAAGTATAATAAATTTAAAATTAATGCTGTTTGTACCTGCCACCTCTTGATGTTATTCCAAAGATACTTGAATTCTTCAAATCCCAGTTTTCCAGTACTGTCACTCTGAGAGCACATAGTTAAGGCAAAACTGACATACAATATTCATAAAATGTAATATTCAGCCTCTTTCTGTTAACATGATTATATTGAAGGATACATCCATCACTGCCACCATGCTTCTGCAGGACTCAATAGTGAAACCATCTGTCTTCAGATCACCACCTAGAGGTGAAAACCAGGGATCATCTTATTAGAATCTTTTACATAATGACTCATTTGTGTCATAAATATATGTTGAAGAAACTCACGTTTGGAAATAATCTTGTTAAGGATGCCCATCAGTTCATTAGGGCTCACCTCCATGTCCTATGATAAGAGGAAATGAATGAAAGAAGTCAGAATGACTGGTCTTTTAAATCAATCTAATTTTTAAAATAATTTTTAGAGACTAGCAATATCTAAAACACTGAGACAGAACATGGACATGCATATAAAATATGTATTTTATAACAGTAGTTCTCAAACCAGGGGGCAGGGGAAAAATACATTTATTAATTTATCCGATGTTTACAAATGACGAATACAAGCTATTTATCATAAGGAAGCAATAACATGAGAAGTGAAAGCAATACAAAGTTTCATTCTACCTACCAGAAACTCTGAATGTTTTAATTACTTGTAATTAATTTAATAACTGACTTAAAACATAAATAAAAGGCTGAATACACACAAAAATAATCAAGATGTAAAATATGTATTTCCCCATATTTAAATGTGGAATATTATAGAATCACAAACTGATTTGTTTAATTTAATATCAATTAATACAATTTGAAAACAACCATTGTTGTCGTCATAATGGTACAGTTTGGGCCTTTGTGTCAAAAAGTTTGAGAACCACCGTTTTATATTACGTGCAAACCATTGTGTGACAGGAAAAAGGAAAGAGTGCTCTCTTTAACTTTAAAGAGCACTCCCGCATCTAATGAATCCAATACTCCAGTAAAGCAGGCTTCCACGCCTCTCTATGACTCAACACAATCCAAACCCATCGGGACAGTCTACTTCACAATGGCAGGAATGTGAAAAAGAGGAAGATCTAGTCATACTTCTTGCCCCTGGACTAGTTTTGCATGGTATAACCACACCCGTTTTGTCTGTTTGAAGATCAGTAACTCTGAATAACATATACAAGCCTGTATAATGGCAACAGACGTTTCTGAAAACAGAGGGAACGCCTTGCTGGGTGGAGCGAAGCGATGGAATGTAGGCAATGCCTGTGGAAGTTGTGGAAGTTTCTGGGTTGAAACCAGAACATGTGATGAAAGTGTTGAAACGTCTGATTTGTAAAACTGCAGTCAGACTCAAATACCTTGATGGACCTTTGTATGCAGGTGATGGGATCATTAGAGAAGTATGGGAGAGTACATTATGACCCAGATCATAGAAAAGGATATTTAATCTCCCAAAAACAAGAAAATTATGAACATAGAAACTTCCTAAATGTGAATTAGCTCCTGACTGAACTCTGAATGCTTAAACTGCATCAGACACTGCAATAAAACGGAAATTAAAAACAACATTGGAAAGAACAGATAAAAGGTCTGCGGGCATGACAGGTTTACTCACATCCCCTGCAAGTTGTTGAAACACCCTGCGAAACTGTCTCTCTTCATCGTTTTCATTCTGGTTTGCGTATGCGAGTGGTCTTCTGGGAGGAGGCTAGAAGAGTAGACAAGTTAAGTACTGTGAAAAGTGCATTAAACTTTTTCAAGGTAAGAAATCAATGGACCACTATATCTGACTTCCTGGATACACCAAAGTGCTTAATGTCATTGCACAACCATTCAACAAAATGAAAAATAATAAATATATAAATAAATATAGGAATATGCAAACTTACAGGATCAGAAGGAATAAACTGGTCGACGTTGCTGTTATGCATAGAAAATTAAAAAAAAATATAGATCATCATTCACTGATTAATTGTTGAAAATGTATTTGTTTTTCTTTGGACAAGCAGTAGTGAGAGTATAGGCTTACCTGACAACATCTATGAACCCTTTAATAAGTTTGTTGGCCAAAAACATCTTGAGCACTCTAAACAAAATGATTAGACATATGATTATGCAATATTTGTTTAATTTACTGCACTAGATATACATAGACCAATAGCTGTGACAGTCAGCTCACTACAAAACTCCTTTATCATTAACGTTTACCTAGCAGTTAAAATTTTTTAATAAAATAAAAAAACTCTTTATGGTATTTATCTGTGGTTACCATAGTTTTTGCACTGAATAAACAAACCATTTCCTGCAATATGACTGTCAGCACGCTACAGGCCTAAGTTATTTGAGTTTATATGAAAACGTGATGTGTATGCTGCTGTCTTGGTTTAACTACTGTAAAATCACATTTAAAGTTACAGTTTAGCAGGCCGCTGTGGTTTAATCCTGACGCACATCAGGAATGGGCAATGTTTTCCGAATAAACTACGTTTAAATGAGAACTTACCGGAACAAAGACGCTGAACAGGTCCAGCGGAAAGGTACAGAGGAAAAAAAGACCAGCTGCTCAGGTAAACAGATAAAAGTAGAAGCAGTTTCCCAAAGGCGATCTGTTCTTTATGGATAGAGCAGCTCTACACACCCAGTTCACTGATTTGTCAAACTCTGGGTCCTAAAACCAGCCAGTCCAGTTTCACGAACAACACTGCAGAGGTTTTGCGTCAAGACGTCAATTTGTAGGCTAGGCTGCTTAGTTGTCATGCCTATTTTATGTAACTTAGGTGTGTATTAGGCGCTCCCTAGTGCGCAAATCTTGTATTACATCCTCGATATTAGGTATTTTTACCTTGTGACAAATAGTTTAAATGAAAGAAAAAAAACTGCAATGCTTTGCCTAGATAATTTTAGAATAGTACTTTTTTATTTTTGAGTAAAATAAATTTGAACATTAACACTGAAAAGGCAGTTTGGAATACCAACACAAAAATCAGACAATAAAAATGACCAAAAAGGCTAATGGTGGTTTAATATGTTATTGTTATATAAATAAATAAATATAATTAAAAAAATAATTACAAACAGTAACACATTATCATAATTATAAACAGTAATAAATTATCAAATTCATCCAAAAATTGAAAAAGCACAAAAATCTAGCATTTTTATTATTTATTTATTTATTATTATTTTTTTTTTTTTTTTAATGCCAATAAAATATAGTATAGAATTAGAGGATTTGCTTTAAATCTGACTGTAATCATCAAACATTCACGTTTGCATCCACAGATTTTATTCAGTAAATGATTATTTACAGAAATAAAAAATAAAAATAAATAAATATACACTGAACTTTCTGTAATAAGTATGTTGAGACCATGCATTTATTTGGGCATTGTACTCGTTCAGTTATATTGTGATGTAAGACAGAAATTTAACCATGAATATATTCAGTGTTCAAGACCCTTCTCACTTTTATGAGAAGATTAGCTTTTTGGCTTCAACGAATATTTTAAAGTGCTTTTATTTAATCTATTTACTTTAATTATATATAAAGTATTTGTTTACTTTTATATACGTACATATATATATACAATATTAATTTAATATTTTATACCTGATTGTACCCCGTTCTGATTGTTTTTGATGTTATTACTTTTATATTACTTTTGTAGTTTTTTTCTCTCTTTTTTATTTTCTTGTTCCTTTTCTGTTTTAAGATTATGCATAACTGTAAATTCTATAATCTTTAATATATTGGGTCCCCGCCCACCAAGTGACGGCGAACAGGATGTAGATTTGCACAGGGAAGTGTAGCTCGCAAAGTTGTAACGTCAACTGCTTCCTTAACAATGGCGACTGTCACGACCGAGTCATTGGTGTCGGCAAGATTCAGAGGAGCACTGCTTGTTGTCATTCTTCATTTTGTATTAATACCACCGCTGACTGCGATATCAGAGCAGGGGAAATGGGTCCTGGATGTGGAAAATGTAAGTGCATCACCACCTGCAGTGAAACCTTGACGCTCGTGTTGTATCTTCTAGTCTCATGACAGTCCATTGTCTTTACACACACAACACCGGTTAACAGCCACTATAAATGAATGTATAGTATTGAAGAATGTGTAGAACATATATCGGGGGTCGATAATATGATGTTATCTGCCTACAGTGAACATGTGTAATAAGGGATGAGGCTAAGCTATAGGCATGGCTCTACAGGATTTCTTATTTTTTTCTAAGACTTGCCCTAATATAGCTGATACTAATCTTTTTATTAGTTACAAATACATTTCTTGTGTAATATATGAGCATGAAGTATTTAGTTTTAGGGTCACTATTGAGATCAACAAATTGTAAGAATCCTTCTTTTTGTGTATTTTAGGTAGGTGGGAGCCCAAAGTTCTACTATTTTCCAAAGACGATGTTCAATAACACTGTCATTGAAGTTAAATGTGAGTATGCTCTTTACTTTATCTGCTTTCTTATATTTTTCTCCCAGTTTTCTCTGACACTGATGAGCAAATTTTTTATTAGCGCTGAAAAGAATTGTAATCCATAAAACAACAATCTAACAATGCACATGCCAGTAGGTTAAATTTAGAAAAGTAAGTAAATTAAAATAAAATAACAATTTTATTTATATATGCTCTTTAATTTATTATTTTTATAATAATTGAATCCAGCGCATCAGGAAATGACATGCTTTGACTGTTCTGATTATTATTTGTATTCTTATGCTGTATATATTTCAGTGAACACTGCAGTGTGTGCTGTTCCTGTAAACTTCACTATAGAATGGTATTTGCGGAGTTCTCCTTGCTACGACGAAGTGTTTGGATTTGATGTGAGTGTACTTTTACTAAAAAGAGCTATTTTTGAATTTACAGAAGTTTAATATGCATTATTCTCTTTTCTTCAAAAAGCCCAAATCAGCAAATGCCTGTTTTATGAGTGACATTGTGCTCCAGGAAGGAAGCTATGGATTCTACATTTACTACAAGTATGAGCCTACATTGTGTGAATCTAGTAATCCTGCAGTTAAGGTACATGTCATCTTCACTCTCTCATACATAACTTGTTGAATGAGTTTATCACTAATGAACATAAAAGTGTTTGCATTTAGTTGTAGGTTTAAAATTTTTAGTTAAGTCAGGTCAGACGAGTCTGATAAATTAACATGAATGCCAAGAGATCTTTCTTTTTTTTTGACTCCCCAGCTTAGAGGAAAAGGCATTGATCATCTTGAGCCGCTGAAGACATTTCCTGCTGAAGTAAGCTGAACTGATGCTTTTAAACCAGGGTTTTTCCGGGGTCAAAAATAGTGGTAGCTTGTGCATATGGTCATCCACTTTTGCAAAGTTGATTGAGTACATAATTGAATCTAATAATTAACACATGAAATGTGTTATATGAAATATTGATTTGAGATAATTATATGAGAAGAAAGAGAGTGATATACAGGTGCATCTCAATAAATTAGAATGTCGTGAAAAAGTTACAAAGCATGTAAAGTAAAACATTTCAAAAGTTTTTTTTGTTTTAATTTTGATGATTAGATCTTACAGCTCATGAAAGTCAAAAATCAGTATCTCAAAATATTAGAATATTTACATTTGAGTTTCAATTAATGACCATCCCTACAGTATAAATTCCGGGTATCTCTTGTTCTTTGAAACCACAATAATGGAGAAGACTGCTGACTTGGCAATGATCCAGAAGATGAACATTCATGCCCTCCACAAAGAGGGTAAGTCACAGAGGGTCATTACTGAAAGGTGTGGCTGTTTACAGAGTGCTGTATCAAAGCATATTAAATGCAAAGTTGACTGGAAGGAAGAATTTGGGTAGGAAAAGGTTCACAAGCAACAGGGATGACTGCAAGCTTGAGAATACTGTCAAGCAAAGCTGATTCAAACACTTGTGAGAGCTTCACAAGGAGTGAACTGAAGCTGGAGTCAGTGCATCAAGAGTCACCACGCTCAGACGTCTTCAGGAAAAGGGCTACCAAGCCACTTCTGAACCAGAGACAACGTCAGAAGCGTCTTACCTGGGCTGTGGAGAAAAAGAACTGGACTGTTGCTCAGTGGTCCAAAGTCCTCTTTTCAAATGAAAGTAAATTTTGCATTTCATTTGGAAACAAGGTCCCAGAGTCTGGAGATTGTAATTCACTTTTTTTTTATTGGTCTTATGAAGTATTCTAATTTGTTGGCATAGTGAATTGGTGGGTTTTTGTTAAATGTGAGTCTAAATCATCACAATTAAAAGAACCAAAGACTTAAACTACTTCAGTCTGTGTGCATTGAATTGATTTAATACACGAGTTTCACAATTTGAGTTGAATTACTGAAATAAATGAACTTTTCCACAACATTCTAATTTATTGAGATGCACCTGTATGAAACTAGAACAGCTAGCTATGTTGGAAATCAGTTGCCTAATTCAGCGGCACAGAATGCTGTGATTGATCAATCAGAATCCAGTTTTCCAAAGAGTCTTGTTAATTAGTATTTCATTTGTCATTCTGATTATCTGACACAGATTCTGTCTCACTGTTTTCTCACTGTTTTTATTGTTAACTTAAATAGTCAAAGCTTAAACAACGAGCAGACTTTGCTGTTAATTTGAATGCCTGGTCTAATCAGTCATTGGTTCTTTTAAGTGTGTGCCCAGGATCACCTTTCATAAACGTATTACTGTCAAGCTATTAATCTATTGATCCTGCTTAGATTTAGGCCAGTGTGGAAGGAATTCTGCCAAATTTCTAAAACTGCAAAATCAGAAATGACAATGCAAATTAGCATAAAATATTTGTAATATTGCCGCAGTCCAAAGTTTTACTTAGGCAGAATATCTAAGCTGTTCTCTGCCATACAAGGGACTAGGGACTGTCAGGCTTCAAAAAGGACCAAAAGCAATATATAGTTATTTTTGACATTTTTGCTGTCATAGTCACCATTTAGTTTCACTGTATGGAAAAGAGCAACTTACATGTTAAGGAGAGTGTGTAAATGATGACAGAATTTCAATTTTGGGGTGATTTACTCCTTTGCCTTGATATGATTATTAAGTGATAGTACATTTTGTTGTAAAGGAAGCAATGATGTAATATGGCGTAACTTTTATGAAGTTCCATGCAGTTCACTGTTTCAAATGTTTGCATGTTCAGGTAGCAGCGAAACACTCAACAAATGCTCCAAAAAGCAAAGACTCTTCATCAGTGGAGACCTCGGTGAGTATTAAAGCACAGAAAGAATCACGATTCACAAAAAGGTTCATATATATATATATATTTTTTTAAATGCATGTTTTGTTGTTGCAGCAAAAACAGGCTAAATCAGACTTTTCATTGGAAAAAACCTGGGAAGACAGCCCCTATATGTTCATCATCAAAATTGAGGCAAATCCCCCACCTGCCAAAGAAATAAAATCAAGCATTCAATGTAAGATTATAATTAATCATGCCTTAACAGTAATAATGAGGTTTATATAGTGATAAACTGTTGTGGATCTCAAAAAGCCATTATAATGCCTTATGAAAGAGAACAGCCTACTTTGACAACAAGGGGCCTTTTGAATAACATGTACAATTACTAACCCATTTTATAAATGCATTAATATTTATAGTTTAATAATATATATTTAATATTTTAATAATAATTATTAAAAATATATTATACAGTGGAGATCAGGATGCACAGTGACTATCAATACATCTCAGCGTCTGAATGGCCATTGATGATTGTGAGTACACATGTTTTTGCTTTTTAGTTGTCTAATTGCAGTAGTTATTTAACGCTCAGTAGCAACATGTTATCATTTTGGGAGGTTCTTTCATTTACAAAGCTTCCACTCGTATTTTTCTTTCAATGCCCATTGTCTTCAGTTCTACATGGTGATGTGCATCATCTATGTGCTTATGGGTGTGCTGTGGTTGGCTCTCTCTGCCTGTTACTGGAGAGACCTACTTCGGATTCAGTTTTGGATTGGAGGAGTGATCTTCCTGGGCATGATTGAGAAGGCAGTCTACTATGCAGAGTTCCAGAGTATCCGTTATGATGGCCTCTCAGGTTAAACTTAACTTAAACTCAACTTAAAAATGTGTCGTTAAATATTTGTTATATTTGTTAAGTTCACAAACAACTTGAACTGAGACCATACTGTGTCTGCAGCTGAAATGTGATATTTTTATGTGCATAAGATAACATAAGATGTTGGCATTTAAACATGAGATCACTTACTGCACTCAAAATAAGTTTTTACAGAATTTGTATAGGCAGAGATGGGTAGATTACCTAGAAATTGTAGTCTGTTACTGATTCCAAATTACATGACAAAAATTGTAGTTAGTAAGGCAATCGATTGCATTACAAATTTTATGTAAAATATTCAGACTACTTGCTTTTAGATTACTTTTGACCTAAATCGTTTATCACCTAACGTTTACCTAATCGTTTACCACTTTTTCTGGTGCAAAGCTTAAACCAATATGTATAACACACCTAACTTGTTTGATCTAACTTGGATTATTGATTTAAATAGGATAATCTTGTACCATATTGATGTAAAAATACAAAGAGTAAGGAAATATATTCCATTCTTTGTAATTAATAACATGAAGTGCATTAAACATTACATTGCATCAAGGTTTCTCAAACTGGGGTTCGTAAATGAACTGCAGGGGTGGGGGGGGGTGAGTTTAATGAAAAGCTAATAATTAATTAAATCATAAAATTTAAAATGAAAATAAGTCATTTTAAAATAACATCAATCAAAATAAAACGCTTATCAAAAAAAGTAAACATTTGTTGACCTGCATGTCATGTGACCATTAACCAATGTCAGAGATCCATGAACGTGCAAATGTGATACTTAATTATTAAATATTTATTTTAAAATCTCAGGGTTACTTCAAGTAAATACATTAGGTGAAAGATGTTCAGATGACAAAAATAGTTCAGGAATGCCTGCATTACATGTAAATAAGAAATAAAGTGAATGTGTGCATTTAAAAGGGTTTGAAAAATAAAAGCCCTCTAAATACTAATACATGGTTAAATAACCTAATGATAATTCAAATAAAAATGAATGTGTTCATCAGTAGTTGATACAATGTTGAAACACTTCTTAAACCTGATATAATTTTTTGTAAATCCAGTGTTAAAAATGCTGTGTAGCCACCCGACTATTGAATGGAAGACTTTCTGAATGTATAACAAGCAGGCTGTTTTAGAAAGGAACATTTAACAGATGAAAAAGAGGAATTACTGAGGATCAATAAAATATGAATAGTTTATTGCTATTGTGTGAATATGTAATCATGCAATCAATAAAAGTAACTAGTCTGATTACAAGTATAATAAATTACAAGTTAGTTACAAGTGCTTAATTTTTGGAATCTGATTATGTAATCCAGATTACATGTAATCAGTTACTGCACAATGTGAAGAAAACTGAGGGCTGTTTAATATTTAGTTTTTAATATTTTTATAATTATTTCTAATAATCTAGTAAATTTAAAAATAAAGCTGCTTTATGGTTAACACGAAGGCAAACTGTTTTAATGTACAGTATGGTATTGTGGTCTATAATATGAATACATCCTGGGGTTAATGTTTGATGTTATTGATTGTGTAAATTTGTTGTTAAACATTGATAAGGTTACTATATGCAGTCATTATGATGCATTATTTGTGTGTGCAGTTCAAGGTGCAGTGGTGTTTGCGGAGGTGCTTTCAGCTGTAAAAAGAACCCTGGCTCGAGTGCTGGTCATCATTGCTAGCCTTGGATATGGCATAGTCAAGTAAGTTGCTTCGAAGCAGTAATATATTGAGGCAGTTGAACAAAATGGATTAAAATCTGGTCTAAGTAATACTTTTATAAACCAAGAATCCATTTAACTGATCAAAAGTTACACTTTACTACATTGTTAAAAAATTCTGATAGGAAAATTAATATTGAAAAATGTCAGCATATTAGAATGATTTCTGATAGATCACTGATGTGACACTGACTGAAGACTGGAGTAATTATGAAGAAATTACATTCTAAAATATATTTAAATAGAAAAGTTATTTTAAATTGTAATAAAATTTCACATATTACTTTAACACTTTTGATAACAGCATTTGCTACAAGAGTAATCTTCAGCATAGTTTTATACATTTCTCTTTCAATAACTCTGCCTTTTTGCTGCAGACCAAGACTAGGAGCATTGCTTCACAGGGTGGTGGGGGTAGGACTGCTCTACCTTCTCTTCTCCATCATTGAAGGTGTACTGAGAGTCAACACGGTAAGGAGAGTCTCACAGCTGAAACTGAACACAATTTCACTAAAAATGAAAAATAGTGACCAGTGGAGAAACATGTCCACCTTTGTGACAAACCTTATTTAACGTAATGATGATGCTGCACCAAATGTCACTTGAAGCTTAATGTTTCTCTCTCGCAGGAGCTCGTTGGTTCAAGCAGGCTGCTTTGTGACATTGTTATGTCCCTCATTGATTCTTGTATTGTGTGGTGGATATCCTTTTACAAGTCGATCATCTGTTAAGACTGTGTGTTCATTTTGTGCTGTTATTACAGTGACTTCTGCATGGTGTAGATTGGGACAGATAAATGGAAATGAGAGTAGATCGAACCGGGTAGATCCAACTTTTAAAGTTCTATAATTTTTTTTTTTTTTTGCTGCGGTCACAAGCGCACACAGTTCATTCTGTTCAATTCTTTTTAGGAAGCCATGTTATGGCAATTTGAGTCTCTCTTTACTCTTCTCCGTTTCTTTGGCTCATGTGATGGTGGTGTGCAGCTGGGATAATGCTTTATGAAATATAGTTTTTTCAGTCTTGCCTCAAAGCTAGTAGCATGATCTTTGACTTTTGTTGGGCTGAATGGTGGTTATGGTTTTGCAATGTGTGAGTAACTAGGGCTGGGCGATGTAATAAATATTAAGATGCATTTGTGATGATTCTGATTGCAATATTAATTACATTGAAACCAAACATAAATCTGTTTAAAGTTTTTATTCGTCAAAGAATCCTGAAAAAAAATGCATGATTTCTACAAAAGTAAGCAGCCCGACTGTTTTAAACATTGATCATCATAAGAAATGTTTATTGAGCACCAAATCAGCACATTAAGTTGATTTCATGTGAACACTGGAATAATGGCTGCTGAAAATTCAGCTTTGCCATAACCGTAACAAATTATCAAAAAGTAAATAAATAAATAAAGGTCACAGTTTCAAGCCATATCAGAGCAAATACATAAATATTAAGGTACTGAATATCATGAATAGGCAATTGCCCAGCCCTATGTAGGTCCCTCTGATGGTGGTGTGTGTGATGGTGCTACTCTTCTCTCTCTTCCTCTGGTTCTCTCTGTCTTTCCCTCTCTCTTCCCCCTATATTGTTCTGCCAGGCTGAAGATGACCTGGTGTTGCTGGCTGCCATCCCCTTGGCTGTTCTCGACTCTACCCTCTGCTGGTGGATATCCTACGTTTCTCCATTGCTGTTTGTGTGTGTCCCTCTTTCTCTCTTAATGGGTTGTGTAACAGTGGCCCTGCGTATGTGGGATGTTGGTCACCCCTCTTTTTGTCCTCCTTTGTGTTTTCTGTACAAGGACAAACCTGTGCACATTTACAATCAGGAAGACTATACAGTTCTCTAAATTTTGTTTCACGTCTTTTTTTTTTTTACTGCAAAGTGAACTGTTTGGATTAGATTGTGTATGAACAGGAAGTCGCTGAGCCCTAGTGATCAGATATAGTCCTTGACACTCAGTCACATCTTCATTAGCCTGGCCCAGACGATGAAGCTCCTTCGGCTGAGGAGAAATCTGGTCAAGCTGTCCCTTTACCGACACTTCACCAACACTCTCATATTCGCTGTCATCGGTGAGCACATGCGTCCCACTACTACACTATTGTGCAAAGTGTCTTTGACAGGATTACAGTACTGCATTGAAACTGCTAGTGATTAATGTCTGCATACTGAATTATGATTGGTCTGTGTCAAACATCTGGGTTACATGATTTATTAATGGAAAGTGAGCCGTAATTGGGGACATTCAATCTCCTTCTCTCTTCCTTGCTATATTTAGGTTTACAACTTTTCAAACTATCATTTTACTGAAGACTTGATGATACTTAATGATAAACTACCATTCAAAAGTATGGGGTCAGTAAGACCTTCTGAAGGATCATGTGACACGGAAGACTGGAGTAATGACTATTGAATATTCAGTTTTGCCATCACAGAAATAAATTACATTTTAAAATGTTAAATAGAAAAGTTATTAAAAAAAAAAATCATCGCCATGAATATAGCTGTTATAGCTGGTAACTATAAACAAACAGTATTAATGATCTAATAAATGCAGCCTTGGGGAGCATAAGAGATGCCTTTTTCTTTTTTCTTTTTTTTAAGTAAAAATCACTTTATATTTGTAACACTTTATTTTAAGGTGTCCTTGTTACACGTTACATGTACTTACTATTATAATAACAATAAATTATGCATAATTGCATGCAAGTAACCCTAAGCCAAATCCTAACCCTAACCATATAGTAAGTAGGCCTAGTACATGTAGTTAATTATTATTTCTCAGTACTTAAATGTATAATTACACTGTAACAAGGACACCTTAAAATAAAGTGTAACCTAAAACTCTTACTTAGCCCAAACTTTTGAAATAAAGTGATTCCATATATAATTATTTTGCTTTCTTTTTTTTTGCCACGTTCTCATAATGAAATTCTGCTTCTCTTTCAGCTTCTGTTATATTTATTGTGTGGACAATGAAGACCTTCAAGTTATCCAAGTGCCAATCTGTAAGCCTTCTCTTTTTATCTGTAATAAATATGTCTTCTGTTTTTTTTTAGTTAAACCCATATACTTTTAATGACACCTCCTTGCCTTCACAACTACTCTTGTAGGACTGGAGAGAGCTGTGGATAGATGACGCCTTCTGGCGCTTCCTGTTCTCTAGTATCCTGCTTGTCATCATGTTCTTATGGAGGCCGTCAGCCAACAACCAGAGGTAAAGCACTTCACCTCTACACATGTCAACCCCACTCTGCTACTAGCAGAAACAAGATTGTCAATCTTTGTCCTTCTGAACCCTCAGGTATGCCTTCAGTCCACTGGTGGATGAGGTCAGTGAGGAAGAAGAGGAGCAGCTAATGAATGAAGCCTTCGGTAAGAGTCTTAATTAAAAAATTAGCAGGTGTGAGACCGAAGTAGTGGCCTGTATTTAAAGATGATGGAGAAAAAATTCTGCACATGGGATCTTCACAAGCTGCCTTTCGTTCTCCACTAAATAGGATGTATTTGATTTAAAGTCATGATGAAACTGAAGTGTCACGGTTGATGATTGAATGTGAGTGTTGCGCTCGAAAGTGGAGGCAGATGTACATGAGCTTGCAGGGATGGGTTTAAACAAACTAAATGATCGGTGAAGTTATGACAAAGTATGGCATTTGAACAAAAAATGACTAGGTCAGTTTTTTTTTATATAAACGTATACATAGAGAAACGTTTACAATAAGATCTATAACATGCATTTAGAAAAAAGGGTCATTTCATTTCATGCCAACTTAAAAACTACATGCAGTTTACATTTCATCTGCACACTTGAATGCTGCCTGTCAAGTCTGCAGATCTGGTTATCAGCCTTTGTTTGCTGTGCTTTCATTTGACTGTTTAGCCGGTTCTAACCAGTTAAACTTGAATTCACAGAGGGTGTGAAAATGAGAGGGATGAAACCAGAGACCAATGGAAGTGCAAAACCCAGCAAAGTGGTAATTCATAACAATACTTAGCCTAAAAAAATTAAATTGTTTCATGAAAATAAGCATGTTGTATTGCCATATATAAGAATGCCTTATGAAGGATTAGACATGCTGTTTACATAAAAAACACCATATTGTGTGGAAACAATTGCTTATTGTTGTGTATTTTCAAATATGCTGCATATTTTTGGTGATGTCAAGGCCTTCACCTCATGGTAAATTTGTTTCATATTCCATCCAGGATGAAGATCTCAAATGGGTCGAGGAGAACATTCCCTCATCAATGGCTGATGTGTAAGTCCAGGGAGTCATATGTGTATAGAAATTATGGTTAGAATGATAAATAGATATAAGCACTATTATCACTATTCAGTACGTCACTGATTATTTGTACACCCAAACATGTCATCATTTTGCCTGTAAAGCTACTAGCAATCTCTGCCTTGTCATTGACGTGTCCTTCTCTTTGTTTTGCAGCGCACTGCCACCACTGCTTGACTCAGATGAGGTAAGTGTCTCATATTCTGATTGGCCAGCAGTGGGCACCATTTGAGCTTTCAAAGTAGAGCAGAAAGTGCTCAGCCTGTCACGTCACAGTGTTTACCCTCGCTCCCTCTCCTTCGGTTGTTTTCTTTCTGCCTGGAACAAAAGGAGCGCTGAGGTTTTGTCTGACTAATGAGAGCTCACTTATGCTAAACATTGGATGTGTTCGTATATCGAACAGCAGCCAATGTGGACAAATCTCTTAAAAGAGGAGATCAGAGATTATACACTACAACAAATGCAGGATTTTAGTAGGTTTTTATGTAACCGTGTTATTTATTTTAGGAATTTCATTGTATTACACAGCATTTTTTAAATGACTCACTTTCCTCATTGTTTAAAAGATGATTTCCTTTCATGATTTAATTTTTTTTAATTTTTTTCCACTCAGGAGATCATGACTACAAAATTTGAGATGTCCAAAATGGAGTAGATCTATGAAGATGTGTGTAATGTATATAAAATGTGTACGACAACTGCTTTATCCCAAAACATGAGCTTTTCATAAACAACGTCTGTAAATATGTGGGACGATGAGGGTAATGCACTAAAGGTCTTTTGTTTTATTTTTAATTGCCTGTTTGTATTTATATTTTTCAGATAATGGTGTAAGAGTTTCTTAAATCATAACTGTAAATTGCCTTTGACTGTTGTTTACATATCTACAGTACAAAATGTGATTAAAACGCATTCAATTTGTGCATTGTGCTCTTTCACTAAGAGGCTTTTGCACAACAATCCTCTTATTAATTACATAAAGATGGGAAAACATGTAAGATAAAAGCTCTCTTCTGGATTTCTTTAATTCACCAGTATGCTTTCACAAATTAACAGTACCTCTCTGACCTAGTGGTATTTTCAATGAAAGTGGTCATTAAGTGTCATCTTGTTGGACTGTGCACCATTAAGCAGATTGCCTTTCAATGGATTCATCTGATGTGAGTTTTTAATGCTCTGTGTCATAGTTAATAGACACTCGACTGGGTACAGTTAGATGACGAGGGAAAATGAGGTTGCAAGAGTTTTGTCTGTCAACACTGTCTAAAACAAAGGGCAGAGGTGCCCCCCTCCCCCGAATTGATTCAAACTCATCTTTTTTTTTTCCAGTTAAACTGCTGGCCACAGTATATTTAGCAGCATATGCAAATGCCTGTTGCAAATAAAAGTATTTTTGTACCAAAACAAACAGTAAAAAAGCTTTTTGACATGTAAGAAGAGACCTAATGCTTTGACAACATATGCTAAGTCTGTAAAGTCCACCTGGGTCGTGCTGTCAATAGGTATTGATTTCTTCTCAAAGCCACATTCAAAAGTCTGTCATGCAGAGTGTCAGTTTCACCCACTTGCCAATACAGTCTCAATATCTCTGTCCTGCTTTGTCCCTGTGAAGTCAGCTCATTATCTGTTAATACTTCCACACGGTTCTTCATTAACCCTGACCCCGCAGTGAGCTATAGGGAACGCTGCACCAAACCTGTTGCTAGGATTTCGGTTAAGCTGCAGTTAACGTTCTAATAGCATGATTTAGTGTAAATAGTTGACAGTGTGATGGTCGTCAAGGATGGTACAGTCATAATCACCTGAGCTTAATACAAATATTGAGGGGATGGAGTAGGATATTAAATTGCAGTTAAAGTCATCCAATATAAATTGACATTTGCCATAATACAGTGTTCATATTAGGGGTTTTATGTAATGTGTGTTCCCATTTCCAAGATGCAAATTAGTGAAGCAGTATTTTTGGAGGGAAACTAAACATTCTCTCCATTGATTTGCATTAGCTGAGTGTATTTTACAACTGCCCCAAATGGCAAACCTAGTTAATCCGTTATTAGTCAGCATTTTCTAAAATCTGTCAATGATGGCATAATCTGCAAGAAAACCCAGAGAAGTACTTAATGTTTAATGGTGGTTTATTCATGTACACAAGATAACAGTCTAAAAACAAAAACACAGATATTAGAGCACATTCCGTATTGAATTCACAATTTGGGGGCAGTCTGGCGGGCTGTTATTTCAAATGTGTCTGTATCACATATATCTAGTCAAAGGAAAACTACAAACAGAATGGCAATTAATATAAAACTAACAGTCTTTATGATCACGGTACTTTGTGATCACTGAGATTAACATTTCAAAGGAATGTCATTTATGACAATATAAAATCTCACTAGTAGACAGGCAAAACATTTACAATGATGGAATGGTAGCAAGAACTGCACTGATTGATGATTCTGAATTATTGCTTTTCAAGACTTTTTTTAAACTATGTGGATTGCATCTCTCACCATGGTGAATCGTGGCGTAAACATGTGATTACTCCATATTTTTGGGGGAGGGGGGCAAAGCTCCTCGCTGAACGAATCCCATGCAGATCTAATCCTCTTTGTGTGGCGTCACACGTTTCCCGCCTTTTTTTCTGGTAAATGATAACAGAAGAGATTTCAGAATATATAACAATATATTTCTACATTTAAAATTTTCATTAGTTATACACACATTTTTGTCACAGAGAAGAGGTTCATTTAGATTCACCAATATAAATTGTCAACTTTATAATACAGGACAGCAAACACTACACAACTGCATCTGACAGTATTGTGAAAAACCTCTACCTCAAAAACACTAAATTATTAGTGGATCCACGTTAACATAGAGACATGCTGTAATCTTTCCTTAAATAAATTACTTTAGAATACTTTTTGAGAATACACAAATTGCTACTTTGGATAACTTCACAACAGCTCAATTAAAGCACCTGTATCTTCCTTAGAATTCACTGACCCTAAAATTCACAATGTTTTAAAGGGGTGACGGAGTGTAGCAATATCTTTTTGACATGTGTCCACAACACCAGAACATGTTCCCACAAACACAGATGAAGATGCTCAGGATTGCCAAGGATCAATACAGAGATTTCTAATTTAAAGCAACTTCTCTGTGACAGTAACTGACACCAATATCTGTGTAACTGCTATTGTTTTCAGGCTTGAAACACTTCAAACTACTGTCCAGAACGTCCTTCTCCTTGGCTAACTGTTCAGTGGCTGAGGATACAACTGCACGAACGATGGAAGCTGCAACCTCATAGAACATCCTCTTCAAGGCCTCCTCTTGTTCATCTGTATTGGTCTTCGCTGACCCAGAAAGGGACCCTCCATATTGAAGGGCCCCATCCCCCCAAGTCTCTACCTCAACACTAGTACTACCTACTCCTATTTTAGACTCTGCTTTGTCATTTCCATTTTGCTGTTGATCTCTCGAGTCAATTGGAGCTTCACACTCACCGCTTTGGGCAACTGCATTGACCGTATCGCACTTCCCGTCTTGATTGAGGATCTTCCCATCCTTCGGACAAGTTTTGCCACTAGAGTCTATGGTCTCCTGGTTGGTCTCCTCATCCTTCATGTCATTCTGGGTTGCTGCTTCATGATTGTGTGCTGCGGTGTCCTCTGATGTAGCATCTGAGCATCCATTCTCACCATTGGCTTTTGACTCTGTCTGGCCTCCACCCTCTGGTGCTGGATCCGCTACGTGAGGCTTGTCTGATGGCTGACCAGATGGTGCACTAGTGTGGGACCTCTCCTCTCCATCAGAACTCTTGTGTTCACCTGCCACCTGAGCTTCATTATTGCTCTCACTTGGAGCCACAGTCTGCTCCTCTGATGCAGTCTGTGGGACATCAGTTGCCCCAGCTGCGTCATCAAGGCCATCCACATCTTTAGCCTCACTCTCACCAGTATCATCTCCATCTTTCTGGGCTGCTGTACCCTCCCCCATGTCCATGCTGGTGCTCTTCCCCTTTCGCAGTATGAAGTTCTTTAGTGACACAGCACGGTTGAAGTGTGTCCTTTTTGCCTTGGCTGTCTTGCCTGAGTCTTTACCCGCCTGTGGTTCATCAGTCTGCTCTTGCTCACCCGCTGCTTCCTCCTCAACTCCACCAGAGTCAGCTGCCCTCTTTGATTTGGGAATAACTCGTTTTTTGAAAGAGGTCCAAATCTCATTTGCATGCTGGTCCACCGATTTTGCATGCTGTGTAGTAGCAGTTGCTTCTTTCTCCTCCTCACCCTCAGCGTTAGTCTTCTCCTGTGTTTCTACATCACTGGCTACCTTTACATCTTCCGTCCCCTGTTCAGCCTCTGGGTCATTTTCATCTTTAACATCTGAAGAGTCTTTGTCCTTTGGTTTGTTGATTCCAACAACTGATGAATCTCTCTTCAGACCTTGGAATGTCCAGGATCTCTTTAGTTTCCACCTTTTTTGCCCAGAGTGCTCTGACTTTGTAGTGGAATCCAGTGTCCCACTGTCTCCTGCTCCATCTGCACTGGTTCCTTCTGCACCCTCAGCATCCTTGGACTCGTCTGTGCTTTTTTTGTGACTTTTCTGAGCCATGAGTTTCTTAAAAGAATGCCAGCGCTTCATGTTTTTCGTTGTTTGGGGGTTAGACTTGTCTGGCTCGTCTGCAGTCTGAGGCTCCTCTGCTTGGTCTGCCACATTTGAACTAGCATCAGCATCTTCCAGCCTGTCTAGTGATTTTGACCGAACCTTGCCATGTTTTTGGAGTGCCCCTGTACCATCCTTTTTGTCTGTGCTTTTGTGTGAGAAAATCTTAGCAACAGGCTTGCGGATGAAGTCCCTAACACTAGACTTCTCTCCTTGCTTTGGCTTGGCACCAGATGCCTTTTGCTCTTGGGAAGCCTCCTCATTTTCTGGTGCTTTTTCAATAGTCTGCCCATCAGCTGCAGCCTCGCCAGCTTCTGCTGGCTGACTAGATTCCTGCTCTTTAGGGCCTGCAGCATCCCCTTGATCGTTCTGGGTAGAGACCTTATCCTGCTCCTCGCTAGTAGTATCCTCAGCTCCTGTCTGCTGCTCCTTCTTTTTCTTCCCTCCCATTACTTTTCCAAGCCCACTTTTATTTAAAAAAGAGTCCCATATTTTCTCAGAGGCTGGCTTGGATTTGCTATCAGCTGGTTGCTCTGTACTTGGCGGTGCCTCGGTAGTAGGCTGTGTTTCCTCTGTTGAAGCTGGGGCTTCCTCTGTTGAAGCTGGGGCTGGATTTGTGGTTTCTACCTCAGCCTTGTTCTCGACAATGTCTGCTTGGACAGGCTCTGCATTAGCCTCGGTTGCCGCCATATCAAAAATAAAAACTCCAACTATCAGGTCTGCCTCGTTGAAATATACTTATTTCCTTGAGTTCTTTATGGAACTGAGTTCATTGATGATCAGCTAACAGCTCTGTGAGTGTTCCTATCCAACTTATTTCCATAAGAAATGGGCAATTCTGCATCATATTCCGTATGGAGTAGATGGACTTCAAAGCTAGAAGGAGAAAACGACAACAATTAGTTATAAATTGGCTGCATGTATTTCAATCAGCATATGAGTTTTTTTTTTTACAATGCTTGAAACTGGTGTATCTTAGCTGTACTGCTGTGTTCTACATGGGGTAAAAATAAAGTATGTACTAGACAAACTTATGCTGTCTTTAAGTGCCTCCAGTCACCTTGGAGTCACAGTGTACACATGATCACTTATGTGTTTTACCATTTAGGGTATTTGGAGTTTTTCTTGTACTTTAGAAAATCTAGATATAATCTAGATACAAGATATTGAGCTGAATACACCACATCTTCTGTTGACATTTAGCTGATCTCATTGCGTAAATGCGCACATATTTGTTGTCGGGCAAGGACGTAAAATGGCAAACGCAAAAATAAGTCCACATACCATTGCCCATATGACGATGAAAGATATTATTATAAACCTCTAAACGCTTCACCCTAGGTCAACTCATATCACTTAACACTGGGGCTGTTTTTGTTTCTACACAGAGGATTCTTTTGAGATATTTTTTTTTTATCTTTCATCAGGCTTTCTTAATGCTTAAAGCAATTTAATGCTTCCTCTGAATGACCCACTTGCAAATTTCAAATTATTTTCCGTTGTATTTGGTCTGAGATGCTAGAGGTGAAACCACATATGACATAGTTACATAATTGATTTATTCAAGGAACCTTATGACTGTATGCACCGTGAAATGAGTACAGTAGCATAAAAAACAGAAGCAATATACTTTGCCTTGTGAAAAGCCTGATGGAAAGAACATGGCTTAATTGGATTTCGCCGTGACTGAGTCTGTTTACTGATGGGGCACAAGACCCTGCTTGCCCATCCGACTGACACTGGGACAATTGAGGCTTGACGGTTTTGTCCCCTCTTCGTGGACAAAACCCATGCCCTTTGTTATGCAAACGCAGTAGAAGAGACTTGGAGAAGCTCCCTTGATAAAGCCCTAAGTGTGGGTTCAAACCTTGCTTTGCAGAAGTACAACATAATTCTGATGAGAAACGAGGGAAAAGCCAATGCAAATGCTCGAGACAGCAGGTGCCAGTGCTCTTCAAAACCTCATTTGCATCGCTAATGCATCCCTAACCATCTCCTCCATTTTGTAAAAATGTGTTGATATCAACATCACCCAAGTTGTTTTAATTGACGGCGTTGCACGAGCAGCACGTTATTTGCCAAAAAAGCGTCGAAAAGACTCGAGGAGACATCCTACTTCTGTTGTGTCTGGAAAACAACGCTGAACAATGCTCATTCATGTCACTTGATTCAGACCACCAATTTATAGGACCTCACAGTAGTTTGTGAATAATTGAAAAAAATATTTCGATTCCCGAAGCTTCCAGTAACCACTAACACGTCTGTCACCGTGTAAATGTGTGATGTGGGAATTATGAAATCATCATGCAGCGGGAAAACAACAACAACCCGCGCGCCACACGCACAAGCGCGCGCGCATTCCATGTCTACTGTGGTAAAGCCATGCTTGTTTTATTCTCGAAATCTCGTTAGGATCCAATTCAGCGACCTAAGTGCATTTGCTTTGTAAAAAGGTGTTTCACTGACACACAGCCTACACCACAGACTGGACGCAATTGGGAGCAAATTCACACTTGAGTGCGTCTGATAATAATATGCGAGAGGACAGTCTGGCACGTTTGGCGAAGTTGATCGCATGAATGAATGAACGAACTCGTAACAGTTGCTTGAGCAAACACGCAATAGTGAAGCAGATGTCCTTATTCATAAACATAAACACAAAGCAAGACAAGCTGGAAACGGATTCATTGAACCAAATGCTCAATTTCACTATGTCTACGAATTCAAATCCAGGGCGCAGTCATTGCGCGCCTATTGTCCTTTCCAAAGAAATCTCTGCACTTCCTTATAAGAAGACCATTGTAAATGCATTGCATAGGAGAAGTGTTCAAATCAACACGTATGTATTTTGACACATAAATGCAAAATGAAGTTCTGCACTACAGAAATACTCATCATAATACAACAGAAACATTATAACTAAGAAAATAGTCTGCAAACCTTGTTCCTCGTGTGTAAATCCGACCCGTGTGCTGGAGGAAAGGTAATAATCTGCTGCAGACTGGAAAAGACACTGAAACTAAATCCCCGCTCGCATCCTCATGCCTTGACTGAAGAGAGATCAGTGTGTGTGAGTGAGAGAGAGTGTGTATGTGTGTGTGGAGGGTCGAGCGCTGGTATTAACAGACGCGCAGCTGCGGCTTCATCTATCTCACCCTGTTGCCCTTAGCAACCAGGGAGACCACCCCCACCCTGCCACCACCACACACACACACACCCACCCGCCCCCAACACTAAGAGGGTTACTGTATGGGGTTGAGATGGTAACTTTAATTTCAGCCACTTCCTCTGATTTGCGTGAAATGTGGTGATGTTGCATCACGACCCTTCAGATTGTCTGCGGCAGGTCCGCGGATTGTTTCTGCACCTCGGTGGCGCAGAGCAACAGATCGAGTGGTCGGAGAGACTGAGGGGAGGGTTGTAACGTTTAGTTTCAACGTCTGTAACACTGCTATGTCTTAAACTTTGATGTGATTTGTCTTCTGTGAATTTAAGTAGTTTAGAAGATACAATAAAGCCATAAACTGTGTAAATTAATGTCAAGTATAAAGAGTGTACAAGAGGGGTAGGCTGTAAAACATAAATGTAAAATTTTGTGCATAAAGTTGTGGTAAAAATAGTGAGAGAATAAAAAAGGGGAAAATAGCCTATATGCTTTTCTTCTTTTTTCAGTAGTCTAAGAGATAATGTGCAATGATGGGATGTAAAAACAATGGACATTTAATTTTTTTTGCATAAAGTTATTTTGATAAAAAAATGTTTTTTTTATGGAGGCATATACATATATACATAGAGAAAGAGAGAGATTTGCTTCTGTATTTTGTTCACTTATTTATTTTTTATTTTTTTCAGTAGCCTACAAGAGTGAGATGTAAAACCAAATTTAAATAACATGAAGTTATTGTGGTAAGAATAATAAGAAAAAAATGAAAAAAATGGAGGCATGGACAGATAGACATTTAAGATGATATATATATATATATATATATATATATACATTTTGTGCATTGTTATTGTGGTAAAAATAAGAAAATTAAAGAACAAAGTATATATATATTTGCTTCAATTTGTATTTTTTATTTTATTTTTTCATTTCATAGACAGAGTGAGGGGGAAAATACATTTCTGATTTATTTAACACAAATGCAATGAAGTACAAAATTCAAAATACAGGTAAAACACATCTTTTAAAAAAATAAGTACCGTCCTGTATAGTCAGCCATGATATTTCATGTTTTTAATGTACATGAACATTTGTGTGGATATATAAAATGTATATGATTTAGATGCCGGTTCTGTCCTTCAATGTTTGTTAATATGTCAAATGAATATATAAACCAGAGTCTATTTTACTCTCACCTGAGGAGGCTGGTATGATAGTGATGTCACCACTGTAGCTCATTTCTAATTGGTTAAATTGATGGTGTTACTTCTCACCCTGTGTTACACGCTCCCTTACAAAATGAAAAGACGTTTGCACAAGCTCCACAAATAGAAATGTGAACAACTGACCTCATTATCTGAAGCGAATTGTTGGGGAATCAGAACAAAGGCCCGTGTGCATGTTGGGTTGATGAAACTGGACAGTAAGAAAGATTATTACAAGTATCTACTTCACAGAAATTGCTCTTGAGACCTTAAAGCAGCCAGGGAATGAAATGGAATATTTAGGATTGTGCCAAGGCCAAAATGTGTTTTATTGTGGGCCTGTTTAAAATATCGGACAAAATTTGCCCCAAGGCCAGAATAATATGTGCGTTCCACTGGAAATGTGTCGCTCTGTGATGAATATTTCATACGATCGAGCATCTGCAAGAGAATTCTGCGCTCCTTCATTGAGCTTTAATTTCCTCATGGAGGATGCCACATCTGTCTGGAGGCATCATCGAGTCAGACATTCAGTCTCGGTCTGGTTCATGACGCAACTGAGCGACGCTGAAGGATTATCAAGCTGCCAAAGAATCATAGTAAAATCATCCTCATTCAAGCGAAGGGGAGGAGCATGAGGGACTGGTCAGTTTGAAGGAGTGATCTATAAATAGCAGGATAACAGGGGATTATTTTTACAGGACATGAAGTAACTCAGTTATGATTGTGTAGGTGGCTATGTGTGCACGTGTGTGATGAACAGAGGTTTTGTCTGACCTTCCACTGCACTTCAGAGATGATAGATCACTTGGCAGTTATAGGCTGCTGTCTCTTGATAATACATGGTCAGGATAGGGAAATATAAATAATTTATATAAAAACAATACAATAAAAATATATCCGGGTTCAGTGACTGCATGAGCACTATGTTGCACTTTACTAATTGCACTATATTATTTTTAAATGTTTTTTTTTTTTTTTATTCCTTTTGTATCAATTTTAATCCATGAATGCATTTTTTTTTTAAATCACTTAAAAATGACTCCTGTATCTTTTTTTACTCTTTATTATGGCGGTTACTTACCTTGAATAACCAATGCAATTTGATTGATAAATGAATAAATAATTGAAATATTTAAAGACAATTCTGTCTTTCCACTGTGGAAATGTTTTTCCACTGTGTATGAAATGTGACTGAAAAAAATAATTAAATAAAAAAATTGAAATGCCTTTTTAAAAAGTGAATCAATGAATGAATAAATAATGAATCAATAAATCATTCAATCAATAAATTACTGATTCATTCAAATAAAATTAAGGCAATGCGATGTCTTGCACTGTCTGAAAAGTGATAGATAAATTAATAAATTAAATTATATTTCATAATAATTATATTAAGACAATCCAGAGTCTTACCACTGTGTATGAAATGTGATTGATTGATTAATTTGAGAATTAATTCATTAATTAATAAAAACAAGCAAGCAAACAAACTACAAATAGATAGATACATAGATAGATTTGAGACTTTTTTCTAACCTGTCTCAATGTCATGAGCAACACAGCAATGAGAGAAGAAGGATGTGAAAGTCAACTGTTGGTTGCAATCAGACATGACAGATTGTAAGGATAAACAACAGGAATTCCTCAAAAAAACACTGTTCTTCCCACAGTTATGGCTTCTGTAAACACATCGGTCATGCACAAGCTTCTTCCTTCAACAGCCCACAAAATCCTGCCACTAAGCCTGTAAATGCACATCTGATGTCACATAGGCTCTAGCATGGAGATGGGAAGATGCTGTTGTGAAATGCCCATGCAGGCTTCGGATGGAGTGGAAGGAGCAAGTGTGTGCCATTTCTGCCATGCTAATGCCTTGCGACAGCACGCTTGTGTGTGAGCAGAGGGGGTGAAGCTGGGGGTGGGGTGCTTCTGGTCTGACACATTCAACCGAAGGCCGTGTCAAGCTCATGGCTCCGACTGTCAGCTCCATTTCCCACGCTCTCATCTGCCACAACCCAGGTCTTATTTTAAGAAGCCAGTGTCATGGCGGTTTGACCAGCACATGCTTCCACACGCAGCTGTAAACACCGGGATCAGAAGTGAGCCGATCAACTTCTGTCCGCCCCCCAACGCCGGGTCCCTGACGGTTCGCTGGGGAAGTAAAAGTAGTTTAATCAGTCTGGCATTTGCACACTAAACAGGTAAGACATGGGAACGAAATCAGTATTAAATGATAAGTTTAGCCTTTCACTCTGCCACTGGCAGGCCTGGTTAAATATTTCACGTCAGAGAAGGCAGGGAGGAGACTTATCCAGGCTTACTGTCATTGTCAAGAGAAGTGCCTGCAGAGGAGGAATTAAAGACTGCACAAAATCTTACTCCAGCAGCAGACTGGAGAATGTCAAGACCTACATATTCGAATCTAGATTTGAAGGATCCATTAGCATTTAAACCGCATATTTGGGCTGAAGCGAAGTCTCCTCCTTTTTTAGGAGGATATTTAGGTAGTGGCACCTTCCATGGGACATTAATCTGTGTAATTAGGTTTCAGCTGCGCCGTGTGAAATAGATTGCTCTGGCATACTTCACTCCTCTGCAACCTGTACCTAGGAGAACTTTGGTGGAATTAAAATTTTTTTGGCTGTCCACCTTCCTATTTATTTCCTTGCCAGCCCAAAACATCCATCAGCTCCTGTAAGGGGAGATTACATCAGGCCTGATCTGATCCAATGCTAGGCCTGCTGCTGTCCGGGTGATGACGCAGCAATATCATAACATGCACTGGAAGACTGAGAGATGCTCGAGACTGAGAAGTCGGCATTAATGAAATCTATTTTTGAAATGCATGTTATAGATCGTATCGTGAACCAGTGTTATTTTAATATCATTAATATATTACTATCATTTTTGTTAACATTTTTTAATTCAATGTAATATTTTCTGTTTTCACTTTAATTTTAGTTAAAGTTTTAGTAATTTTGTGTGTTTTGTCATATTTTTTGTTAATTTTTATTTATTTTTAGTTACTTTAGCACTTCAAGTTAAACTAAACAAAAATAAGAAATGTGGCCTTGGCAACTAGCTGAAATAAAATGTTTTAATTTTATTTAAATAAAAAAAAATTATGGTTTTAATTTTAGCTAACGATAATAACTTTATTATATTAGATAAAATTAGACTTCTTTCATGACATTTACACAACTTCTCCAATCATTTAATCTGCTTAAACGCCGCCCCTGCAAGCTCACGCCCAAGTCTCAATAGCCAATCAGCAACTGATGCATAGAACCAAGTCCACACCCTACTTTTTTTTTTTTGATAATCCATTACGCTCTGATATACACAGTATGTCACATTCTGGAAGAATATTGTGGCTACTTCAGTTTCAACATGACATAAAAATTTGGTCGTCATTTAATCATCCTCATGTGTGTATGACTTCTTTTTCGAGGGGAAAGCAAATGTTGAAAACCGTAAAAATGGTTGTATTGGACCCCCTAGGCATAAAACAGTTGAAACATTCTTCAAAATATCAGAGAAAAGCAAGTCATACAAGTTTGGGTCAATATGAGGGTGAGTAAATGATGACACAATTTTAATTTTTGGGTGAACTATCCCTTTAAATTGTGATTATTTGAGAGTAACAAGCAATTTTTGTACCTGACAGCCATTCATATGTGGGACTTTTGTCGATTAAGCAAGCTGAGATCTTTCATCCCACTGCCCTGGTGGACAGCTAAGACAAGTTGCACTGTTCAGTGACCTTTTATAGTATAATGCTGATTGTTTAATGTGTCCCTTGCGGCCTAAACGTAACGTTAACTTCACGCATGGACAACCTTTGAGGTGCAGCTGTTCTAGATCTCCAAACGAGCGCTGTCCTGAAGTGTTGGCTTCAGAAGGATTTCTGTGTAATCTCTTTATTAGCGCACAGCCTGTCAGTCTCAATCACTGGTGTTGTTGTGACCGAGCCCTGCTGTGTGGGAGGGGGGTTCTGGGTGCCAAGGTCCCAGCCAATGGTGCCCTATCCTGTCGATTAGCTCCATGCTATCTCATTAAGTTACTTGAGTACCTTTGCCCACTTGTGTTGGCAGGACACAGAAATGGTATCTGAAAACAACAGCTAATCATTGTGAAACGCTTCTTTTAGTATTGATCACAGAGGCTTCGGTGCAGCCGCTGTCCATCATGCAGAGCGTGAAATGTGTGCAGACATGGTTCTGATGCCAGATTGATGTCTGAATATTGAGTAGTCTATAACCAATGAATCAATGAACACATGAGATGAGATGGTTTCTGAAATAGGATTATTAGTACATTAAACTGGCCATATTAAAGGAAACAAAAACAAAGTTCAGTCAGCATTGACATTTCTAAAACTAGTAAGAACAGGATGAAATGGTTAGTTTACGGTTTAGTAAGGGTGACCAGGGAGCAAAATATAACATTGAAAAAAAGAATTATAAATATATATAGGTAAAATTAATTCATAGAAAGGGCTCTCTTTCTCTCTCTCTATGTATAACTTTTTAATTAAATGTAAAAAAAATATATATATTCATAACATGTATGTATACTCATTTTAATAATATTTATAAGTACATAATACTTTAAGAAATATAAAATATATATATATAGACTACATATATGATCATACTGTAAATAAAATGTATTAAAATGAAAGGATTTTTAGAAATCTCTGAAAAGTATGAACTCATGTACCTCAATCTTATTGGGGCTACTTTTGCCTGAATTAGCAGCAATGCGGCGTGGCATTCGATGTCTGTGGCATTCAGGTTATGAAGCCCAGGTTGCTCTGATGTTTATCTTCTGCATTGTTGGGTCTGGCAAATCTTCCTCTTCACAATACCCCATAGTTTTCTATTTTTTAAGTCAGGCGAGTTTGCTGGCCATTAAGAACAGGGATATATGGTCCTTAAACCAGGTATGGTAGCTTTGGCATGTGTGCATGCCAAGTCCTGTGGAAAATGTGTCTCCATATAGCATAAGGAAGCATGAAGTCTCCCTCTATATTTTTACTACTACTACTTGCTACTACTTTTAATTCAGATATATATTTATTTATTAATATTTACAAGTATACATTTGTCATAATACAATATTTATATAAACAGCTTTTTAATAAATTTATATATATATATATATAAACATGTTTATACTGTAAATAAAATGTATTTAATAAAAATCTCTCTCTCCCTCTCTCACAAAAGTATTTTTATTTTTAAGTTTAATATTTGTAAGTTTATATACTTATCTTATGTACATTTTTGTATCATACCACATAATATTTTTAATAATACAATATAATTTAAGTCTGATATATATATATATATATATATATATATATATATAATTATGTGGTGTGTTGTTTTAGGGTGTTATTAATGTTAATGTTAATGGAAGGCACTGGAATGCAAATTGCTGGGCCTTCAGCCACATTTCAGCTGAATGGTGCACAAACAAAATGCTTTTTCTTTTCTCAAGCGTGGCAATTCCCTCGATATAAGCAAGGTCTGTTGTGGTCAGTGGCCTCATATTAATTCTAAGCAACCATCGCAAAACTGAGTTAGTGATGCTGCCTAATCAGAGTCAGGTTGTCCCAACTCACATTTTTTGCATTTTGTGATACACATCTGCCCTGTCAACTTGTAATGCCACATTTAAAGCATAGCAACCGCAAGAGCGAGTTGGAAGCCAAAATTAAAATGCATTTACACATTAAAAAATAAAGTCGTCACATTTGGTTCAAGATCATGCAAGTTATTCAGCCCAGATAAATTCATTTGCATGTTTTATTAAAAAGCCATCTCCTCTGCCTCTTTCACAGGAACTACCTTATGATCCTTTCCCACCCAATCCAAATGCTTTTTATATCAGCAATTACTGATATTGTAACAGCAGCACTGACCTTCAATACCTTGGCAGAGTTCAGAAAAGTCTATTTCCTCTAAATGTTTTATTACCACAGAAGTCCTCCCTGTTTGTTCATGTCCTCATCAGGTGGATACCAGAATTTATTTGCTTTTGGTTTATAGGCTCTAGGCTTGCAGAGGTATATGGTTCAATTTGAGGCTCCGTTTTTGCCAAGTAAATAAACTCATCATCAAACAAAGACAGGCTTGCTTACCCATGCACACAACACTTCATTTTCTGCAGCGTTGACTGTAGTTCAACTCCCAAGAGCTCTGAATGGATTGAGATGAGGTTGAAAGGCCATCTGCAGACGTTTCCAGCGAAGATCATTTGTGTGCTAATTGAATTTGAAACATTCTTTCATAATCTTTTTGAGTGGCATCTCTGGCAGCAGCACAAAAACCTCTTTCAGCTTGTCCAGCAAGCCAGATACACAGAGAAAGACACTGACTGCTTCCCCCCAATGAGAATCACACGGCGTATCACTCTACACGCATTCCAATGTCACCACAGCCAGCCACTTGTTTTCACTCATCTCTTTTATTTTAAGTCATAAAAAGTGGATAACAGTGCAAAACCGATCTTTGATGAGCACAAGGACTCACTTTAAAGCTTGCTTGTCTTCTTCATTGGACTGATGCAATCTATTGAATACAGTGCAAAATGCCCTTTTTAAAAATAAATGTTACAGCAATTACAGTATAAAGTACAGTGGTTCATTATCAAATATTGCATTTAGTATGAAATATTCAATTATATTCTTTCTGTACAAAACTTTTTAAACAAACAAAAAGTCTTAAAGCAAGCACTCACACACACACCCTTTCATTCATAAACAATCTGCTTTTTAAATTATTATATATTTTTTTAATTTGCCTCTAACAAACCTATAAATAACTGGTTGGCCAAAAATGCATAATCTGTCAGTCAAAAATTCAAGTAAACGTGCTCAAAATGGCAGTTTTAAACAGATGCTTCCAGAGCTGTCAAATCAATTTAGTTTTCTACAATTCACTGACATCGTGAGAAAATTAGTGTCAGAGCAGAATTAAGTGCACTTGTTATATTAGTTTGCACTCATAAGCTTTGATGGCCTTGAGTCCAACCATATTTAAATCTTGTGGACGGCACTTAAGGACACTATTGTACAATCCATGTCCAACGCAACCCTGGTCATGCATCCAAATGGATATAGAGACCCACTCCGTTTTCAGGAGATGCATGCTTTCATAGAAAAAAAAAAAATACGAAAAACCCTGAAAACAATCCCGTGTGTGCCAACTAAGCTGTTTGCCGTTATTGCTTGTGTCCTCAGGTGGGAGGGGGTCCTTTGTAATGTAGGGCCAAGTGAAATGAGCGGGCCAGAGTATTGGACCGATGGCATGAGGTGTCGTGGAGCAAGATGAGGGGCCAGATCACCACAGCAAGCAAGAGGGCAAATAGGAGGACCACCAGTGGTGCTGAGGCCTTTCGCATGTTAAAAAACCTCAAGGGCCCCAAAAGCCAGGAGCCACTGTGCCATAAGCTGTCAGCAGAAGCCTTCGGTCCACATAGTTCACTGGAAACAGAAATACATCATGATAAAAGGCCATTTTTCAGAAGCAATAGACCTGTTTCTCTGTTATGGTGATAACTGGCAAAAACAATGTTGTCCAATCTTGCTCCCGCAGAGTTTACCTCTAACCTGCCCTGGAAGTTTCTTTTTAGTAATCCAGAAGGCCTTGATTAGCTGGTTCAGGTGTGTTTAATTAGGATCGGAGCTAAACTCTGCAGGATAGAGGCAGGATTGTACATCACTGGCATAAATCAATTTTAATTTACACAATTTAAGTTTGGTATGCATTGGTGTGGTAGAACTGCAAGCCAAGGCTGTCCTTAAAGAAACTCTACTGTGAACAGTATTCACTCACTGAAACTTTCAGCAAGATTTAAACAGTCAAAACTAATATCTGTGTCCTTGCTTTGTGTTTAAGTCCATTTAAATTGATTTCTCTGACAAAATTGGCCTCACTGGTCAAGGAAGCATATGACTTCACTTTGTCAAATGATTCTCATTGCATTTTTGCAGTCCAATAGACCTTAAAGATGCCTTTTTTGGACACTGCCCAAATCACTGGCTCAATGGTAAGAATCTTGGGTTCAACATTAAATATGTTGTACAAAACAATATTGAACCCAATTTACTTTCATTGTATGGAGAAAAAATTAGTTTCGGAATATCTGTTCTGCCGAAGAAATAAAGTCAGGTTTGGAAAGACACGAGAAATTAGAAAATTTTGTAAGTTTTCATTTTTGAGTGAATTATTTATTACAATTCAAAAATAACCTTTCTATTTGAATATATTTTAAAACAATTTACTCCTGTGATGGCAAAGCCGAATTTTATGCAGCCATTGCGCCAGGCTTTAGTGTCATGATCCATTCAGAAATGCTGATTTGCTGATCAAACATTTCTTATCAATGTTAAAAACAGCTGTGCTGCTTCGTATTTTTGTGAAAAAAATACAATGAATAGAAATGATGAATAGAAAATTCAACATTATGTCTTCACTTTCACTTCCGATCAATTTAATGTCCTTGTTGAATAAAGTTATTAATAAAAAATAAAAAAAACTTTTGAATGCTAATGCATTTCTAATGACTGTTTTCACAGCTGTGCACAGAAAAAAAAATACTCAAGGTGCAATTTAGCACTAGAAAATACATAATGCCTACCATAATAAATCAACCAGCTTATTAATCAAATTCAATGAAGTCTGCATAGGGAAAGACTTTCTCACCGACTCGACTTTGCACGGGTGTTGTCCTCCAAAGAGTCGGGGAAACAAAGTCTCTCCTGCTGCCTCTAGTGACAGAGAGGGACAAGACGATAATAGCTTGAGATTAACAAAGCCCTGCAGGGACTCTATTGTTTACCAGTTCTTTGGCACCGGTGCACATTACAAGCGCAATTATGTGAGGGGTGTGTTAAGAGGTGTAAAGCACATCATAAAAATCATGCAAGGCGCCACATTTGCTACACATTAACAGGCCTGGCTTTAATTCGCAAACCCCAGGTGATCAGAAAAGCAGTTACGGTGTTTGTAACACATATGAAGGGTGTTTGTGCAGAAGGGGCGTACGTGTCTGTGTGAGCGAGATATACCTGTGGGTCTTCGTGACGTTGGTAAGAGTGATGGTCACATGACTGGGATGGGCGGGGGGTGGAGCACATGTGTGGTGGGTGGGGGCGTCTCTGGGGGAGCACACTCTCTTGATACTCAACTCCTTCCTCCTCCTCCTCCTTTCCGGATGGCAGAGATGAAAAACTGGAGCGCGCCTATAAAGATTCACAGAAGCAACAAACACTTTCGATTGCCAAAGAGTGGACAGCAGAGTTCTCACTACATGTGACAGCTTCGCTATGCTACAAAAGGCGCTTGTAAATCGAAAGAGACGGGCTCCATTAACTAATAAGGTTCAAGGCGGCTCTGTCTTTTTGTGCTCTCTGTTTTGCTCTCATTCTTTGAGTACTTTAATGGGACCAACAGATTCGCTGCCTCGTCCACCTTTTCGTGTGACATTACACAGGCGCTCTTGGCCCTTTCGCAGCGCCAGATCCTCACTATGTTTGTGCCCACAATTACGGCAGCCATTATAGAGCGGCGGGTCTTTTTCCCATCCCTGTAAAGCTGCCAATTAGCCATGAGCGCTGAGAAATTACAAGAGGCTCTTTGAAATGGAAATAGTCTCTCTCTTTCGTCGGTTTTTCCAAGGCTTCGGCAGGCAAATCTGCCTCTGCATCAGTGCAGAGGATTCTCTTTCCCAGAAACCAACGTCACCCCCCCCCCCTCCTCCCTCCCATCTCGCAATGAGCTTTTTAAGTCAAGATGGTACAGATTCATTTGAGATGGATTAATTAGCACGGCTGAATAATATGTGCTTCATATTCCTCGTAAACATTTCTTTAATGATATCCCTATAAGCTTTTACCCACAGAAATATGATAGATTTATGAATGTAGATTTGAACAGCACTTTGAGGACACAAACAGGTCTTCAGCAAGTCAATGTGACATCTATTAATGGTGGAAAAGCAGCAGGATGACTATAACAGAGTAGAGACTGTTATAATGTGCACAGACTGCGACTGTAGTGTCTAGTCTTAATGAGATTTGGCAAAAATTTCTCCATGCGCTATTGCACCGAGTATCCATTCTGCATTTATGACTGCAGTACTAAATATGTACACCGATGAAGCAGAAATTAAATCCAGAACAAAATCAGCAAGTTATGAAGACTGTAGATGCAGTGCAGAAGAACATACAGTGAGCTCCCAAAAGCCCACTAGTGCATTTTTGTGATTTAATGCAATTTGTATTGTATTATTTTTTTTCCCCATTTATAATTATATTATCAGCATAAGTTTATTTCCAGATTAAATAAAAAGTATAAATTAAAGCAGTCACAGACTTTCGGAATTTAAAATGTATCTATTAAACATCAACAGCTAAAACTAAGGTCACATGAATTTTCTATCTTGACATTTAGTGAGAGACTGTCCCACTGATGAAAAGTTCAATGATTTTATATAATTACTATAATTAATGGCTTTATAAAATGTAGTCAATCTATTTGATAGTCTAATGATTTTATGAGCTGTAATTCATTATAAACACATGGGCAGCATCAGCTGGCCATTTACTGCTAAATAAGTGACACTGATGTCCTTCTGGTATTAACACAGTCACTTTGTATCCAAAAATGCAATAATATTGGCATCAAGTTAATGTCAAAAGTAATCTGCAAGAGCCATTAAATGGTTTTTGACAGTGTAATGAGTAGCATTACTCACAGAACGTTTATATACACTACCGTTCAAAAGATATTTTAATGCTTTTTGAAAGAAGTGTCTAATGCTCACCAAGCCTGCATTTATTTGATATAAAAAACACAGTAAAACGGTTATATTTTGTGTTTTAATATATCTATTCCTGTGATGGCAAAGCTGAATTTTCAGCATTACTCCGGTCTTCAGTGTCACACAATCGTTCAGAAAGCATTCTAATATGCTGATTTGGTGCTCATAAAACATTTCTTATTATCAATGCTGAAAACAGTTGTGCTGCTTAATATTTTTGTGGAAACAAAATACAGAAATACAGAGTTCAAAATAACAATTTATTCTAAATGTTAAAGTTTTATTTGAATAAAAGTCCTTACTGTCACTTTTGATCAATTTAATGCATTTCTCAAATACAAATATGACTGAATAAAAGCATTAATTTCTTTCAAACAAACAAAAAAATCTTACTGGCCCCAATATTTTGAACAGTAGTGTATAATATAGAACCTTAGTGAGGCCTCCCTAATCACAGGTCCCAGAACAACATTCCTGGGTTGTAGGAAAAACATCCAAACTGTGCGTTTACACCAAGCAAAATATACCTGTGGATCACGCTCTGTCTGGACGGCTTTAGAACAAAGTTGATGTGTCTGGCCCAGCCAAGCACTGATGCGCTCAGGGTCAAAGGTCACAGATTCAGGAGCCCTAGTTTCAGGTGTGGAAGACTTGAATGGTCCGGCGTACTGATGCTTGCCAGCTCTGATGACTGCATCCACAACACACACATGCAAAACAGATATTAGCATAAACAAATCAGGACGAGGCTGTGAAAAGAATTCCTGATGCTGATTGTGGATTAGACAAGATATATACCATAAAATGTCTAATTCCTGAATATAAGCACCAGATATAATATTTGAGAAGTAGCTGCTGCTTTGAATGGGCTAAATCGCAATACAGAGGCTGAAATGTTTTGAGAGTTTTGCCCATCATGACCCTCATAATCGAGGTTTTGGTGGCTCTTGGCTATTTTTCAAGGATATTAGAAAACAAGCCAAATTGAGAGCAGCTCTTCCATGATTATCGAGTGATTAAGCTGTGAGAGGGACACTGCCTTCACTGACCAATCAGGAGCCACGGCTTTACCTGGCACTGGCGTCTGGGGTGGGGCCGCATACTCTAAGCTCTTCTTAATGCCCTGAAAAACACAGCAACTACATTCAGCATTTACCTACATTACAGAAATACACATGCATGATATTCATAGTCATTTTTACCATCAAAGTTTGCTTCTATACATTAACATGCATTTGTTTTCAAAGTAATGTCCTTTAATGTAGGGTTTTTAAATCTAAGATGCCACAGACCCCCAAATATGATCATTCTTGTGCATGGAACCCCATCCTAAAATTCAAAAGGCAGCTATTTAGTTTCATGCATTAAAGATCCAATTTAAGATTTAAAAATTAACATATATAATTATGTAAATTATAATAGAAATGAAATATTTTCCAAATCGAGTAAAAAAAAATTAACTCACTATAGAACTGTACTGTTAGATTATTTAAATTTCTTTATTTAAATGCATTTATATTTATTAATTTACTTTAATCATTTATTTAGTTTAATCTTATTTCAGATTATTTATATATTTAAAAATGTTTTTAAAGACTCAATTTATACACAAATGTAACATTTATAATAATTATATTTATGAAGTGAAAAATTAAAACGATATGCATGTAAATATTTGTAGAATATTTAACATTTCTTATTTCTGTTACATAATTAAATTTTTCTTATACTCACTAAATAAGTACACAGGTGCAGGAACACATGTGCTTACGTCTATGGACGCATACAAACACAGAGACCACATTGTGATCTTTTCAGTTGAAAAGCCCCCCCAAAAAAGACTACGCAATCCCCTCATTTGCATTTCAATTACATTTCGTTGCTAGATGGAAAATGTATGCAAATGCACTATACTATACATTAAAACGTGGGCTGTGGTTTCTTGGTCCATAATGTAAATAAGGATAAGATGAAGTCTGAGCTGTCAGATGGACTTACAGGCTGCTTGACGCTGACAGCAGCATTGTCTGGTTGCGAGTCCACAGGACTCATGTAGACTCTCCTCCTCAGAGGATATTTGGCTGGTTCATCTGTGTAAGGCACAACTGAGAGGAAGAAAGAAAATGTTGATGCTCCAGATGGGTAAAAGTTACAGTTTCTGTGTTTTAGAGAACAATAAACCACTAGAAAATATATAGCCATCACAAAGAATAAAGGGCTATGAAATGCAATAAATTCATCAGTCCTCATTTGGGGTCATGATTATTACATAATGGCCTGATTGTAATTCACACGTGAAGCATAAATGCCTCTGCAGCACCTGCGGTGGTTCACACCACATGCACATGAAAGCATAAACAAGGTATTAATATGCACAGTGAATGCAAAACACTCCAGTTTCACTTTAATATTCACTTGAAATGATGTGTGGAAAGTGAATATTCTAATATTCATATAATCAGCAATAACAGGCATCAACAATAGATCACAAAAACAAATCAACATTACTACAATTTAATATTTAGATTGGCTGGGTTTAAAAAAAATTATGTGGACCTTGATGTTGGTAAATTAAATAAAATATAAATATTAAAATGGAAAACAAGGACAATTTTCTTAAATTGTTTAAAACTAAAAGTACTATAAACTGGAAAAAAAATTAAAAGCCATTTCGGAATAAAAAATTAAATGACAAAACTGCATAGCAAAATGACAAACTTAATCTAAAATGAAAACCGAACAGAAAATATAAAAATAAAAATAAAAGCTAACTCAAAATACTAGTAAATATTAAAATAACCCTGCTATACATTTCTGAGTATGTTTTTAAGTTTAATGTTAAAAAAAACTTAAAGGTTTGTGTCTCAAGCTTACCCTGTAAATCACTGAATCACAATTATTCACATGTCAATTAATCATCAGCTAAAATGTTATGATCACCATTGGCCCTGTTTACAAGTAATGGACATGGAGGAACCATTGGATTGTATTCCGGGGCAATCCCTACCTGCAGCTGCACTGAAGGAGGACGAGTCTGTGCCATCATGGGAGATTGAACCACCAATGTCCACCGAAGGGTCCCACTCCAGAACCAGGTGATCTTGACTGGACTGAGGAAGACAGGCCTGAGACTGAGGTGCCATGCGGCGGTCTATAAAACACTCATCCTCCAGCATACTCTCAGACGGACAGCCAGAGTCAGGAGCACACAGAGCCCAGTCATCCTCAAAAACCTGCCACAGCACAAGAAACATACATTAAACATCTTAAAACTAGTGCTGTCAAATCAAATCAAATAATATAATATAAATATACAGTTCACACACATTACATTATGTTTAATAAATATATGCAATATAGATTTATACTGCATATATTTCTTAAATATATACATGTATCTGTGTATATTTATACATGCATACAAATATACACAGTACACACACATTTATTATGTAAACAAACTTTGGATGCGTGAAATTTTAATGCGATTAATTGATTTGACAGCATTATTTAAAACATTATAATTTTCAGAATTACAATTCAGTTTAATGGCACTAACTTAGGACAAAGAGAATACGATTTCTTAATGTTTTTTAAAGAAACTTTTTATGCTCACAAAGGTTGTATTTGGTCAAAAATACAGCAAAAAAACAGGATATTGTGAATTACAACTTAAAACAACTGCTTTTTATTTTAATAAATTTGAAATATTCCTGTGATGGCAAAGCTGAATTTTCAGCATCCAATACTCCAGTCTTCAGCTCAAGAACAATTTCTTATTATCATTGTTATTAATGTTGAAAACAGCTGTGCAGCTTCATATTTTTGTGGGAACTGTGATGCATTTTCAGGATTATTTGATCAATAGCAAGTTATGAATAAAAGTAGTAATTTTAAAATATATATTTTTATATGAAACTTTGAAGAGTCCCTTCTATCTATCTATACAATGCAATTTCTTCATTTTTAAATTGTGACAATAAAACTATGTAAATTCTGAGAACATGCTGATCCAGGGTGTGGAAAAAAGTTGCTACACATTATAGACATTGTGTGATAAGCTATGGAAAATATGCAGTGGTAATTCATTCTGAGATGTCTGGTGTGGGACTCTATAAACATCCTATATCTGACAACAGCATAAAGAACATAAGCACGCTACATTTTTAGCATGTCTTTACGAGATCCGCTTGGACCTAAAGAGACAAAGGCTCACACAAGGAACTTGTTCAAATGGACAGTACATGTATTGTACAGTGGCTGCTTGGCTACAAGACAACTATTCAGGCTATTCAGGGGGTGTATTCATGATTTTTCTGCCAGAACCTATGAAGTTGGATGCTTGAGTAGCTTTCCCTTGGGATAATTTTCTGAAAAATGCAACAGCCCTGCCCTGAGCAAGTGAACTTGAGATGGCACAAATGAAATCATCAAACAAAAGCTATCAGGGGAATATCAGGGCAGAGAAGGGACTCTTCAAGGTTTCATAGTCAATTGTGCATATGGTGTGTGATAATACTGATCTATGGAGGATTGATCATAAACACTGGCTTTAAGTTACAGTGCTAATGTAGATCTATATTCAGTCAGCTGCTTGGTTAGCCAATATTCTGGGTGGCAAATGAGTTGAAATGATTATACGCACCTTGATTTTATTCCAATATAATCGTGCAATTGAATTAGATGAAAGTTCAGAAGAGACTATGAGAAGTGTTTGAGGCTTTAAACTGTCCTCACACCTGGAATGAACTAATTTGTGCCCATGCATGGATATATACCAGTCTCATGCTGAGCAGGCGCGTGTGCAGACAGCCCAGGCCCTGAAAGACGCGGGTACAGTAGAGCAGGAGTTCCTGCAGCTGGTTCTCGATGGCCTGGGCATCAGCCGGCTCGCTTCTTTGGATCAGCTCTTCTCCATGCTGGAGCAAATCATTCAGTCGACCCGCACTCTCTCCAACTGCCTCCTGAAACCCCTGAGAGACAAATATACTCAAAAAAATGTATCATATATGATACACATCCTTAATTGATATTACTTTTATAGGTCAAGGCCATTCAATTCCATTCCTGGAGGGCCACAACCCTGAGAGTTTAGTTCCTACCCTAATAAAACACATCAGAACCACCTAATAAAGATCGTTCAGAACTACTTGATTATAATGTGTTTTTCATTAGGGTTGCAGTTTTTCAGTAATGAGGATTATGCATAACATTAAATAAATGCAAAAGGTTTTAATATATTATTATAATAAACTATTATAATTTGTTAATTATAATAAAATATTAATTTGTCATTTAATTAGTTAATTGTATTTTTTATTATTGTATTACAAGTTGTTTTAGTAAAATAATTATTAAAATATTAGTATATTTAACAAATATATTTTTAATATATTAACAATTTAATATTTTGATACAATATTTTTAACAAAAAAAAAAGAAATCCTTTAATTTAATTCTCAATTTTAATTGTTCATTTTAATTTTTCATTATTACTTTATATTTTAATTTGCTAAAATACATTTTTTAATTAGTGCAATATATTTTTAATACATTAACAAATTATTTAATATTTTGATACAATATTTTTAACAAAAAAAATTAAGAAATCCTTTAATTTAATTCTCAATTTTAATTGTTCATTTTAATTTTTCATTATTACTTTTTATATTTTAATTAGCTAAAATAAAATATAAAAATTAAATTCATTCAATTGTTAATTGTATTTATTTATTTACTTATTTAAAAAGTAAAATGTCTGGACACATATTAACAATTATGACCCAATGCAAACAAACTTTAATAGTCCTAAAAATAGACTTTATTTTCTTCATGCTAAATATATTAATTTTCTTTTTTGGTGAAATGTGACCTGGACATGTTTTCTTAAGACTGACCAACTAGGCCTTTCTGGGATTTGTACCTGCAACTTAGGGTTAAAGAACTGCACTTGTAACCCATAAACCCCACTACCCAGATGACGACAAAAAAAACAAAAACAAAAAAAAAAACATGGACAAATCCGGTCGATCCTTGTTTCCTGAAAGTACCTGAAGCTGGCGCATCTTCGAGCAGGTGTCTTTGCCTGAGAAGTGCTCCACTTCAGTCAGCCTGAGGTCCATATCAGCCAGCCACACTGCCATCTCTTCCCTCTGCCTCTCAAAATCCTCCCGCTGGCAGACGAAATGCTGTTGCGCACACACACAGACAGACAGAGCATGATTCTGTCTGACCGTCTACACCCTGATGCTGTTTTTAGCATAGACGCAGACTGACAGGGAGACACATCAAAATTACAACAAGGACGTCAATGTGGCAGACAGGGAGAGGAAATGGCATAAACAAAACACAGACACAGAAGCCCATGGTAAGGGGGGCATATGCAGTGCATTCGAGCACAGACCAACAGTGCACAGGGGTCACTGCGGCTGGAAGGACAGAATTATGTAAGATGAACACAGGCAGAGCAGAAGGCTGTATGATAAAGAGTTAATGGGATTAAAATGAAGGCAGGAAAGGAGCAAGAGAGAAAGTAGCAACAAAAACATCTTTCAAAAATGTGCTTTTTCTGGTTTTCACCTCCAAAAAAAAAAAATTATGCTTTGAGAACCTAAAGCATCTGTATACTGCTAAAATAAATAAGTAAACCAATCAATCAATAAATAAACAGTACTGTGCAAAAGTCTTAGGCTATTATATATTGGTCTCAAATTTGGAACAAGTTATGTTCTAAATTTATGGTTGATAAAATAAATTTTATATATAAATAATGTATAGTTATGTAAAATATGCACAAAAGTACTTTTAATAACTATATATGAAACCTATATTTTCCAAAACATGTTTTAATCTAAAACTGCAAAAATCAAAGCGATAAACTGAAACAAGTTGTGCTCCAAATTTGAGGTTGATCTCAAAAAATAAAAAATAAAGCTTTCAATAAGTTTTTTTTTTGGGTGCAGTACATATAAATAGATTTCCAATAGATGAAATTTGCTTCACATTCATTTCCTATGCAGTCATATTTGACCTATTTTTTCAGGACTATTTAACATTTTTGAATTGTGTTCATGATTTTTTTTTTGTGCATTTACTAATAGCAAGTGGCAAAAAAAAAGTACAGTATCATTCCGATAAAGTTAAATAAATAAAAAAAATAATGTAAAAAAGTTTTTCACCACAGCACCAAAGGCTTAAAAGATGACACCTCTGAGCAGCTTGAGGGTCTTTATATACCTTCAACCTGCGGCACACAGTCTCCACAGTGTTGCTGAGCTGATCCCAGCGCTGGCCGCAGTCCTTCATCATTTCTATGAGACGTGTGCCCATAGCACCTCTGAACAGGCCAACCAGAGTTCGACTCCTCTGGGTCAGTCCGTCCAGCTGGGTTAAACGTATCCTGGCCTCAGCACGCAGGTTCTGGAAGGAGATACAAAAACATAGTGAGATCCTGCGATTAACTAAGAGGTAACCCCCTCTAAACTCTAAAAGTAACCACCGGAAGGTAAAAAATACATCCCACCGGTTCCCTGATTAGCTAAAGCAGGTTATTTTAAGAAATTAGTGTGAGGGGTTAAGACTGAGGGAGGCGCAATGGTGCTTAGGAGGAGAGCCAAGGAGTTTGACGACCATTTGGTGTCATTTATCTTCACTGGCACGGGTCCCGGGCTTCTAGACAGTCTGAGTAAATGTGCTGTCTGCGCGTTTGTAAGTGTGTCTGTGTCGTTGATTACACTTTCATTGTAGAAAGCGTCAAAACGCTGGCTGGCATGCACTCAGCAACAGACACCTGTAATGACTAATTGGAGATGGTCTTACTCTCATCTTCTACAATAACACTACTGCCAGTGTTTGGAGGTAATTTGTCTTTTGGCAACTCAGTTTTAGAGTTATCATCCTCAGATTTAAACTAGAATATAATCAGACATGTGGCTTTAGCTCCACTGTGTTTCTAGGCCTAAACATGGCTAGTGTCATTTTTTGTAAAAGCATTAAACTCCTGATAATTTAAGCTTTTCTAATGATTTTTTTATTTATTTAATTCTGGCAATTTTGTCAACAACTTTTTTCAAAAGAGACCACAATATTTCTAGGGTTTGCGTTCAGAAAGGTAAAAAAAAAATAAAAAAATTACGGTTAAATAACACCACAATTTTTAGTACACATCTGAAGTTATTAAAAACACATTAAAATGTTATTCATATATCCAAGTCACTTGAATACTTGTAAAACTTGTTGTAAAACAACGTTACTAGGTTTTAGTTTAAAATGTTACTTTTTTTACTTACATATTTTTTTTTTTTTACAAAAGTGCATTCAGAATAGCAAAAAAAGAAATTAAAAAAATAACGGTTAAATAACACCACAATTTTTAGTACACATCTATGAGAGTTATTAAAATACATTAAAATGTTATTCATACATCCAAATGACTTGAATACTTGTAAAACTTAAACGTTACTATTTTTTTTTCCTTTCTTGCTAATTTTTTTTTTTTTTTTACAAAGTGTTTTACTAAATATTTGAAAACTTTTGCAAGGTTAGTTCAGTTCATGATAGTTCATCATGTGACTCCCCAAAAACATATTTATGAAATAATAATCCATTATTTGTAAAAAATAAATAAATAAATAAATAATAATAAAAAATTTAAATAAATATTTTAAATACGTTTAACTCCAATAAATATTTAATTTTGTTTTTAAATATTGATCAAGATGTCCACATTAACATGTCTACACTCAGGTGTATAGATTGTTTTTTTTGGGGGGGGGCATGCATTGAAATATATAAATTGTTTTCCTTATAAAAGTACAAAGAGTAAATAGTATATTTATAGAACCTTGGCATGCATTTCAAAATTGCATTTTTATCAGGCATTTTTTCTATTTTATTTTTTTTCATTGACACTTATTTGTCATTGACCCTTAAATTAAACATCTAACTACATTGAAGTTAGACCAAACGTCTCATTACCTCATATTTTTGTAACTCCTCTTTTGCTGTAACATACAGCACATGGCTGGAGTTTGGAGATGCAGCTATTTTCTCAGCTGATCGAAGCCAGTCGTCCAAACAGGAGAGCTCTTTCTTGAATTCATACCACAGCATCCACCTCCTCTCCAGCCTGATGGACCAATGAGAAACAATTAGCTAGAACAACCTGTACAGATCAGTTATACAGACAGGATGCCAATATACATCGACGGCTACTCACTTGACGCAGCTCTCGAGGGAGAAGGAAGCATCTTGGCTCAAGTCTCCAATGGACGACCACTCATTAGAGAACTCATTCAAATCATCATGCAGTTGAGAGCTTCTCGAGGGAAAGCAGGTCTCAGAGGACTGTAGGTAGAGACCACTTTGGGGGTTCATATCAACACATGTTTGCTTCTCTTCTCGGTCTTCATCACTTCCTTTGGGGCCTACACTGGTGTTTCCATGGTGACAGGCTTTGAGTGACGTCTCTTCTAACATCCTGGCATCACCAAGTGCCACCTGTTTACAAGAACACAAAGAGGCCAGTTCATTAGGCTCAAACACAACATGATGCACAGACATATTGTGACCCTGTTGTCAAAACGGAGCTCTTTCAGTAATGTATTCTTCCTTATGAGCAGGTAAATGCATTGTGGGATGTTTTCTTTTCTATAACTTAAAAAAAGGGAGCAGAAATATTATAAATGGTAGTTGACATTAAATATTTTTGGGAAGCATCAAACTATTTTTAACAGTGATTTGCTATTTTATGACTATGCATGCAGCTTCTGTGAGCATATAAATTTGAGAAATTAAAATTATTTTTATAATAAAAATCCATTTGTCAGTTTTAAAACTAAATTAGTAAAGCCAAAATGTGATTAAAACATTTTAACATTTTAAATTAGTGGTCACCATTTAAAGGATTTAAAATATAATTATTAAAATGAATAAAAATCTTGAATAAATAAAATCTTAAAAGCACTAGGAAAATAATATTTTTTTTTTAAATTAACCAAATTATTTGAAACAAATTACAAATATAAAAAAAAAATCATAAATTACTGCATAAATATAAATAATCAACTATATCATTAAAAAAAAAAATCACAAAATCAAATACTTAAAATAAACAATTATCAATTCATAAATGTAAAAACATGAATAAATATATTTCATAAATAATCAATTTATACAAATAATCACAAATCATAAATAAAATATATTTTCACTAAAATCACTATAAAATAATCATTGATAAAATCAAATAAAATCATGAATAAAATCATGAAAAATGCATATCATAAATACATTGATAAATAATAAAATAACCAAAATCAAACAAATTAATCATAAAATTTAAAAGAATCAATAAAATAAAACTAATTAATAAAATCATGAATAATTCCATTTCATAAACATTCATAAAAAAATCAAATACATTCATAAATAAAAGCAAATCATAATAAAAAATAATAACTGATAAAAATCTAATAAATCATGAATAATTCAATTTCATAAATACACTCATAAATAATAAAATCATTAAAAAAAATGCATAAAACAATAAAATCAAATGAGATCATTAATACTTTGAGTCAACAGGTCAGAAGCTTAGGCCTATACAACTCTTACCCCCAGTTTCACAGACAAGGCTTAAGCCTAGTCCTAGACTAAGATGTAAGTCTGAGCCGTTTCAACTGAAAGAAACTTGCACTGACTGATCTTAAAATATATCAGTGCCTTTATTTTGTCTCAAGATGCTCCCCAGTAATGTTTTTTTTCTAAGCAGGTTTATAAAAATTACTTTAATGTCCTAATTGAACTATGGCCTAATCCTGGCTTAGTCTAAGCCCTGTCTGTGAAACCGGGCCATAGTCGACCAACGCAAGTTCAATTTCCTTGAAAGTTTCCACCTTAAAAATCTCTCATCACAAAAGAATTTCATGATTCATTTACAGTGCATAGAAACCCACAAGTGCAGTATCAGTTAGAAAAGCTGTGGTTTCTCTGCATGACAAACGCATTAAAACTTTCAGACACCTCAGACATAGAGAAAAGGCTCCGGTGCTCTGGGGAATAACTTCAGCCATCAAATACCATAAATCAGTTTTATGCCCATTACCCAAAGGAGTTACGACGCTGCCACCCCAGCCCTGGCAGAAAAAAGCCAAATAGATTTTCCTCACTCTAATACCTGCATAATGTGGCTGACAGAGCCAGGTCAGCGATGCCAGGCCGTGGCTGCTGTCAATCAAGACTGATGCTCCCAAAAAGTGCCTTAGGCTGACCTCACTGCTGACCTTACGACTAACAAACACTTCAAGAAGAGCTTAAAAGCCTATGTGAGTCTCAACAGCGGCCCACATTCGTATTTATGAATGGACTTGACTTGCAAAAAAACACTTGGGGAGAATGGTTCTTTTAAAACTTTAAGACCGATCAGTTTATAACTCAAAGTTAGACGGGCATAATTCACCCGCAACCTTGCCGTCCACCTCAGGTATGCGCCGACTTCAGGCTCAGCCGAAATGATCATTTCTCAGGGTCCGCTGTGAGTTTGCCCCAGTGGAGGGCATTAAAGCACTGGACTGAGTCTCAAAGCAGTCAGGTTGAAAATCGAAGTCATCGTTATTGCTTTTCTCAACCAGCAGAGAATGTTGCTCTCGCCTGAGGAGTAATGGAGTGCAAACACGACCGCAATCCATACTCTGTTCCTAACCTTTTCAGAAGTGAACAAACTTATAGCAGGCTGCAGGCCATTTCCCATCTCATTGGTGAGCTTGTGTCTTGAGGAACAGGTGTGGACGTGTGACACCCAACAGGCGTGCAGTGACACAATGACTGGAAATGGGACGTTAAGAATCTGATTTCACCCTGATTTTCACCCTGTAGGCCTACAGCACATCCCAGCCCAGATTAAGTTACATATTATAATGTTCTTAGCACAAAAACCAAACCATGGAGATGGTCATGCAAGCCCAACACGTGGTATAGGGGTACAAGAAGTTCTCACAAGTGTAAATGCAACAAAGTTGACTATTTTGGGATCCAATCCAGCTTGACTATGGTAATCATATACATGTAATCCTGGAAGAAAGTCATAGAAAAGGAAAATGGTAAATTATTACAGAAAGCAGGATCAGAAATCACCATGAGATTACATTACATATGTAATTACATTAGGCCAAATTCAGAATAAGCACCTGTAAATCCTAAGAAAAATCAAATTAATGAGAAATTAATAAAAGCAAAATCAAAGAAAACTATTTATTCATTAATACAATCATAAATATATAAATAAATGTCAATAAATACACTTCGTAAACAATAAATAAAATCAAAGTCAAAGAAAATCAAATTAAATAAATATATATTTATAAAAAAATACAATGTAATCACAACCAATAAAAAAATACTCAAATATTTAAAATCAATCAATCAATCCAGTCAAATGAAAGTTTAAAAATATCAAATAATTACATAAATAAGATACAATCTAGTCATGAACTAAATTTGGGGACAAAATAATAATATTATTATAAGTTAATAAATAAATAAATAAAATAATTAATTAATTATCAACAAATTTTGCATAAATACAGTAATAAGACCCAAGACAAATAAAGTCTAAAATGAACTAAAATAAATAAAAATAAATACTTAAATAAAATGTCAAGACGAATTTCATAATACATTTGTTAAGAATAAAACAAATAAAAAAATTATAAAACTATGATAAATATTTATAAATACATAAATTACAATAATCATACAAAACAAATAAATGAAAAACTCAATCAAATGAAAATATTTTGTAAATACATTCATACATTTTAAAATAAAATCCAAGTCAAATAAAATTAAAATATAAAAATTAAAATAATCAAATAAATACCTAAACCACAAAGCAAATAAATAAAATTACACATACACAAACTACAAAATAAATAAACTACAAAAACATACATACATACATCTCACAGGTAAAAGTAACATAAATGTGCCCATTTATGTATCCAGTCCGGTCACAGATAGCTTGACCATGCTAATTATATTCATTTGATCCTGCAAGAAAGCCATGGACGAGGATCATAGTAAATTAATATAGACAGCAGGATCAGAAAGCAGCATGAGACACACAAGGATGGAAATGACAGGTCGGATTACAGATGCTTAGTCATCCTATTCAGCTAGTATCGGTGGTTTGGCTAGAAACAGACGAGGCAGGTGCATCTGGGGACCTTTCCATAACACAGCCTGCATTTGAATGAGCTGGAGTTGAATAAACACGCAAACTGCTGTCTGTGAGAGTGACGGGGGACAAAAAAGCCCTTCCATTTAGGCGAAAGGTGATGCGGGATGAGTCTGCATGTGGAAGCAAATGAAAAGTAATGATGCATTCAATACATCAATGAAGCTCGAATCAGTCTCGGGCTTCTTATTCAGCGTTTATAGTCCATTTTTCCAGATCACATGACACCTCAGAACAGGCACAAAACACCCTCACAGAAAATGAACGTCGCTCTGGGGAGAACATCATTTTTCTTTCTTAATGGCGAATAAAGCGGCGCTTGTCTCCTTGGCGCTGAATAAAGCTCATGGCAAACTGAGGTAATGTTACCCTGTCGGTGGCCAATGACAATTACTTCGCTCTGTTTATGATAAGCCGGGGAAAGGTCATAACACTCTAAAAGCTCAGACTGTTGCTGTTTTCATCTGAAGCAGTAAACACCCATCTCTTGCCAAGCTCAGGGCTCGTACTGAATCTCATCCCACACGCTGCCGAGCAAAAAGTAGAACCGACAATTTCTGCCCACATTCTATTGATTAATTTCAGGTGGAGGACAAAAATGAGTTTAACAGCGTGTCTAATGACTCTAATCAATCACACCACTGAAAACATCACTGAAAAGCTCTATAGTAAATACTAATTAGACTCATGGACCAACATTTGAGACAAACTAACTTTTCTACAATAAACTAAGGACCACGAGTAAGGATATAAAGGATCAGTATATGAACTGGTGGGTGGTGACCTAAAAATAATAAAAAAGCAAATAAAATGCAACTACCTAACCATACATTTATGGATAGATAGGATTACTAAATTCTTATCCATGTTAAAAAAGTGCTATATCTTGTTGTTGACAAAAGCCATGCATTTAATTGTTTTGTAAATATTTTTCATGCAAATTCAGTCACTTGGCAATATGAAAAATACTAATACAACTAATTTGGCCCAGTATTTGATCCATGTTAGGATGATTAAAAAAAATAAATGTATAAGCTATTAATAATGTAAAAAAAATACCAACAATAAATAAACTAATATAGACAAAGATAATAATAATAATGTCCAGTATTTGATCAGTGTTATGATGTTTAAAAATATATTAATAAACTATTAATAATTAAAAAATAATACCAACAATAAACTAATAATAATAAACAAATATAAGATAACTAATAATAATAATAATAATGAATAAAACATCTACATAAAATAACATAATATTGAAATAAAACACTTTTACTTCAATAATAATTAGTAATAATAATAAATAATAAAATGAATGCATAAAACATCTATATAAAAATCACTAACTATTAATGTGAATATGAATAAATGTATCTACTTAAGTATAAAATGAATGCATAAAACATCTATAAAAAAATAAAACTATTAACATACAATATTTTCCATATAGAAATAATAACAGCAACAACAACAGTTGCAAATGCATGTTAATAATTCTTCATATTTGGCTTATGTAGCTCATGGTAAAATGTTTTTTAATTTTTTTTATTTTATGACTTATGTACAAGAATCGTGTTGGGTCACCACTTAACGTCCAACATAAATCCTTGTTCCTCAATCAAAATCAGTGGAGAACCAGTGGTTTATGTGATGAACACCACAGACCGGCACAATTTTAACACCATTTGCTCAGTGTGAGTCACAAAACTACGACAAGCTAAAATAGTTCTGCTTGATTGAGCCAACCTGTTGGGTAAATGTATTTTTAATCGAAAACGTGTGCACACACTCCCGGTGAGGTGACAGCGTTCCACCCACTCCCGTCTGTGCCGTCCCATGGAGGCGGCCTGAGGGACATCTGTGTTTCCGGTGATGAGTGCTCATGAAGACGGAGGAGATAAGGACCCTGGTGCTCCACACCCCCTGATCCCGAACCCTCGGCTCTCCCTCCCCGTCCTCACAGAGACTGCACTCATTGTCTCTTTGGTGCCACAGGCCCAAATCACAAACAAACAGGCCTTTCTCAGCACCCGGATAGGGAGAAGAGGCCAGTGCCAGGACACCTGATCTTATCCACTACACACACACACACACACACACACACACACACACACACACACACACACACACAGACACACACACACACACACACACACACACACACACACACACACACACACACACACACAGCAAGAGAAGAACCAGACCCCACCTCCTCTCCCCGGCCCCTCAGAGACCAAGCTGTGCAGAAGGGCAAAAGAGCATTGGTACAGCAAACTCCTGTGAATTACAGTTCATTACATCTAATTTGCCATTAAACAGAAAATGTGTCTCAATTTAAGACCGACCGTGGCCTTAATACTCCTAATAGGAGCTGAATGCTCTCTGTGAAATTGTCAGTATGTGATTCAAGTAGCTAGATCAGCCTTCAAATCCAATCCAGGCTTCTTCTAATCCCATTTACAGCACTCGCAATCTGGTGAGAGTCCTCAAACCGCATCCTCTTGGAATTGCCTTCATTTCCCATGCTTAAGAAGACCACACCGTTCCAAAAACAACAGACGACAAAGAAGAATCTGCCACTTTGTGACAATATCAAAGGTACAACGAGGACGTCATCCATTAATTGCAGCATATAGCCAAAGGCAAGGCACTCCAAAAAGCGCTCTTTTAAGAAGATGAATTCTGCCGCTCCACATGAAGACGTCATGGCTGGAGATGGAAATGATTGTTCTCTCAGCTGTGATTCCCCAGCTAACAGATGCCTGACAGGTGTTGTGCTCAGGGAGAATAACACAGACTCATTCACCTGATGACTGAGGATTCGTTCAAGGACAGACAGCAAGTTTTACACAGCAGAATGTCTGTTTGACATCACTGTTGTAGCCTGAGGCAAGGTCATTCTCTCAGGAGACAGATAAAGACAGAATGTATCTCTCTAATCACTTCAGAGAACAGAATAAATAAAGAACGACAATTACCAAAAACAATTAATTTATTAAAATAGTTATTTAAAGACACACACAATAACATAATAATAATAATAATAATAATAAGTACTATTATTTTAATAAATAGTATTTAATGAAAACAATAATAATTACATTTATAAATCATAACATTTATTATAAATAATATATTGTAATATTTATTAATGAATTTATAATTAATGTTTATTTAATTGTAACTTAATATTATATATTTATTTTATTATGTCAATGTATTCTATATTGTAATTATTGTATACACATTTATAAAATATACAGTATACATTTATTATTATTATTATTTCATACACTATTATATACACTATTATTTTTGTTGTTGCTCTTCATAATAATAATAATAATAAAAAAAAATATTTTCATATAATTAATCATTTTCATATTTTTCTATTATTCCCATATTTTTTAGTTTTTTATAAGAAAATAACAATTTACATAATTAAAGACATTACTTTACACAATAATAACAACAACAACAACAATTATAAATAAATATAGTCACTGTCTTATATGTATTAAATAATTCATTTATTTATATACACACTCAATATACATTAAACATTACTCTTATTATTATTAATATTAATGCTAAATATATTATTATTATTAAAGTTTTTGTATTTTATTGTAATATAATTAATAATAAATGTTAATATTTTTATATTAATGTTTGACTGATAACAAATTAATATTGGCTTACACATGAGCTTATTGTTTTATTTTGTACTATTATTATCATCCTCGACTTAATTTGTTATAGCTAACAATAAAAATATTCATGTATAAAGTCAGAGTCAAAGCTAAAAACTACATCACAGACCACATTCATCCCTCTCCTGCTCTCGTCATCTGTGCAAGCCAGAATACAAAACTATCATTCATCCTTTACAAGTGTTGGTGAAACCTGATTCTTGGTTTTCAAACAAAGCTCTGCTCAGGGGACATCTGCAGTTTCAGCAACGAAACTGGCCAGTAGCAACAGTGAGGAGAAAGAGCTCTTTTTTAAAATAAATCATAACAATGAAAGCCAGGAGCAGCATTATACTGAATAGCCAATTACTACCGATGCATGACGCCATTCATCATTAAACTCAGCATGGTGTCATTCTGGCAAAGAAGTGCGTTTTGTTGAATGCATCTATACCCTGGCTTGAAACATAATGGGCCTGGGAGGGGATATTTAGAAAGAAAAGACAAAGCAGGAAGCTCTCTTTTGCCCTTTAAAACCAACATACATTTCTTTCAACTAACACTCTTTAAATAAAATCACTTCTGGGGTCTGTTTAAAGCAGGAAGCCACAGAACAGGCAAGTTCAAGCAGGAGAACTTATTCTCTGAGCTCACAGCACTTTCTCCTGGCACAGCTTAAACCCTAGTTTGTTGGTACTCAGTAATTGAATCATCAGGTTTAGCTCTACATTCGAAAAAAAGAACGAAAGTAATCGTAAACATCAAATTAGAGGATATATTGACTGCAAATCGGTGAATTGTTTTTAAAGGGCTCACTGGAAGGCTCCTGGAAGATTGAGATAAGAGCAAGATGTCTATCAAAGTACAACACTGATTCAGTTCAAGTCATGCAGTCTTGAAATTCACTAATGGATGAAATGGCAGAAAACACAATCAGCTGTCTGAACATGAATTATTAAAAATTGCTCAGGTCATGATGTCATGAGAGTTGCCAGTGTCGTTTTTCCAACCACAAGGTACACTGCAAATAACATTGTTATGCTAATGAAGGCACCACAACTGAGAGATATACTATGCAAATGATACAAACATCATATAAAAGGAGGAAATAACTTCTGGAGGTTAAAATTAATGCACACAGACACAGATCTACTAGTAAAAAGGATACTACTAGTCACAAGTTTGGACACATTTGACTGAACTTTTTATCTAAAGGCTATTATGAATAAATACGTGAAATGGATTATAGACAAATATTCAAAGTCTGCATTTCTTTACAACCTTTTTAAATGAGTTGGTCCAGATAGTGTAGGTTATTGTAACAGTTAATCTGTTTTTTTTGTTGTTGTTTTTTTAAATCCATACTTAAAGTCTTAAAGGAATACTTCACCCAAAAATGAAAACATAATTTGCTCACCCTCATGTCATTCCAACCCTGTATAAGTTTCTTTCTTATGTTGAACATAAAAGAAGATATTTTGAAGAATTCTGAAGAACCAAACAGTTGTTAGTCCCCATTTACTTCCATAGTAAGGAAAGAAATACTATGGAAGTCAATGGGGACCTGATTAGCAGCATTCTTTAAAATATCTTCTTTTATGTTCAACATAAGAAAGAAACTTATACAGGTTTCGAATGACATGAGGGTGAGTAAATGACAATTTTCATTTTTGGGTGAAGTATTCCTTTAAGCTGGTTAAAAAAAATAGAGCTATATTTTAGACAAACTGTGGCTACTAAAATGTATGCAAAAATACAAGCTCTGACTTCCTATAAAATGTCTTTACTTCCATTTAATATTTTATAATTTTTGATAACTTGCTAATCACTATTATTCTAAAATGTGCCCAAACTTTTGACTAATAATGTCTTAAAGCAAAAAGCAAGCTGTAGAGGTTCTATGACTAATTATGGTTGAAAATGCCATTTAAGCCCAATATAACTAATTAGATAAACAACAAAAGATGTTTGACCCAGAATACAGATACAGGCCCAGTTTAAACTACAAGAGGCATCAAGTGTCATTGTGGGAATAATCAATGGGCATGAAGCATCACATTCAGCAGTAGTCTGTAACCTGATGGCCTGGTGTTGTCAACCAAGCGAGTCATGCATACCATTCCACAGCAACACATTTAATACTTTGAAAACAATGGCTTGCATAGACGCAAAACACTTATACACACCCTTTGCACACAGTCACGTGGGCAACTACAATCTAGATGCCGCAAATGTTTATATCCCAGTACATTTCAAGAAAATTAATTTTACAACGTGATAAATAGCCTATGACTTTGTTAGAAAACGTACACATACGTTTATAATCACACACTACGCTGACGAAATACGCGTGCTAAATGCACACGCGCGGGGTAGAAGCACGTGAACAATGTTTGCAAGCGGTTTAAAAAAATACTCGGGCTTAAAAAATGCAGTAGATATTAAAATGCTATATACTCCTCTTAACACTTACGTGCAAAACCTGTCCTAACTCCTGCTTTCGTTTTCTCCTTCAGGGAATCCCTCGGGGTTTCAGGAATCATACAGGTGCAAAAGTTTTCATCCTCAGGGAGAAAATACTTCTGATCAGGTTTGAAATGCCAGGTATGCTTTACTAACACACACATCAAACAAGAACCAACGTTATGTTGTGCGACAAAGAGAAACGCTGTTTCAAGTCACTTAACATAGCCATCAGTCTTTTGAGTTGTAAGCAAATTGAAATGTCACCTGACACAGGTGAGAAAAGCCACGCCCCCGAGTAGTTCACACGCTCCTCCTACTCAGCTTTATGGCTCTTATGCCTGACTTCAAGCACGGATATTTATTTACGGAAACAAAATATGATATTGTTATCTTTGTAAGAAGAGAAAAAGGGACGATGAAAATGAGAAAATACACTCCACATTAAGACAAAATGTACAGGCTACATTAAAAATGTGTTGTAAAGTTTGCAACTATTTAAAGATACATGTGTTTGGCTATTTATCTCTGCTGTACTATTATTTTGGAAATTAGCTGCCATGTAATTCAGGAACATTTCATTCATTTCTGAAACCTTTCAGATATACACCTGTTAGCAGAGTAGATGCCAATGAATAGTTTTTTTATGATCCAAAGGAGGCCATAAAATCATAAAAATCAGTTGCTATATACAGAAGTTTGAATGTGCCATGCAGCATTTAATGTAGTATGCATATTTTTCTAATCAGGATTTTTGCATTCTGAAACTTTTCATAAAACATATAGGCCTGTAGATAGAATTTTGGGTTGTAAGTAGTATTTTTATTATTTAAAAGTGCAATAGTTTGCATGTGTGATGATGCAGTGTTCAATATAATGTGTATATTCAAATGCATCCATAGCATGGTTAATTTCAGGGCAACCTGAAAAAGAACTTTATAACCTGGAAATATTGAAAAATTAATTAAAATCCAAGTAAAGATAACATGGTTGACTGGTAAGCATTTATTTAGCCTTTATTTATGCCCTTTTTTCAGCCTTTACAAGAGGCATCAAATAATTTTGTGCCGTGTGTTTCTTTCAGAATAAGCTGCTCAATACATACTGACTAGGAAACTGCAGCGTGAATGTATGTGGTATTGGAGGGATGGATTAGCTCACTGTATATTAATAGGCAGATCTCCCATGAGACCCTTTGTTGATTACGGGGATACAAAGAAAAAGGTCCCATAAGGGGCCAATGCAGTCTCTGCTGTCTGACAACTGCTAGATATGATCTTGGCAGGACACCATTTAGCCCCCTTGAAGAGCATGTGTGAGCAGACGGTACTAATACACCAGGGTACACCGAACCGCCGGCCAACCTTCACTCATGTACCCCGTGTTCACTCATGCAGTCACCATTTGTCTCTTTCCTCACCCAGTAAGGAGGTACAGCTCTCGCATATGTTCATAACTCTTGAGGGGGGAGGGGTCCAGTGATTCATCGCTCACGTCAGAATGAATCGGTCACTCTGGTAATTATGAATAAAACACAGTGTAATTATGCAGTGGAGTGCATTTACTTGCTTTATTTATGCAGCCCCCGAATTTGCATGAGCAGAAAACAATAGAGATGTGTCTATTGAGATTGAAAGGTGAAAAGGTCATAAGCTTCATTATAAACCACGAGCAATGATTTAAAGGGACAGTTCGCCCCAGAATGAAAATGCAGTCATCATTTGCTCACCATCATCATGTTGTTCCAAAGCTGTATGGACACAACAGAAGATATTTTGAAGTAGGCCTATGCTTGATCTTTTTGTCCGTGTAATGAAACCTTTTTATATATATGGTGGTTTAAAATATATGTATATATATAATAAATATATCTCTTTTTTATTACCCTCTTTTTAGGTTTCTGCCTGTGACCTCACTTTCAAAGCTTTTTTGCAATTATATATTAATATTCACCTCTGGCTGTGTTTAAATGGTTGCTGCCTTCCTGCAGACAGCATCAGCCTTACAAACAGAAAGTATGACACAATTCTGTCAGATTGCATAAATTAACTCCATTCTTCCAATGAATCATTCAATGTTATTGTAATTATGTAATGCCGTCATCCAGACGCAAGTCTTCTAATAGAATGTCTCCCTCTTCTGGTCTTTCCGTTAACTGTTTAACACATTCATGATCTCGGTCTTTGTCAATATCTTCCTTTCATTGCAGTAGCCTACTGTAAACCTCAAAGCGTGTCAAATGAGTGTGCTAAAATAAGAGGTCTTATTTGGAGGGGCTTCAAAGGACACCAGAAGCTTTGTTCGCATTTGCTAGCTCACGAGCCAAAGCAGATGAAATTAGGTCACCACTGTGTTTCAACCAGCAAAGAAATGCTTAGAAATGAGCCTTAACATCTTCACTCAGATGCCCCCACCGTCACAAAAAGAGGCTGTGTTGTCTGAATCTTGTCCTGGTTGTTAAATATTTCAGCTTAGCTCTCTCTCGGTTCCTTGTGTCACCTTGTGTGGCCTCCACGGTCTGCTGAGCATGTTCAGTCAGAAGAACCGGGTTGCAGAGATGATTAATCGACTCAAAATAAACAGTAATAACACAGCCCTCTGGAGAAAGATTATTATCGTAAGCACTCTAGAGCAAACTGAATATCCTATTTCACTTCCTGCAGACTGATCTTTTTTCGTAGTGTACGTGTGCAGAAATTACAGTAGATTGACAATTGATCAAGACAACGTTACAAAGATTAGGTGAATGATCTGCCAAATGGGTATTTTAAATCAGGTGTTTTCAAAAAGTTAATAAAATCAATTGGCATCACTGACCCCCCAAATAGAGATCAATATTAAATAGCCTATTGTATACAATCATATAATCATTTAAGAAATATATTTTAAAAAAGTATGTTATAAAGGCGATATGTTGTTTCTAACTTTATGTCAATGTACTAAAGCCAAAATAAAAGAGTGAAATATTTTTTAATGCAATAACACACCAGCAAGAGTTAGCAATGACCAGTGAACAAATTAAATGATTCAGTGATTCATTCGGCGCAGTCTCTTTAATGAATCAGCATTCTTGAAGAATCTGATTAGTGCATAATTAAAATGATTCACTTATAACGACAGTCATTTGTTTCGTTCCAGAATGAATGAGTGTGATTAAAAGAATCAATTGAGTGAATGATTCATATGACTCACTCATAAAAACAGTCACCATACTGGCTTAAACTTAGAACTAATAGTTGTCTAAAATATGTTATTATAATGTATAAGAAACATTTTAAATTCAGTTCAAATGTGTATATATAGCATTTTTCATAATACATATAATTTCCAAGCAGATTTTTTTTTTAATGTGCAATACAGAGCAAGATAGCAGTGATGAGAAAATGTAGATTTTTATTTTTTAAATACACAGCATTTTTTCCTCTATCAGAATTTCAGTGGACAAATTTTCTATCACCACTTTTGAGGGGCCCTGGACAAACCCCTGGTTCAGATAACCTAAAAATGTGATAGTTTTCTATAAAAACAATGTCACATGGTTTGATATTGTACTATCCATTGCAAAGACATACAGTATATGCATTTATCAGTAATAATACATCTTAAGTGTCTAAATACTTTTCAGGGGCCACTGTATGTTATATAACTCCTGTGGTTTCTGTCCATTGTGATAAATAACTTTTCCTAGCTTACATTTACTCAGTGACATTTGATCAGCTCTTGCTATATGAGCTTGTGTAGAGTTGAATTTTAAAAGCTGACCTTCAGATGCTTGACTGAATTTGTGACACACAGTTCATAATTCTAATTGCATTGTAGCAGGGTAACAAATCAGGCTGACCTGATGCAGACACAGTTTCTTGGGATGAGATACGAGTTGCTTTTCCAGCCATTTGGAACAGTCAAGGAGAAGCGTGGCCTTTAATACAGTAGTTCAGCTGACTGTCACTCTCAGGCACCGGAGGAATAAAAGAACAGTGCAAATGGACTCGCTAGATGTTTTTTTAAGGAAGAGTTCAACCCAAAAATGAAGATTTTTAAACATTTACATCCAGGATATAGATGAGTTTGTTTCTTTATCGGAACAGATTTGGAGAGATTTAGCATTACATCACTTGCTCACCAATGGATCCTCTGAAGTAAATGGGTGCCGTCAGAATGAGAGTCCATCAAATAAAGTCAAGTGAAATGCTGGGTATATGTAAGAAACAAATCCATCAAGACGCTTTTAACCTCAAACCATTGTTTCTTAAAATCCATAATATTGCCTTCTCCAGTGAAAAAGTTGTCTTGTATGAATCAGGAGAGAAATATGCGCAGCTCAAGCACCGCTAATAAGCATAAACAGTCCAAAACAGTTCTAAACAAATATGTTGGTTCATATGGATGTGTTACTATGGATTATGTACTCGGCCAGAAATGGCCAGATTGAGTGATTTCTTACAAACACACACTGAAAATGAGTGAACTGCTTGTTTGGACTCTCATTCTGACGGCACCCACTGACTGAGCAAGTGATGTAATCCTAAATTTATCCAAATCTGTTCCAATTGAGAGGATGAGTACATTTTCAGCCATAATATTAATTTTTGGGTGAACTATTCCTTGAGACGCTGCAATAACATGGTTTAGTATGTAACTTAATAAGTAAACAGAGCAACACATTTATTCTTCAGACCAAAGCTACCTGAATTCATTTTTCCTGATGCAGTTTATGCAAAAGACACCATCAGGGCTTATTTCCTCCGTAAAGAATGACTCAGCTAATCTTAAATCCAAACACCATCTGCCAGGTCTATTTCTCAGACTACAGTACAACTGTTGTGGTCCAAATATTCTCTACAACAACGTCTTACCTTCGATCATAAATCATTTGATTGTAGTAAGTGCACCCCATTGAGAAAAGCCAGCAAGTAACCTTCAAAGCCGCACTCGTTTGTCTATGCTTTGGATGAATTGCTTCAGATTAGATAGTGTAAACTTCCTTTTGTGTTTTTGGGATGCACATCTAACTCACTGGAGCTTGAATTTCATCAGATCAGTTTGATTTGGCAGAGCTGAATAGTTGGGAGTTCTCAATGAACATCCAGCACTGTTTGGAGGAGGTCATGCATTTGTTAATTGCCTATTGGCCCAAATCATATCAATGCTTGTCAGTGGCACTGTGCAAATCCTGGCTGTACAGATGGATGCTTACAACCACACTGGATGTTCTCTATAAACATATGCAGAACTGAATATGGGTCAACCATATGATTCAGTTCAATGCTCTGAATCAGATTGCTGCCTTTATCATGCAAATGAGGTTTGTTTAGTGTGAGTTTCTATACTTTTGTTGTGTGACTGATTTTGTGAAAGACACTGACTGATTAAATATGCAGGCCTATATGCTCTTTTATCCTGATGTTGAAATAGTAATCCCTCTTTGATTTGATGTCTTTTTTAATGAAAGTCCTTCATGTATCAAACAGAGCTTACAAGTTGTTATGATCTGAATGGAAAGGCCAAGAACCTTTCAGACGTAAAGATCTTATAGGCTACTCATTCACAGATTCTTGAAACAAAATCCCTGTAACTGATCTATTCCATCCAGATAGGGATATGCCAGGGCATTGAAGTTCATAATAGTAAGTTTATTTTTAATACATCAAAAATCCTCAGTACAATAAAGGATGTGCAGAATTCTCATTTTCTGTATATAGTATGTGCTGTGTGGGCCTTGCAGATTATCAAATGATCTCATCTGGCAATGAGGCAAAACCAATATCCGCTCAGTGGGATTTTCAAGTGAATTCTTTGTAAACCCAAGTAGCTTAAAAAGAATCGAATGTTAATGATGTAAGCTGAGTTATATTGGGAGAATCTGCTGGTTTGTAAAATACACACTCTCTCAGTCAAAACTGACTAACCGCTCGTGACGTCTCTAAGCTACAGCTGTGGCTTGAGCTTTAAAATAACCATGATCATTTAATCTTGAGTTAACCCTGATTTATTGGCATGCAGCACATATGTAACGCTGAAGGTTTTTGAATAATTCCTCTATCCACAGACACTGGCCTTTTTTTATAGTAATAATATGATAATGCAAAGTTTTCTTTATGCTGTCCAAAAGACTGTATTTAAAAAAATACTATAATTTATTATTGTTTACATGGAATCAAAGTTATCTTGGTATGTAATCGTAAAACAGTGCAGTTAATGGGTATTAAAAGGGAGTAAAGCTATTATTTATATAATTTTTTTAACTTTTTTTAATAATTATTGTAAGGCATTTATTTAGTTAGTTCGTTTGTTTTATCAAACTTGCTTAATAATACCGCAAGATGGCGACATTTATTCACCTATTTATTATAGATATGTTTCAGTCAATATAAACGGTTTGTGTGACTGACTGGTGTAATCCAATTTTCATTATGAGCACCAAGTTTCGTTTAATAGCATAAGTTAAAGTAGCCTATTGAACACAAATGAAACAAATGAAAATGGACATTAAAGAAGGAACAAATCAAAGCACTTTTGACCTCTTTGAAAAGCTCCAATAAAACGACTTTTATCTTTCTCACGTGAGTGAATGCGGCTGATGACGTCACAATTTCAAAGCGCGCGTGTCCCTTTGAACAATTAAGTGTCATCAAAGTTATTTCTTTATTCTGCAGACCTATTATGACAAACTTCGTTCAATATAAACTATAAAACTTTATCCAGTATAAACTAACAAGATAGCATACTTTTTATGCCCAAATAAGATTATAATTTTATAAACAGTTTTATTAAAATTGTAATTTTATATAAATCTGAAAAAATAATGTATAAATTTACATAAATCTGTTTCCATATGCTTTTCCATGGTCTTTTAATGATTATTTATTTATTTATTTATTTAGTAGGCTATATCAAAACAAAGCTACAATTTAAATAAAACACAATTTAAAAAGTAAAACTTATTAAAAAGTATTATATAAACAAAATAGACATTTTTATCATACTACTTTATATTAAACATATTAAGCTATTTCTGTAATGTCAGTAAACTGTATAAAATCAATAATCTTATACAGGCCACTAACTTATATTGAAGTGTGATCAATAATTCATAAGTATCATCACAGGTGAATTTCAATTGCCATGTTAAAAAAGGATTTAAAGATCTTCAAGGTGGATCTTCAAAAGTTAATTTCCTTTGACTTACACCTTTACAAAGAAGTGTTAATGGACCAATATTAAAAACATTAGGCTAATACCTCAGTTAAAACAATACAAGGGGTACAAATACAACTCTCCAGCTCCAAGTCATTATTGAGAGAGCAAGAGAAGAGACACAGTCACAGCAGCTTCTGTAGGCCCTACTTGAACATGGCAACTCAGAAATGTTCAAACTTCTCTATTGATTACATCTTGGGAGAAGCCAGCAAACAAACTGCAGAATCACCTGGACTTGATCATCCCGCATCTTCTCAGGATTTCCCAGGGCACTTGGCCAAACTGGACCTGCTCTACCAGGATGGACCTAGAGGTCATAGTGATCATGAAGCACTGATGATGAACTTTCCATCTCCATCATGGAATGCAGGAATGTACAGCTGCTGTGTTCCAGTCTCCTATTATCAACCGCCTTTTAATTCACATTACTATGCAGCTCAACCGTGGCCTTCTGCCGTATCAGGTATGCATTTTTCTTTCTTTTTTTCGTCATTTTGTTATGTTTGTTTGTTAAAAAATGTAATTCATTTTTGTGCTTATAATTTATTTATTTTTTAAACTACCTTCAGGTTGTGATACAGCTGAGAATCACTGCCACCAAACCGTAGCTCAGAGACAGCGCAGTCGAATCCGAACGGTTTTCACCGAGAACCAGACGGAGACGCTCGAGCGGCTCTTCGAAATCACCGACTATCCGAGCGCCGAAACCCGGGCAGAGTTAGCCAAAAACACCGGCCTCAGCGAGGAGACTGTGCGGGTAAGCGCTCTTTATCTGTAGCCTAATAATATTTCATACTGTGTGCTAACGTTTATATCAGAACATAAACTAACTAAAATCCCTTTTAACGTTTTTTTAAACGTCATTTCTAACGTTTAGGCCCATCTGAAAATGAAATGACTAAAATGTATATTTTTTTTAATTTTAGGTTTGGTTCAAGAATCGACGTGCACGTAGAAAGAGACAGACAACCTGCCCCGACAAAAGCACGAGGAGCTCTCCAGAGGATCATCCTCAATCAGATTAATTTATGACTGAATTATAGGCTATCAACACAGACTCAATGGCGTTTAAACATTGTTTTGTTTACAGTGTAAAAAAAAAAAAGTACATTTATAGCCTAAACACTTTTCTCAGCGAAATAAACTTGTGATTCGTTTACTTGTTCATATTTTAGTTATGGTGCTGTTGTAACTGAGGACGTGATTTGAAGTTCTTACACTTTTAGAAGCAAAATATTTTAATAAAATATCTAATTTAGCTCCTATCTCATTTGCGCCGTCTTTGAAGGTAATTGCTAAATAAAAATGCGTGTTAATAGCACGCCAAAATAAAAATGAAAAGTGTGGTATTGATACGAAAAAAATTGACTTTGGTGTATATATGACACGCGCGTGTTTGGCATGCATATAATACGCAGTTTTCGCGTGCATATGATATGAAATTTGTTGGCGTGCATATGATACGCATCTACCCCACAACCCTAACCCTACCATAACCATAACCCATCGCGTAGCATATACACGCCAAAGTCCATTTTTGCGTATCAGTACGAATTTTCATTTTTATTTGGCGTAGGCCTACTTATACGCACATTCATGAGATCGGGTAGGTTTTTTCTCGCAATTGCGAGGTTATATCTCACATTTCTGAGAAAAAAAGTCAGAATTGCGAGTTTGTATCAGGAAAAAAATTCTGAAGAAAAAAAAAATCGCAATTACGTTTCTTTTCTTTTTTTTATTCAGTGGCAGAGGCGGGATTCGGAAATTTCACATGCGTACCGAAACACATGTAGGCCTACATTTACACTCCTATTAGATATAGATGATGAATTGTATGATCAATCAAAACAACACAACACAGCCAAAATAATTATAAAACACTAATGTTTATTAGTCATATATCCATAGTCAGGATAGAGTTTCACTTGAAGTAATTAATAAGCTTTTTCATGCTGATATACTGTATGAAAAAGAAACCTGCAAATGTATACACAGCATGCAGTACAGTTATGTTGTCCATCAAATCCAAAACCGAATTCATGATAAGATTCACATTAATCTGATTTACAGAGTATAGTTAACATGAAAACACAAAGCACAGGACGTTAAAAAAGTACCTTGTGAAATTATTAAAATATATATTTTCTCAGACGAATAAATGTTTACAAAGGAACCAGTTAAACAACAGGATAGAAAATGACAGAAAGCTTTGCTGACAATGCTAGATGTCATGTTGAAACTCTCTGAAAGTGTGGAGGGTGAGCCAGTCAGTGCTAGATACTTACATATGAAATAGTCCATTTACAGTCATACTTTTACTCTTCTTTTGGCATCAAAAACAGAATGTGACTTGTCCTGAAATTAAGGTAAATAACAGCTTTCTACAACTTTAAGTCACCATAAAGCAATATACTGTACTCTATAAGTCACAAAATGATAATGCACAATTTCAGGTTGTTGTGAGCTGATCTTTGCACTCCATCAGAAGATGCACTATTCTACTCACTACAGTGTCACTGCTAAACCTACCACACAGATGCAGTTGTTCTTTAATGAAATGATGGCATGGCGGCTGAAGAAATCAAAAGCTGTTCAGACCTGCTCAAGCAGTACATTTTCAGTTTTGCGAGTTGCTCTTTTTTGTAAATCAGTGCAGTTGACCAAGTGTTCACAAGAAAGGAGAGTGCACAAGCCAATCTGTTGTTTTTTATTCTCTCCTTAAAATCTGTCCGCTCTGGGATCTCTGTAGTGATTTCACCTGTTGTTAATTGATCCCAGGTCATCTACTTTTACTCATGCTGTGCTTCCATAAGTGGTAATAAAGTAGACAGAGTTTCTATCCATATTCATATAGCATGTTGACACAGAGTAAATATTGCTGTTATTACCCACACACTTGATTACGATATCATAAGCACATACTGTTTTCACAATCAGGATTTTAAAGAACAGCATTTACAAAACTGATCCGAATGAAAACTGAGAGAGAAGGAATAGGTAGTCTGGCCTAACAGTTTTTATACAGTAGACTGTAGACGACAGATGAGGATTTATGTTAAAATATAAACTGTACTTCACTTTAAACTATACTAGATGAACTATAATTTGTTTTATTTAATTTTTTTTTTTTGGTGAGAGAAACATGATTGTGATTTGTATGGTTATTTGGGTTTATAAAATAAAGGAATGCTTATTGTCACCTCGTTTTTATGAAAGGTCAAGAATGAACATGCCTCCTCTCATGAGTTGCATTACTGATGTGGTTCTTAACAGTAGATTATTTTGAAGTAAGAGATTATTTAGCTTTTGCTATATCATGGAGCTTGCGCTTTGGTTGATTTTAATTAAATGAAATGTGATTTATTAGCTTATAATATCTAAAGCAGGCCTCTCACCTCATTTCAGAGCAGTTTATGACCTAAAAACGTGCCGATGCCTGCTTATTTCATGCAACATATTACTATATTTTAAGCTATATGCTTGCAGTTTCACTGTAGATAAAAAAAGCATTGGTCTCCAATGACAAAAACCCTCTTTCCTTTTTACATTGGCAGCATCAATATGTTCAGACTACAGTTACAAAGAAACATTTTATGTTTACTAATAATAAGTCACCTATAGTTCACTTAAAGGCATTTGAAACTTAGGAAACAAAGTCTGTATACTATAAAATACTGTAAAGTAAGACAGCAAAGGTACATAATACAGCAGCATGTTTACAAACAAAACAAAAAAGCACCTTTACAAATTAAAATAGACATACAAGCCTAGTTGTTTGTGGATTATGACTGTATTATCAAGCTTGAATACTGCCAATAATCTAACCACAGAGGTTTAGCAACAACAACAAAAAACGAGCAGATAGAGATATGAATGGCTTTTAGTAGGAATGATTTTCCCTTATTTTGATTTCATAAAAGATTGTTCTATAATTCAATCATCGGAATGCAGGACGTTAGTTACTTGACAAGGCACTATTTTTTTGCTATTGAGTTGCCATCAAAGGGGCGGGACAGCAGTCTGGGTTGTTCACAGAGAGAAGCACATATGAATAATGGAAGTACACAGAGTGGACGAGATTTTATCTTGAGGAGGAACAGAAAAAGAAGGGGAGATAGAATTAAAGATGTAACCAGTGGATTTAGGACTGCATCTCTGCACGGAGCATCCAGGGAAACCAGCAACAGAACAGCAACCTGCTATAACAGAAACGGATGTAAAATGCTGTTTAGTCTTGCACCACAGGATATATTATAGATTCACAGCTGCAGTCAAACGGATGTGTTATTTATGGGACACAATCATACCTGGATATGGAACTTTCAGATGTTATGTCTTTTGGAGAACGCATTGCATTAAAATTACGCTTCGGCTGGGACACTGTAGAGGAGAATGAACACAGACACAAATATTATAACCATGCACCTGAGGCTGCCATGTGGGACTGTGTTGTTCATTCATATTGTATTATACATATTGTATAATACATTTTATATATTTATATTCTTTGCTACATGCAGTCATCCAGCTGAATGTTAAACTTTAGACAAAAGTACTTATTGTACTTATTAATAGTACTTATTGCTAATGCTACACATTATGGACAGTAGGTGTCAGTGTATTCCTAACCAACAAGATAGACACAAGATGGAGCACTAACTGTGAGCTAATGTTGTTTATTCATACAAATACTCACAAATCATTCTGAAGCAGTGTTTCTTTAAAAACAGGCAAAGAAAAAAAAATAACATTTTCCAAACAAGAAACATTTTAAGAAGAACATGCTCTTATCGTTGTACTTACTAGTCACCTGGTGGACTTTCTTCACTAGTGTCCCATCACTCTGAGGATCTTTGGGTCCTGCAATTCTGCAAGATTAAAAGATCAAATTATACTGTTGATGTTTTTTGGAGAATTCATCTGAACAACAAAATGATTTAAATATACATTTAACTAAATGTCTCTGTTTTTTACCTTATAATAGATGGGTTTACAAAGACTTCATAGTGTAGATGGTATTTTAGCACATTTAATTAGGCCTCAACCCCTAACATTGTTCTGGTACTTTTTCATTATCCCTTCATAAACAGTGAAACATTACTGCAAATGTGTTTGCTATTCAGTAATAAATCTAAATGAAAGGCATGGTCATATTCTATAACCAAAGCAGTACAACATATCCCTATTTACTGTAACCCAAGTTGTGTATCTGTACTGTAGAACATTTTTTTCTGGTACATGTTGAAGATTTTACCTCTGAACACGGGATGGTGGTGCAAAAACCCCATATTTGGGCAGACAGTGGAAGTAACGCACTCCAAATACACTGCCATCATGCTTTCCAGTGGGCTGCTCCAACTCCACACCAAACCAAAATCCTGATCACAAGAATCCACACACACAAAATTATAAATATTACTGCACATTATTGTACTTATTTGTGATTTCATATTAATTATAAGGGAATTGCAAATCATCATGTCAGGCTTATTCTCATTTCATTATATTATACCATTATCTCAGACTTTCGCATAGACATACCAGGAGCAAAGTCTGTCTTGCCAAAAAAGCGGACAATCCCTTGCTTTTGGCCTGCCACCAACACCTGATCCCCAACCTCAACCTTGACTCCATCAGGATCCAAACTGACCCCGGGCAAAGACTTCTTTCTTGGAGCTGGTGGAGAAGCAAATCAAATGTGGAACTCAGATGACAAACTTCAGATATACACTAGTCTTTTAAGCACACCAAGGCTGCTTATATTCAATCAAAAATGCGGTACAAACTGTAATATAGTGAAATATTATTACAATTTAAAGTAATTGTTTTCTATTTTAATAGAAAATTCTGAATATTAGAATGATTTCTGAAGGATCATGTGTCACTGAAAACTGGATTAATGGCTGCTAAAAAATCAGCTTTGTCATCAAAAAAATGTATTACATTTTAAAATGTATTAAAATTGAAAAATGTTCTTTTGAATTGTAATAATATTCCTGGTAATATGCGGGGGTGGGGGGTTAACAGGTTAACCCCTGTTAATATTACTGTTAATCAAATAAATGCAGCCATGGTAAACAAAAGGTTAAACATTGGTAAACATTTTAAGTGGTCACACATTAACTTGGGTCTAAACACTGATTTGATGACAATTTAATAGAAGATGAACACTGAACAACACACACACAGAACTTCAAATCACATTTATAAAATAGATAGTTGTTAGATATATAGATGTTATCACTCACTCTTTTCCCGATCTTTCTCTTTTTTCTCTTTTTTAATCTTGCCGGTTACACGAGAAAAATCCATGCGAGGGATTTTTGGGGTGGAGGTGACTGAAGAGGGGGTCTGCTCAAGATCTTTGCTGATTTTTGACACAGGGGCGAAGATGCCTGAAGAATAGATGTGTACACCAAATATTAAACTCTAGAAATCAGATTATTTCATCCAAATACTGTGATCAGATCTGTTGTCATTACATTAATTATAAAATGACTTTTATAATATAAAAATCAAGAGAACACACCTTGTTTTGGGGAGCAGATAAAATAGCGGATCCCACCCACACTCCCGTCGTTCTTGCCCTCCGGTTCATCCAGCTCAATACCAACCCACTGCCCACTAGCAAACTCAGTGGTGCCGCAGAAACGGAGGGTGCCATTCTGCAGAAAAGAGGCATTATCCTTCAGACACTGCATCCATTCCCTAAAGTCTTTAAACACACAGACTCTCCTAATCTCACCTTTGTGTCGTCCAGCATCACACGGTCCCCTAGTTTGAGGCCCAGTGAGGAGAGCATGAGGTTGCCGGGGATGTTGTCATAGTTGGGCAGGGTGGCGCGAGGCAGGTTACAGCTGAGCGGCACTGCATCCAGCAGCAACTGTTTCAGCTCTTTAGCCACCATTGCTGCCTCAGCTTTATCTAGACTCATGTCCATGGGGTCAGGAACAACCTCAGCAGGGTCTTGACCCTTATCATTCTGTAATATGCAGAGAGTTTATATATGTTAGTGATAGCCCAACCAGGCCACTATTTATAATTTTGAGATTACATTGCCTGCTGGGTTGATAACAAAATCACAGTTCAGTTCTTAATAATTTTTTAGCAAATATACACTACTGTTCAACAGTTTGGTGTCTATAAGTTATCAATAAGTGGGGTCAAAAAATTTGAAAGAAATTAATACTTATATTCAACAAGGATGCATTCATGTGATCAAAAGTGACAATAAAGACATTTATAATGTTATAAACGTTTTCTATTTCAAATAAATGCTGTTCTTTTGAACGTTCTATTCATCATAGAATCCAAAAAAATGTTTCCACAAAATAAATATTAGGCAGCAAAATTGTTTTAAACATCAATGATAATAAGAAATCAATTTAGCATATCAGAATGATTTCTGATCATGTGACATTGTAATGTGAGTAATGACTGCTGAAATTCAGCTTTGCCATCACAGGGATATACACAGGGATGACATTTCAAAATATATTCAAATAGAAAATATATATTTAAATTGTTATAATATTTCACAACATTATTATATTGTATTTTTATCAAATAAATGCAGCCACGGTTAGCAAAGAGATTTCTTTCAAAAACATCTTATCAAAATCTTACCAACCCCAAACTTTTGAATGATAGAATATATTTGTGAATCTTATTTTATATACACAGTGTGTCCATTTAAAATGGTCTGGCTACTAATGAGAGTATTCTGAAAACAGACCAACGGAGACGTCTAAAACATTAATTCAAAATGAACTGGCTGACTGAATTTATAGCAAAGCCAATTAGGCTGATTAAATCAAGTGAAGTATAAATCATCATGCTCACTCTGACAGTAGGATTGGCTCCATGCTCCAGCAGACACTTGACAGCACCGAGACAGAGGTTGGAGGCGGCGATGTGCAGGGCTGTGCCGTGATAAAAGTCACTGCAGGTGGAGTTGAGCACTGTGTGGAGAGAAGAGCAACAGATATGTTGAAGGACACCCTACTTTATTAGTGGAAAATGTAATGAGATGCCAAATACTCATTAGCCACTTCATCATTTGCTTGTGCATGATACATGACATTTTCTAAATGAATAAACTACTTTGCATTTTCTACCTCAGCTTGTGTGTGAGAATATGGCTTACAGAAAAGTTCAGATGCCTTCATGAATATAAACACTGTTTACTTTTGAAATTCACCTTTAGGCTTGGAGGCTTTGAGCAGAACGCGAATCAGTTCTGGCACATCGAAGTAAGCCGCATAATGGAGGGCGTTCATGTTGGTCCAACGACTGCGCAGACTCACATCAGCTCCCAGAGCTTTCAGCTGATTGGACAGCCGGAGCGCTGCCTTAGGATCACCTGAAAGGAAAACACATTGTTAACTATAGTAACAGTCACGTGCTGCAGGCTAGATTTGCTTTTATTATGTCGGCAAGAGTGAAATGCACAGCAAGGTTAGAGCTATTAAAGGATTTAGAATTAGAAGCCGTTCAACTTTAATGACCTCAATTACAGAGAAATGTCAGATTTGGTTTGTGGATTGCAAGGCAAGTCATGGCAAAGACCTCCAACCGTCAACTCCGGTGTCACTCACCCACTCCGTGAGCTCCTGCTTTGCAGCAGTAGTGGAGAAGTGTCATATCTGTCAGGCCGTCACGGTCATTGACATGGCAACCTCGCTTTAATATCTGAAAGTGACAGAGTTGATCAACATATGATGAACTTCCATGCAACTGGAAGCCAATTAATAACTAATGCAGACTTGCAGGCAATTACAGTCTTGAGTAGATGAAGCTTTTCAAAAGCAAATAGCCACTTTCAAAGCTGGATGAGAGCCATATTAGTGAGATGCACTCTAATAATGAAAAATTAAGTCAATTAATATTGATTATATGTGATAGAAAGAAGCCTTATTGCTGAGTCATCCTTAACGTCACATTTTCTTAACATATAGCAGCCATTTTGTGGAAAACTTGGAGCTGATATGCAAGAATCCCATTGAATCAACCAAAAGACATCAAAAAGATTTGAAAAATTCAATCTATCCCAAATTATGTTTTAAAAATCTTCACAATTTGTAATCCTCTACCTTTGATTTCCCTGCAGAAAAATATAACTTAAAATTTGGTTTGCTGGTTTTTCTCTGACACCAGTGAAAACAGCATAAAACAGGTACAAGGCTGGTTTAAGCTAGTCTTGTTAGGAAGGTTGTGAAAATGTTTAACCTTCTGAACTTATGAAACCCTTTACTTTGATTACACATCACAAGTCAGACCCACAAGGCCAAATACTGGTGGGCAGTGAGAGTTCTTCTTCACCGAGCCCTGACAGGTGGAGCTAATTTAGGGCAGGACTCAGTGTAGAGATCAGTCAAATGTAGGAGGCTTATTACCACCGCCATCAATCCCTGCAGCTCCAGTTCCTCTAGGGACACCTATCTACAGCAAGACACCTCCTTATCCATTACCCATACATCTTTACAGACCACACTCAATAGTGCGCATATGAACATGAGTGTTTACAAGTGCTTACAAAGACTTCAATTAATGTTAGTCATTTTGAATAAAAAATGTGTAAATGAACATTGTGACCCTTTCTCAGTACAACCTGTCTAAAATTACTTACATCGGCTGACATTTATTTTCATGTGTACTGCAATCAAATCACTTTGGCAAAAGTTAATATAAAAGTTAATATAGAGCTTAAGGCAAATGTGACTCTGCATCTCATTCTAAGCATCTAAACTTTGTACTCCAGCGTGTAAATTATATATATATAAAAAAGAAAGAGTAAAAAAAGAGAGCTGAGAAACATTTGGAAAAAATCTTACAAAGAGTGAAGAGGACAAAAGTCTTCAACAAGTTTAAACACAACCCATGGATTAGAAACCAGACTCTATCATCAGTTTGTCGATAGATCATATTACACAAAAATACCAGCAGCTGAATAGAAACTCAATATGTCTCTACAAATGGCATTTATTCATGGTTCACTGTCTTCATTCATTAAAGGGATAGTTCACCCATTGCACGCAGAAAGTATTCTCGTAGTTTCATAAAAATAAGGTTGAGCCACTGATGTCAAATGGACTATTTTAAGGATGTCCTTACTACCTTTCTGGGCCTTGAATGTGGTAGTTGTGTTGCTGTCTATGCAGGGTCAGAAAGCTCTCGGATTTCATCAAAAATATCTTAATTTGTGTTCTGAAGATGAACAAAGGTCTTACAGCTTTGGAACGAAATGAGAGTGAGTAATTAATGACAGAATTTTCATTTTTGGGTGAACTATCTCTTTAAGTAAAATAAATAAGTTTTGTTAGTTGCCCGCATATTCAGGACGTTTCCTGTCTATACTGCTGACAACTCCAAAGAAATACTTAAATCTTTACTACCTCATTGCCTATAATGTCAATCTTGTGTTGAACTTGTGGAACCCATTGGCGGATAATGGCGAACAGTTCTGGGATTGTGGTCCGAGGGTCTGTCAGAATCTCCATGCAGGCCGGATCATTTGGATCAAAGAAGGTAAACGCTATAATAGAAGCAAATAAAATGCAGGATGTAAATACATCGCTGTGGAATTTTAGTAACTTGTAGCTCATGATGTCTTCTTGTTCTCTGTAATATATTTATGTAGATCTGACTCTTAGGATGAGGAACCCACCATAGTCCTTGGGCAGTGGAGCCTGTGCAGATGGATGCACTATGGGTTTCTTGCGGGGTTCAGGAGCAGGGCTGATGAACTCAGAGGCCGGCTGGGCCTCTTCCACCTCAGAAGTTTCCTCTTTAGTCATTCTGCTTATGTGATTGGGCCTGTACAAAATGCATAGTTAAATATGAGTGCAATTTTATAGACACTGGATAGAACAGTGTGCTCATAAAATGTGTACAAGAAAATCAACCCAGTAATGATAACTGACTTATTTCTTGATTTTAATCATTCAGTCCTCTAAAAATCACACTAGTCCCCCCCCCCAAAAAAAAAAACAATAAAAGTCTAAGGAACTGAGCCTTTATTGACACTCAATATTCTTTTTTTTTTAATCACTGCTCAAAATCAACACTGAGTATACGTGATATGAGACGTATGATCATGAACCTATACGCCACAGTTATCCCTCCCAGCGAGGCTCTAAGTTTAGTACGGAGTCTGGCGGAGTGGATGAGTGACTCACTGCTTCCAGCACTGTCTGTTGGAACAGAGGACAAACCGGACCTCACAAGCCACTGCACCATCTTACCGGAGATCCATGCTGAATATAAGCCATTGCTCGTAACTGTATTCTGTCAATCAGCCATCAAAAATATCATTCAGGGAATTAATTAGAGAATGCTAAACTTAGTCCAGTATGTGTTCTGCATTATTTTATCAAACTCATTTGGAAGTTACCACAAGTATTTAGAAAGCAGACTGTGACATGTAGTATTTTTTTATGCAACTGATATATTTTATGGTTTTTAACATCAGTACACGTGCAATCTATGTGATCAAAGAGAATAATAGATTTTACTCCTCTCGAGTTTACATTTTGTTTTGTAAAAACATATTTTCTATGATTAATTTATCAGATCTTATTGAGCTTTTATTGTGTTTCCTTATTGCCTATTTCACCAAATGCCAAGATATTCTGATCTGTTCTGAATACTATTTCATCAAAGCAAAGATCAAAGTGAATATGAGCTTCAGTATCACTGCCTCTTTTTAATAATATATTATGTATTCCTCCAAAGGTTTTTAATTGCTTCTGGAATAAGCTCACACATTAGCTGTTTGTAGCAGTGCTTTCAATGTCCTTCTATTCCATCAGACTGTGGGAGACAGGATGGTGTTTATTCACTATAAAGATGTCAATTAAACAAATAGACCACATGGTAACAGATTTTGTGTCTTTTAATGATAACTGGCACTTCAATCAGAATTCAAATCTTTTTGAAAATGCTTGGAAATGAAAATTTACATAATGGCTGCAAGGTTAAGATTCAAAGTTTTATCTACTTCAATGACAGAAAATAGTGTAGACCAAGAAGACAATAAAATGCAACCACATAATAATATTTCATAACAGTCAAGTATAAACTGCAAATTACAGTTTAATTGTTCATTTTATAGAAAAAAAATTGAATAAATAACAGCATACGACTATTACATTAGACTATTATGATACTACTTAAAAGATTAATATAATTTAAAGTATATCTAAACTGCTTGACTGCTGAATATTTAATTTGTATTTTACTCCTGTGCTTTCTACCAAAAAAGGGGCGTATTGAGAAAAGGATCGTGCACAAATAAAATCGACACAGTCTTCAATCTCTCAATATTTTTGATTAAAAAAATAGATCACAATCATCTAAAATCTGTATTTCGCGACTAAACATATAAAACAGATGCAGTGTGTTCTCGTTTTCCCTTTAAAAGCATGTCAGTCTTGCCCTGTGTCAACAAGAAAACATGGACGCTCGCTCCATCACGCAGCACATGAAAAACAAGATGGCCAGCTATATTTAGCAAAAATTTCAGATACTCGATACAGCGAAATTACAGCCGTCCCTTACCTGATAACAAGCCTAAAAATCGCGATTTCTCTTCCACTCTTTTGTCAGTCGTTGTTGTGCTATGGAGGATGGAGAGGATGCTGCGCCTTGTCCTTCTCTCCGCCTGCGTCACGGTTGTGACTCACGGCTGCTGGACCACTCTCCTCTCCGCGTCTCCTCAACCGAACTTGATGCTCATTCTAGAACCTGCTACTTGAACGATTTTCCCCTCACAGTTTTCAACTCAAGACGCACGTGAGCATTTCAAATTCGAATGCAATATATGGATAATTTATACTATGACTTTAATAAAGGTTGGGTCGACATTTGAAGGGAATTTCTGTCAGGAAACATAAGTTATCTTATTTTTTAAACAACACGCTAAAAAATTATTAGATATTTGTTTATGTAAATCTACAATACATTAATGTAAAACGACAGTCCTGTTTTGTCGAGAACTTGTAACACCAACGTGTAGCTGTATCGCATTGGTTTAGTAAAAGCTTCAACTTTTATGTTGCATATCAAGATATGATTTGAAGCCAATTTTTTTTAGAAGGGCAAAGGTCCAAACTCATACCAAATGCGCTGAACAGAACGGTCATCATAAGCGTCATATCTTTACATAGGGTCCCATGCTAATTTAATATAATACCAATGCAAGTTGCTTCAGACTAATTCCTGTAGCTCAGTAGAACATTTTGATATTTTAAATTAAACTGTTCTTTGTGTGCTTGGCTAAAACAGAAATTTCCTGCAAAACATCAACAGACTTTATAGCCTTCATGTAAATACAGTATTAACAGACAGTAGCTGGCAGCATTTCTTTTCACCTCATTCCTATTATTGCTACTTTGTCAGTCTTGTGAATTTTGGATATAAGATGGATACATTGACATTGACAAATGTATTATACGTGGTCTCAGCTGGCTTGGTGCTGTTATTGCTGTGGAAGAGTCAAAGAAAGCAGAGCAGCATCGGGCAGCTGCCTCCAGGGCCAACTCCATATCCACTGCTGGGAAATATACTTCAAATTGATGTCAAGGAACCATACAAGTATTATCTAAAGGTAAATATTCAATATACAGTAATTCTGTTATATATTAACAGCCGCTTGCGCTTGGATTGTTGTTGGGATATGCGTTTTAACTTAATAGGCTGGATAAAATAATTCTATGAATAAATAATAAAACATTACGCAAAATTATGCCAATTCTAGAGCGTAGGTGAGATTCTCAATTTTTCTCTCCAGAGAAAATTAAAGATGCAATTTAGAGGGCTGAATATTATACAAGGTCTTCCTTTACTGCTGTCATTCAAAGATAAATTGTGCTTTTGCTTTTTTGCCCTCTGAATTGCTGACTAAAACACATTGTGACTCATACTATATCTGTACCACTTATATAAATAGGTATACTTGGATACATTTGCATAAAGATTGTTATTCATGGGTATTCATCAGTTCTTGCTGTTCTTCCCTTAGCTGAGTAAGAAGTATGGCTCTGTTTTCACCATCTGGTTGGCAAACACTCCTGTGGTGATCATTTCTGGATATCAAGCCCTAAAGGATACTATGATTGGTCTTGGTTAAGAGTTCAACGGCAGGACCACCTATCCCCTGTTGATGAAAATCACACTTGGATATGGTGGGTTCTCTTGACCATTGTTAAAACATTACACTTTAATTAGTATTTTTGGGAGTTGGAGAAACCATTTTTGTTTAAGACCAGAAATGTTGTTAACATTGTATCAGGGGTTCTGTCCACCAGTGGACACCGATGGAAGGAGATGCGCAGGTTCACTCTTATGATGCTGAAGAACTTTGGAATGGGCCGCAGGAGCATCGAGGAACGGGTCAGGGAGGAGGCTGAGAATCTTGTGGAAATTATAAAAAAAATGCAAAGGTAAAGTCATTTAATACTCTCTGCATGTCCTCTTTTATATTCAGGTTATCAGTTGGCATAAACTCTAAACTCTTGATCTTAGTGCCTTGATCTTATGTTATTTTTTCTTCAAAGGCTCTGCTTTCAGCCCTGCAGACATGCTGTCTAATGCTGTGGCCAATGTGATCTGCAGCATTGTCTTTGGGCATAGATTTGAGTTTGAGGATCCACAGTTTAAGTTTCTCCTTCAGACAGTAAATTATGTCTTTACTGCCCTCAATAGCCTTATTGGACAGGTAGTGTACTCTTAATTTTTAATTTTAATGTATATATAAACTCTTAAAAATTAAGGTTCAAAAGGGTTTTTCCCACCATTTTTGGTTCCCCAAAGAACTTGCAAGTGAACAGTTTTTAGAAGAACCTTTTTCACTAGAACCTTTTGTGGAATGGAAATCTTTGGTGTAGGAGAGTCTGGGACAAGGCAGTTAGCGATATAGCTTTAAGGACTTTATTTTTTAGTAATTATGGTTAAACGTTAAGGTTTTAAATCAATAGTCCAACTAAGTTTAAAAAAACCTACCCTGAGAAATAACAAATCGCCTAGCCCTTCAACAGCAGATTTGTTAAGCTAAATCTGATTTAAATTAGTTATATTACAATATTTTGGTTTTGTAAGTCATCTGAATATTTCATGCATAAATAACTTTATTTTCTTTCTTTATAGACCTATAATGTATTTCCTAAGCTAGTCAGCCTCTTTCCTGGTAAACACCACCAGCTGTTTAGAGATGTAGACAAGGCCAGAGAGTACTGTAAACACCAGGCCAAGGCACGGATAAATAATGTGGACCCCTCGTGCCCGCAGGACTTAATCGATGCCTTTGTGCTAAAAATTCAAGAGGTAAAAATAAATGGAAGCATGTATTTATCCTTTTTCCTGTCAATAAACAGGCCCATTTAAATATTTGGTCAACATGCTTATAAGACTGTGGGATAATTATTGCATTAATTATGTTGTTCTCTTTCACAGGAGAAAGACAATCCTGACACAGAATATCATTTTGACAACTTGGTTTCTATAGTATGGAACTTGTTCAGTGCTGGCACAGAAACTACTTCATCCACCGTCAGACAAGCTTTGCTTCTGATGATGAAGCACCCAGACATTCAAGGTGAGATCTTCGCTTTCAAAGCATCAAGCAGAATCCTGTCTGTTTTTACTTTGACTTGTTCTGTGCAGAGCGTGTTCAGAGGGAACTTGATGAGGTTGTAGGACAGGACCGTTGGCCCTCAGTAGAGGACAGACAAAACCTGCCGTATACAGATGCTGTAATCCACGAGATTCAACGGAATATGGATCTCGCCCCCATCGCTCTCCCGCACAAGATGATGTGTGACACTGAATACAATGGTTATGTCATTCCTAAGGTATTCTACACTTTACTGCCTTTCCATTACACTGATATATTTACAGGTTATTCATTCAGTTGCATTGCTACACAAAATTCTAGGAGATTAAATTGGTCTTTCTATTTCCAAATTGTAATGTAGGGAATAATGGTTTTTCCACTGCTATCCTCTGTGCTTAATGACCCAAAATGGTGGAAGAACCCACATTGTTTTGATCCACAAAACTTTCTGAATGAAGATGGGCAATTCAAGAAGAATGATGCATTTGTTGTATTTGGCATGGGTAAGCTCAGCTTCATTGTACCGGACTACCGGTATACACAAATTGTACCTCTTTATGAAAACTGAGGTTGACACATGCTACACAATACAATTTTTACCATTTAAGACATACGGTAGCAAACATAACCCCATTGATTGGCAAATCACAGACAATGAAATTGCTGATACATGGAGAACGGATGATTTTTGAACTGTGCTCTCTTGACAGGCAAGCGTGCGTGTCTCGGTGAGGCTTTGGCTCGCATAGAGCTCTTTATCTTCTTCACTTCCCTCCTCCAGCACTTCACCTTCAAAGCCATGGTGCCTCCAGAGGAGATTGACATAACCCCCACAATCAGCGGTTTTGGCCGCATGCCCCGCACATACGAGTGCTATGCCATTCCTAGGATATAAATGAAGGAGCAGTCCAGAAAGCCTGTATGAAAGGATTACATTAACTTGCATTTTCCTGCAAAACTACAACTTCCATAGTTTATTCAAGTGTGCTATTAGTATACTTCTTTTAAACAAAAAAATAGGATTGTGCACTTTGTATGTACTTCTCAGAAATATATTAAAATGACATTTAAGTATACTTGACTTATACTTAGAAAAGTCTAAATATATTTGAGCTATACTAGAATCCATGTTTTCATTGTTATACGGTAGGGGGTGTTAGTAAACATCTTCTGTACAGAATAAAATTAAAATAAAATAAAACACAAGTGAAGATGAAACCTAAACAATAGATGCTTCCACATGTAATCTGACACAATCATCAGACATAAAACAACATCAAAAACTGTGTAACGTTATGGAATAAAATGTCAACCAATGAAGAGGTAATAATGACTGTCAAGCTTTGGGGTGTTGATCGATTCCATCTACGTTTTGATTATCATTCTGAATCTAATTCATAGTCTTTTTTCAGCTTTTGGTTCAAAATGTTGTTTATTTCTTTATTTTTTATTTATGAAACTTGCCCACATTCAAGTGTTTAAAAAAATGCATGAAGCTATAATAAAATATTTTTGTTTACAAACAAATACTCTGTTCTTTCTTTTGATGTTTTGTATGTTCAAATATAACAAAATATACAAATTAATACCTAAATAGGGACATAGTAGTATACTTAAAGTATGATGTAAAGTTCATTTAAAGAAAACTTACGAATATACTTGCAGTATAAAACCACTAAATTAGTAGTTTACTGAGACTATACTTCAAAGTGTACTAAAAATGCTACTACAAGTATTTAATTAGTAAACTATCAGTATACCTATAAGTTCACTTTTAGTCTAGTTGCAGTACAAGCTAAAAACTTTGATGTAAACTAGTTGTGTACTCAAAGTTTACTACTGTTATACTTAAAGGTGCCATAGAATGAAAAACTGACTTTACCTTGGCATAGTTAAATAATAACAGTTCTGTGCATGGAAATGACATACAGTGAGCCTCAAACACCATAGTTTCCTCCTTCTTATATAAATCTCGTGAATAAAAAAGACCACTGAAAAATAGGCAAATCAGAACATAACACCGACTGTTACGCAACAGTCGGGATCACTAATAGTTACGCCCCCAACATTTGCATAAACCTGCCCATGTTCGAGGCCAGCCGCCAGCCGAACCATCAGAAGTTCTGCAGGTATTGTAAATAAACAAGCGAGGACAACAGAGAAAATGGCAGACCATGGAAATTAATGTTATGTTCCAGGCTGTGCAGGGGATGTGGAGTGCAGGGATGGGTTGGTGTCTGTATTCAGAAAGGCACGGAAAGCAAATAACGCCTTCTAATATAATAACGCGAGCCACTAAAGGGACATGTTAGCTTCTTGCTAGCTGTAGCCTGTTACAGTACATAAGATTTCACTTACCACATAAACAGAGTAAGGAGAGATGACTGAGGATGATGGCGAATGATTTACAGATCCTGAGCACCACTGACAAGCATCTGATCTTGTGAAATGTGTGGTAAGTGCTGCCGCTCCATAATATAAACATAGTTCGTGCGATCGCGTCTCTTGAAAGCGAAAGTGAAACTATAACGCATCGACCGATCGTTCAAAAGCAGTTGCAATGCCTCGCGTATTAATAACGGCTCCCTGATGCCCGCATTTTATATACAGTATAATTACCCGACGATATAACTGCGAGAGAAAGTATTTAAATATATATTTTCCTCCCTGTGTTTCCTTCTTGCTGATGAGCCGCACTGTGAAACAGCCAACCAGAGCAGAGCTCATTATTATTCATGACCCTGCCAAATAAGCCAATAACAGACCGTTTCGTTCTGGGGAGCAATCCTAGGGTTGTAAATGCACATGTAAAACTGTTTCTGGAGAATTTTTGCCCTTACCTAAGCCACATACCTTCTATGTAGATATCAGAGAACAATTTAAAATACTGTATCAAAGCATTCTATGGCACCTTTAAAGTATACTTAAAAGTATACTTTTATATACTAGAAAGCAGTGGTGGACGAGGTACACAGATCAAGTACTTGAGTAAAAGTACAGATACGTATAATAAAATATTACTCCAGTAAAAGTAAAAGTACTGCTTTTTCAATTTTACTCGAGTGAAAGTACAAAAGCACTCGATTTTTTATGTACTTAAGTGAAAAATTACTGATAGATTTATTTTGCAATTTTATATAGGCTACTTAATTTAATTTTATATTAGCACATATTTTTATAATCCTACTGCTCAAAATACCTGGTATTTTCCCAAAATAACCACTATATGGAGTCAAGATATATATTTTGTTGTTGATATGGACTATGTTGATGAGACTGATGTAGTAATGTTCACTGTGAAGCTTACACTGTGATGTACCTGAGACAAAACAGATTTGACCAACTCATTTTCATCAGTAAGAAAAAAGTGTTTTAAAACTTGTTGTTTTGCAGAACGTCAGTTATATATGACATGAGAATTAGGCCTGAAGTTAGGAAGAACATTTCAAGGAAAATATAATTATATTTTCATAATGTTTTTCTTCTCAAACCTTGTCTGTGGTGTAAAAACACCCCTGTCCAAATGCCCCCAGAGGGCATCACTTCCCACTTTGATAATTACTGTAGTTATGTTCTGAACATCACATCCTTTCTTTTTACCTCAGATGGAATCTATCTAGGTGGTTGAATAAAAATATTTGTACTTTATATCTAAAAATTTCCTCAACTTATCACCAGCAAACTTGTTAGCTAGACAGTTAGCATCAGCTAACAATATTTACTTATTTTCAGTATGGTTATAAATAAACATTCATATCTGTCTACTCGGCTAGTTGATCTAAACAATATAAAAATGTATACTGTTGATAAACAATATAAAAACAGATGTCACATAGGGCTAAATGCGTAGCATTTTAATAAAACTGCTAACGTTACAGCAGCGGGGAATATGAACGTGCGAGTTATTTTATTTAATCTGTGTTATTTTGATGTTTCGTTTTTGACCTAAAACATAGAGACACTGATCTGTCTGCATTCAATCATTTCAGTGGGCTTAAATAGATCAGATTGGATCATGCAATCGGATCATTCCAATTCGTGAATGAATCGTTTGGTGCGATTTGCAAACCGATTTAACAGGTTCATTGAAAACAATCAGTTTCTCTGCATGAAAAGGGTAAAATCTGGTAATATCCGGTCATGGTAAATTGCCATGTAATTTCAGGGTTGCCGGATGTATGTGGAAATGACCAGAGCCACGTTACACAGACCAGTAAATTTCCAGAAATACCCGGTGTACACAGACATATACAGGAATCTGTGAAGATTTATGGACATATACAGCTGAAACACTGCTGGTTTTGAGGACTGGTGGCTGTCAGACCTTTCATATGATAATGACCAGCAGTTAAGATGCTGGAGGGAGGGGGTGAGCCAGGGAAGTTTTACAAAACAGCCTCAAATTAGTCTTAATATTATTGAACTCAAATATAGCTAGCCTTATTATTTTTGACAGAGCCATTAGAGAACATATCTACTGTATGTAGGCTATGTTTTATATAAGGCATTCTCTCTCCCCAGTTTGATTCTTCTTTCCATATTATTTCACAGAAATTAAGACCTTATCCTTTACTGGTGTATCAGGAGAAGTGGTTTCTCTAGCAGTATCTCTTCCAATAGTGATTCATGTCAGAGTGTGTTATGAGGTATGTGGTGTATCTTTTCCTGGGTAACAGTGGAACTGTTCAATAGTTATATTTAGTCAAAACTATGGAAGCCCGTTTCTGCCACTGAATAAAAAAATAAAAAGGTAATTGCAACTTTTTATCTCACTACAATTCTGACTTTTTTTCTCATAATTGTGTGATATAAACTCGCAATTGTGAGTTAAAAAGTCAGAATTGTGAGCTATAAACTCGCAATTCTGACAAATAAAGTCAGAACTGCGTGATATAAACTCGCAATTGCGAGACTGTATTTTCTCTCAAATAGAGTTTTGTATTTGCAAATCACTTTGCGTTTGTTTAAAAGTCGAGTTTTTCTTTGCAAAGCAGATTGTGTTTATTTGCAAAACACTGGATTTGTTTGATGAATATTGGCACAAAATTAGCTCCATAGCGCAGCTCCTTTCAGCCGCTCACTGAACAGAGCAGACTCAGAGAGAGAGGTGTGTGTGCGCGTCACAACGTCATTTAGCAACATATCAACCTTCCTTTAGCAACTTCCCCAGAAAATTAGTTGGCAACACTGGACCTCATACTGTCATCAACCGAAAGCCAACCATCATTTTTGGTTCCTTACTGCGAATCGGTTTAAAAGAACAGTCGAGTGAAATTTGAAGGATGGATATATTGTTGGCATTGAAGACTAATGTAGTGTCTGTTGTCATGGCTGTCTTGGCTCTGTTATTGCTGTGGAAGATTCGAGGAAAGCAGAGCAGTTTTGAGCGGCTGCCTCCAGGACCTGCACCTAATCCACTGCTGGGAAATTTATTTCAATTTAATATCAAGGAAGCCTACAAATATTACTTAGAGGTGAGTAGGTCTATTTAATACTATAATTCAATTATTTAAATCTGAGTATCGGCAGTTGGTGACTATTGCATGTGCAGGTCAACTAGTTAATAACTATCCAGTGATGTAAAATTTTCTCCATGTAACATGTTAACGAGGAAAGTTTATGTTTAAGAGTGTACCATAGGCTTTGAAGAATAAGCAGTCAAAGCAGTTTCTCTGTTCTCACTGGGTTTGGACTGCATCTGTTCTATTATGGGTTTTTTAACACATGCATTTTTTTTTTTTTTACATTATATCACTGCCCCACCGTTACTAGGTGAGGGTCACCAATCTGGGATTTCTGAACTCTCTAGAGAAGTTTAAGGATGCAGTTTCCTTCAAAGGGCTGACAGAAGTATCAAAGATGATTTGTTTTTGACTTTACTTTTTCACACACTGAATCACTGTCTTTAACACGAAATAACTTTAAGCAATGCACTTTTAAATATACAGTGATTTATTTGCATAAAGAGTGCTGTCCTATTCGAACTTGCACTACAAACAAAAACACCTTCAAACAACAATGTTATTATATACATTATGACTGTATTAAAGCAGAATTATATATTAACTATGTTTAAGGTTAATAGTCACCAATTTCTGAGATGATTTGAAGTACATGTAATTTTAATAGTACACATACAGTATAACATTGAAATGTCCCATATCAATCCCATAAAACTCTTCTTCCCTTAGCTGAGTAATAAGTATGGCTCTGTTGTCACCATCTGGTTGGTAAACACTCCTGTGGTGATCATTTCTGGATATCAAGCCCTAAAGGATACTATGATTGGTCTTGGTGAAGAGTTCAGCGGCAGGGCCACCTATCCCCTGTTGATGAAGTCCACTTATGGATATGGTGAGGTCGCTTGATGCCTAATGTTTTACATGCTTTATTTAAACAGGTTTTTTTTTGTTTTGTTTTTGTTATCTAAGAAGATCAAAAGTTAATTGTATCTGTGTGCAGGGGTTTTGTCCACAAGTGGACACCGTTGGAAGGAGATGCGCAAGTTCACACTTATGACACTGAAGAACTTTGGAATGGGCCGCAGGAGCATCAAAGTACGAGTCAGCGAGGAGGCTGAGAATCTTGTGGAAATGTTTAAAAATTGTGAAGGTAAAATCACTTTTATATGATCTTTTATTTACATTATCAGATGAAACAAACTGCAGGCTACAAAAGGATCTGATGCAGGATGCATCAGTAAAACACTAAAATCAAACATTCAGTGGTTGCATTGTTGAGAAAAAAAAACATGTGGAACAAGTTCTTGCAACTTGTACAATAGGTTCATGAAGCAAAAGTGCCATGTGTAGATTTAATATATTGTACAGTACATTCAACTAAGTGAATGACTGATTAAAAGACCAGAACATGGTGTGAGTTTTTACAACACTCTAAATGTAAGAAACTTGAGCTCTTTGCTATTCTTTTCTCCTTAAAGGCTCTGTATTCAGCCCTGCAGAAATGCTTATGAATGCTGTTAGCAATGTGATCTGCAGCATTGTCTTCGGGCATAGGTTTGAACTTGAGGATCCACAGTTTAAATCTCTTCTTCGAACTGTAAATACTTACTTCAGTATTCTCAGTAGTCCACTTGGACAGGTATTGTACTCTAAAGATTTTTTTATATATATATATATATATATATATATTTACTTTTCAAGCATTACCATTCAAAAGTATCAGCAAGGCTGCATTTATTTGATTAAAAAATACAGTAAAATAGTAATATTATTATTATTATTACAATTTAAAACAACTGTTTTAATGTATTTTTAAATATATTTTAAAATCTAATTTATTCCTGTGATGGCAAAGCTGAATTTTCAGCATCCATTACTCCAGTTTGTAGTGTCACACGATCCTTCAGAAATCATTCTAATTTCTGAAGGATCTTATTATCAATGTTGAAAACAGATGTGCTGCTTAATTTTTGTGTGGACACCATTTCCACGATCCTTTAGTGATCCTTTAGAAAGTTCAAAAGAACAGGGTTTATTTAAAATAGTAAAGACATTTAGAATGTTACAAAATATTTCTATTACTTTTGATTGATTTAATGCATCCTTGCTAAATAAAAGTATTATAAAATAGAAGACATACACTGATGATTCTTTATTTTCTTCTCAGATCTATAATATATTCCCTAGGTTAGTCAGTCTTTTTCCCGGTAAACACCATCAGCTGTTTAAAGACCTAGAAGAGGCCAGAGAGTATTGCAAGCGTGAGGCACATGCTCGGATGAATATTCTGGATTCCTCCTGCCCACAGGACTTCATTGAGGCCTTTGTGTTAAAAATGAAAGAGGTAAATAATTCAGAGAAATGGCATTTAAAACAGTTCATATATAGCTATGGTCCTCAATACATTTACTTACACCCTCTGGTGGTGAAACTATGACATGATATCAATTCCAGATAACTTCCTTCATTTACAAGTTTTAGAATTGGTACATCCCAGCAGTTAGTTTTATTATGCATAATATTCATTTTCATATTTACCTTCATTCTCTTTTGCAGGAGAAAGACAAGCCTAACACAGAATATCATTTTGACAACTTGGTTTCTGTAGTATGGAACATGTTCAGTGCTGGAACAGAAACCACTTCGTCCACCGTCAGACAAGCTTTGCTTCTGATGATGAAGCACCCAGACATTCAAGGTGAGATCAAACAAATATCTTCTCTTTCAAAGCATCAAGTACAATCCTGTCTGTTTTTACTTTGACTTGTTCTGTGCAGAGCGTGTTCAGAGGGAACTTGATGAGGTTGTAGGACAGGACCGTTGGCCCTCAGTAGAGGACAGACAAAACCTGCCGTATACAGATGCTGTAATCCACGAGATTCAACGCAATATGGATCTCGCCCCCATCGCTCTCCCGCACAAGATGATGTGTGACACTGAATACAATGGTTATGTCATTCCTAAGGTATTCTTCTCATGTACAGTATTGATCTTTATTGATTAACTATGTATTATTATTTATGTCTGTCTATTTGTTATATAAACTTTTTTTTTTCTAGGGGGTCATGGTTTTCCCACTGCTATCCTCTGTGCTTATAGACCCGAAACTGTGGAAGAACCCAAATTGCTTTGATCCAGAGAACTTCCTGGATGCAGATGGCCGATTTCAGAAAAACGATGCATTTGTTGTATTTGGCATGGGTGCGTTTAGAACTTCATTGTGCATATTAGACCATGAAAATGTTGTGCTTTATATGAGAACTAACCCTTAGGGGTGGGCGATATACTGGTAGACATGATTAACCGGTAGAAATTTGTCAGCCAGTAGAGATTTTCGAGTATCATCTTTATTGCCGTTACATGCCCACATGACTTTGCTGTGCTATTTGGTCACAAAAACGTTTTAAGCATTGCGGTTTAAAGACAAGTGAATTTAAGGAATTAAAATGCAATCAGCTGTGAAAGAGAACTCATTTCACTATATGTGCGCACTGTCAGAGAGGTGCGTGCACGTGAGCGCGGGAATATTAAACAGTTATTTTTGCCACTTTATAGGCCTTGAATGGTTAAATACACATTTTTATGTGTCAAAATGCCAGTATTTGCAAGTGTCCTCATAAACATAGTAATGTAGATCTTAAGTGAAAGCAAACAGCTGAGAAGGAAAACACATATACAGTATATTGGATATGGGCAGCTCTTAAAGTGACAGCAGTCTAATATTCCTGCTGTCTGTCATTCATGTTAATCAAACAACAAAAGAGAAACTCTCACTGCTTTTGACTAAATCACTTTTTTAACTTAATAAATATATTTAATTTATATATATATATATATATATATATATATATATATATATATATATATATAGATTATGGCCATATCGCCCACCCCTAGTAGAAGCCCATTTCAGCCATGGAATTAAAAAGATAATTGCAACTTTTTTTATTGCAATTCTGAGATAAAAGTCAGAATTTCAGAATATAAACAGAATTTTGTAAATTCTGACTTTTTCTTGCAATTCCAAGTTACATCTCACAATTCTGTTTTTGTTTCCAACACAGAATGAAAAAAGCAAAGTAATTGCGACTTTTTGTCCCATCATTTTTAATTTTGTTATTCAGTGGCCGAAACGGTACTCCATAGAAAACTGAGGTCAATGCTAAATAAATTTGTTTCTCACTGTGTTAATACCAGGACAAAAATAACCATGATAAATAAGTGATTCCTTTAAGGGCAAATCACAGATAATAAATCGGCTGATACATGGAGAATAATTTCTTCAAAAGATTTTTAAACTGACTTCTGTCTGTTCTCTTGACAGGCAAGCGTGCGTGTCTCGGTGAGGCTTTGGCTCGTATAGAGATCTTTATCTTCTTCACTTCCCTCCTTCAGCACTTCACCTTCAAAGCCACAGTGCCACCAGAGGAGCTCGACACAACACCAACAAATTGCAGTTTTGGCCGTATGCCCCGCTCCTATGAATGCTATGCCATTCCCAGGAAATAGAGGAACATGCCCACAAAATGAACAAAGAAAACATTCATCTTATTCTCATTTCAGTTTGATGCTTTAATGGAAATAAATATGTCCAAAATTAAATTATTGCACAAGTGTTTTTTTTTTTTTTGGCAAATACAACATTGATATTTAGCATACACGTTCCTGTCCTCAAGGAGTCTAGCCGGTTAACCCACTTTTAGCTGTGTGCGTGGATCTGAAACACAATATTAGGTGTCCTAACATGAAAGCTTATCAAGTTTGTGGAATGTATTGAATAACATAAATGACTATTTTAAACGTCAAACAATATTGGCACTTTTAACAACTTTTTAACATTTAAGTCTGCACAGTGCTTTTATTTTTTCACACTCGGGTGCCATTCACACAGAATTCATATTTGCACAAGATGCAGGGTAGTGCAATGAGAAAAAAGCCCACTAGTCTACAGATGCACTTACATTTTAAACTTTTTTCCCCATTTCACTGCCCTGCGTCTCACGTTTTAAACTCTGTTCTATGTGAACAGTACCTTATTCTGTAATATGTAGATGATTACTGGACAAAACATGAGTGAAAGATAAATGTGATAAATAACTATGTACTGTATGTTTAACAACATTGGCTTCATCAGAACTAGACAAACCTTACCACATTACAACAAAGACATCCTACCAATATTTTTGACAAATTCATGCATGACCACAAACTCTTAGCACCCGGTTAATGCCATTCAGCAATACAAATGTGATAAAGATTTCTTCAGGAGACGATCACAACTCTACAACACATCTGTGCAGTTCTCACTACATCCACTAGGTGGCTTAAACGGAGCCGTGGAATAACCTCAACCCTTTGTGAAACCACCTCCACTTGATGGATACAATTTAGATAAAACATAATATATTATCTAAATCACAGTGAAAGCTCAGGTACAATATAGATATCACTATTATTACTGCACTCTTCCATCCATGTTGACAGAAAAAGAATGTCCAGGTGAAATGAAGACGTACAGTGTAAGAATTGATCTCAGTCCTTAGTGAGTGGTTCAAAAATGAGGGCACACTCTGATTTAAAACTTCATAAAGTTTTGGAAACAAACAGTTTCTATGTTTAATAGTGTTGTTACTGTTGCCTGTTAACTAAAATACCTAGTAATCCTCTTTAAACTCTATTTTTGACATACAGTTCACAGTTGGGTTCTGTCATGGCACTAAATGAAAGGGGATTTGGCCATCGAGTGGAATGCAGAAGCATAAAGAAGGAATTAGATTTCCTGCTGTTTAAGAGAGCGCCTGGAGCACGCGTCCTGGTTGAGAGGGTTACATAAGAGCCATATAAAACCTTCATATTAGATATTTAACACCTCCAGAGGCGTAATATTAAATCAGGGTGAGGATGTGACAATGTCAGGGGAACATAAGTCTAGCACAGATTTGCTGTTCATGGACCAAAAAATAAAAAAATACTATAATAAATTATTGGTGCTTATACTGTGTGTACATACAGTCTCCCCAAAAAGTATTTGGGCTCTTAAACTGAAAAAAAATAATAATAATTTGAAACACTTTGCATTAAATAACAAAATATAATATGATATACTACCATTCAACATTTTTTCAAAGTTTCTTATGCTCACAGAGGCTGAATTTTTTATTCATAAATACAGTAAAAGCATTAAATTTGTAAAATATTTTCACAATTAAAATACCTGTTTCATATTTGAATATATTTTAAAAAGTAATTTATTCCTGTGATGGCAAAGCTGAATTTTCAGCATAATTACTCCAGTCTTCAGCGTCACATTATCCTTCAGAAATCATTCTAATATCCTAAATTTGGTGCTCATTTCTTATTATTATCTATGTTGAAAACTGTAGTTCTGCTTAATATTAGAAACTGTGCTTTTTCAACATGCTATAATGAACAGAAAGTTCAAAAGATAAGTATTTATTTAAAAACAGCAATCTTTTGTAACTTTGTAAAAGTATTTACTGTCACTTTTGATCAATTTAATGTATTCTTGCTGAATAAAAGTAGTAATTTCTTACAAATCTTACTGACCTAAAATTCTTAAATGGTAGTGGGTATGTGGCTTAAGGGTCCAAAAACATTTTGGTGTTAACATACTGATGGCTATATTTGGTGATTTTCCAGGCTAGGTGATGTTTGTGTGTCTTACCTGTAGACTTTAAACAGATAATCCTCATGCAATCAAAAATATAAATGACTTTGTGGTAAAGTAGACAGTCTTTGAGTTGATCCACAATGTTGGCACATAACAGAATGAATCTAGTGTCCAAAATGAGGTATAGTGGTAAACAAGAAAAACACAAATAAAGAGGGTTGCCAGGCGTAATGTGAGAAACGTGATGTAGTAATATCCTTTTGATAGTTAAAAACAATGAGACACTCCATGATATCTGGCTTTGTTTGTCCAGTCCACATGGTTCAACAGTAGCTCTCAGAAAACATCACTTCCCCCTCTCCGGTGCACTGGGGTAACGCTGGCACATCCAGCCCGTTCAGAACCTGCTTTCGGGCAGAGATGTAGCAGTACGCCTTGCCTTTCTTTGCTCCGGGATGGTAGTGATGCTGAACAGCCGGTTGGGTGGCTGTGGGCGTTGGGTCTGAGGACAGTTGGCTGCCACTGTCCAGAGGGCAGTCTGGAGAGCAGGCTTGGTCGTGGTGACACCGAGGACCTGCACCTCCCTGAGGGGTGTTGCTACCTGTATTACGTTGGTCCTCCAAAATGCTTATTCCCAATTTCCATCGCTGCCATTTCTTTTTGATTTCTGACTGTACCTAGAATCAAAGACAGGATATATACCAGGGTTATTATAAACTAAAATCATAATAAAACACATTCAATGCTTAAAATAAACATTAACTGAAATAAAATGTTAAACCAATAAAACATTTTTCATTTAGTTTGTTGAAGTACTAAAATAACTAAAGCTAAAACTAATAACTAAAACATAATATAAACTATATAGACAGATAGATTATTGTAATTTAAAATAACAGTTTTCTATAATTAATATACTTTAAAATATAATTTATTTCTGAGATTCAAATTCTGTGTATTTTCATCAGTCATCACAACAGCCATTTCTCCAGTCTTCAGTGTCACATGATCCTTCAGAAATTATTTATTATTGAAAACAGTTGTGTCACTTAAATACTTTTTCAGGACTCTTCGATTAATAAAAAGTATACAGCATTTATTCAAAATAGAAATATTTTCTAACAATAAAAGTCTTCACTATCACTTTATATCAATTCAACACATCCTTGCTGAATAAAAGTATTAATATATTTCAAAAAAAAAGAAAGAAAGAAAAAAATATACTGATCCCAAACTTTTGAACAGTACTGTATATTATTGCAAAAGACTCTATTTTAAATAAATGCCGTTCTTTTAAATATTTTATTCACCAAAGAATCTGGAAAAAAGTATTACAGGTTCCAAAAAATATTATGCACCACAACTGTTTCTATCATCGATAATAAATCAGCATATTAGAATGATTTCTGAAGGATCATGTGACACTGAAGACTGAAGTAATGGCAGTGTATATATACATAATAACAATTAAAATTATGTTTAAAATGATGTATATTTAAAAATAATTTAAATATACAAATATATACAATAGATTCCTCTTACCTCTTTATTGACAAAGCAGTATAATATGGCCACCAGAAAACCCTGTGGGGCAACAGGAACTATTATCTCAAAATGCATTAATCGTAAGGACATTCACAACATTCTAATAGTGCATGGTATACAAAAAAGTAAGTACACTGTATGAACTAGGCCATGTTGTGACACAGTCTGTCTCTCTTGATTCCCTTGTTGTACCTGAAAAGAATTGAAGAAGAGTTCAAAGAACAGGTTGACATTGCGAAGCACGCCCTCAGTCTGTTCCTCTGTCATCACAGCAAACACCACCTCATGAATCCCTAACAGCGGGATGAGGGTCAGCGTGGACTTGGCTAACCTGAGGGACCAAGAATATTAAAGACTCAGATTATTCAAAACACAATCCAGCACATTTCACCTCAAAATGTCATCAGCTTTTCTTTGAATCCCAATTTAATATCAGGTGAAGGGTTTATTTCTTTTTAGAAAAAGTATTTTTTATATTAATTCGTTCTTTCAGTTAAACAACAAAACAAAAAAAACTAAATCTTTTAGGGTTTTTAAAAGTTTTAAGGGAGATTTCACAGGCAGATTAAATGACAACAGTGAATCATGAATCTAACCGGCCTCTATCATTGTTACCAATGTATTGTCAGATTTCAATCCACATTTTATTCCATTACGCATAAACAGGATATAAGCTTGAAGGCTAGAAATATAGCCTCTGGTCAGAAAAAAAAATTGCTCCTTAAAATGCATGCTACCCTCAAGGCTGACATTTGAAGAAGAGGATGAAACATTTCCTTTAAAAACGGTTGAAACATCAAAAGCTTGCTAGGGCACTTTATGTGATACATTTCCATTTTATGTAACATGGATGAATTCATACATAGACATTTTGCAAACACCAACAGATTAAGTAAATCTGAAAAATAAACAGACTGATGATACTTATGAAAATAATGTAAATTAATTTGTTGAAAAAAGTCAAATTCTTACCTAAATTTATAATCTGTATATCTCATCTGATGTGCTTTTAATTTGGAGACGAGGATTTGAATAATCCTTAAAAATATGAAAAAGTTCACCTGCAAAACATGGTCATAATTCTTTTTCAATATAAATAGTTACACATAGAAAGTTCAGTGTTAAGACACACTAGACTTCTCATCCTGTGTAATGAAGGAAAATGCATAAATTATTCCAACCGAGTGTGACGGATCGGCAGCCACAATCATTTCAGAGTGCGCTAAAACAGTTCCTCAACACAATCCTCAAGAATGCTCCAGACTAATGAGTCATCCATGTATAATACATGAACGAGGGTATATTTAACTGGTTATTCATACGCTGCATTCCAGACGACTCGGAACTTGGAATTCTCCAATCTCTCACTCAAAAACATCCACTGGAACAAAGTCGGGGCAGATCCGCATTTTCGTTCCATTGGTTGCTTTCAAGTGGAAGTGGAAGAACTCCATGTTCTGAGTTATCTGTAAGCATATGTGAGTGACTATCAATACAATCAGAGAACAAATTCAAATTTAAGACAAATTGAGGTAATAACTCACTAAAATTGCCAAAAGGATTGGCGTTCGGATGATCCACCAATATGCCATATTTTCGTTGATCTCCCAGCACCTTGAGAAATGTGTAGGCACATTTGTAATGCTTAAGCAAAGCTGCTCTTAATCTTTAACCAAATGAAAGAAAGCTGTTGCATCAAGACTTTTGGCACGTCTTACCTGGTGTTCTCATATAGGTAACGAACAACTATCCAAGGCACCACAAAGAGCACAGGTGTTCCTGTTAGAAAAAAAAATAGATGAAATACAAAACAGCACAGCAAGATGAAAATATCTGTATTTAATTAAATATTTTACATGCTAATATTTTAATTGATTAAGTTTTACTTTACTTTCATTTTCATGACAATTGTTCCACAAAAAAAAAGCAAATTACACACCCCAGCCAATGAAGAGGTATACGCAGAAGTAGCTGTTCTCTGAGAAGACCATCAGCACCAGCAGGTTGTGAAGATATAGACCTTCTACCAGTAGCCAATAGTAGTTTGCCCCAACACAGTACTGCATCAGGACCTGAGCCACACGGCAGCCTGGCATCACCTGAGGGAGTTTAATGGAGGTTTACTCAGAGCTGGGGAGTAACTGATTATATGTAATCTGGATTGTGTAATCAGATTCCAAAAAACAAGTACTTGTAATTAGAGTATATACATTTTATAATGTGCATAATCAGATTACAGTTACTTTTTATGGATTACATGATTACATGTTATTCACAAAATGGCAGCAAATCATTCTTAATTTATTAAGAAAGCACCTCTCAAGCAATTAGATCATGTATGAAACAAAGGGATTCCCAAATGTTTTTTGACGTAATATTTACTTGAAATATATCTAATATTAAAATAATTTAACAACACATTTGCGTGTTTACAGTTCAATGTTGCTAAATAGTCAAATTGACATGCAGGTAAACAAATTAAATATTTATATTTTTTAGTGTTAAAGGGTTTAAAAAATGTATTTTACCTTTTTATGATTGAATTGATTATTAGCTTTTTATTAGCACAAACCCCCTGCATTTCTTACATTAAGACCAGTTTGGGAAACCCTGGTATAATGTAACGTTTAATGCATTTTAGTGGGTATGAAAAAAATTGAATATATTTTCTTTCTCTTTGCTATTTTTTATGTATTTATTTTTTTACTGTGTATCAATATGGTATGTTTAATGGTAAGTTTAAAACAAGTTAGATAAAAAGTAATCTAAAAGTAATTTTTTTTTTTACTAACTTAGTTTTCCTCATGTAATCTGTAATCAGTAACGGACTACAATTAGAAAGTAATCTACGCAGCTCTGGTTTTACTGTAACAAACCATGTAGTTTAATAGTTTTGCAGCAAGGGCGTTTCCTCCGAGGAGGCAAATTGGAAAATGATCCACATTACAAAGATAAAACAACACAAATATTATGATATGACATTAAAAAGTGTATAAATCACTTGTTTTTTAAAATGACACTGTCCAACAATAACACCAGCGTAAAAAGTTAAGACGAGAGGCAGCGTCTCTCTTGCCTCCTCTGAGCCCATTTATTAAAACTGCAAAATGTTGTCAACATTAAGTGTAACTTGAACATGAATTTACATTTGATTAAAAAAATAAAAAAAAAGCACTTCATAAAAGCACGCCATTGTATTTTTTGTGAAGTTTTGCAGAATACCCTCAAGTAAGTGTGTGTAGGAGTCGTCACTGTATTTCTGCTTACCTGGTCACTCAGAACGATCGAAACATCTTTGTTGTCCCTGAACTCAGGAGCGTCTTTCATGAGAAGTGCATCTCTCGTGAGGATTGACACAGCTCGCAGGATGAAAGAGGCAAATAGATTGGTGTGGATGTAATTACGTGTGCAACGGAGCTTCCTGCAATATTACAAAGACCACATTGAAACTGTAATTTTATTCATGGAGAGCTGAAACTGCAATTCTCCTGCTAAACTATTGACCTCATGTTAAAGTGTTAAAGGGGTCATCGGATGCCCGTTTTGCACAAGTTGATATGATTCTTTAGGGTCTTAATTAAAAGTCTATAACATGCTTTGTTTAAAATTTCTCAATGGTAGTGAAAAAACACCTTTTTTACCCTGTCAAAATCAGCTCTGTTTTCAGCAGCTTTAAATGCTAATGACTCTGCTGACCCCGCCCATCTCTTCCGTGGGGTGAGGAGCAGTACTGTTTACTTTAGCCGCGAAACTGGCTAACTAGTACGTTATTAGGAAAGGCAATTTGCAAAGATTCATTAAAAAACCCTTATACTCGCTTCTTCTGTAGGTGAGGTTGGATCACGAATGATTCGCACGAACATAGACACATTTAGGCAGATCGGGATCGGCGCATTCCCTTCAAAAACCAAAGTAACGTTAATCCTCTTCGTCTTCAGCGGTTCAGATGTCAGGAGTAAATGACGACTGCTATATTCATTATTACATCCAACAACAAAACACCTCAATCGCTTAATCGGAGACATCTTGTCTTCCCCTGCACCGGAGTCGACACAATGGCGGACAGCTCTCAGATCACTCAGGGCGGGTCTAAGGTAAGACGGTCTTGTCAATCAACTATCGTGGGGGGGGGACCCTGTACAGAACTACGTCATTCTGACAGGAATCTCAGAACAGCCTGATTTCAGAAAGGGGATTTAAAAATAGGGATTTTAAAAAAACACTGGGTGGATTTTTATCATTATAGGATGGATGTGTACACACACTTCCAACACACATTTATGTTCAAACAACTTGAAAAGTGAATTTTGCATCCGATGACCACTTTAAAGCACAAATGACTATACATCTTTAGGGAAATCACACATTCATTACTGCATACTGCATACTTGGGGCTGCACAATTAATTGAGACGAAATCTTAATTATGATATGGACTTGTGTGATCATCAAACCTTAAGATTCAGTGAATGAATTAGGCTAGGTATATTATGATATAATATGATTTTTGGAAAACTCATTTAGATCTACTGTGATGATTATTTCATTTTTTCTTCTGCATGCTATTTTCTACTCGTCTTTATGAAGAAAAGCTGTCACTCACCTGAATATGAGAAGTATAACAAGGGCAAAAGACAGGCTGGCCAGGGATAGAGAGTAACCAACTGTGTACATCACCCTGAAATAGGCCAAGATCATCATCTGATTCTCCTGTGAAGACAGCGAGCAAAAGAATAGCACTATACGGAGTCATTTTAATTCACGTGACTGCTCTGAAAGAAGAACCTTCTTAGACGTCTTGTGTGGGACATGAAGGCAAAGCTTCAGAGCCCCAAGTAATTCATTCATAGAGACTTTCAGAAATTTTTCTAACTCTGCCATACTGACAGCCATTGAAAGCCTCAGGCGAAGAGTAATGACAGCTTTATATTCATGGTTCACACTAGCGAGTAATAGCCTATAACTCTGGAAAATAACTCTGCGAGCAGGAGATAAAGTCTGCTGAGCCAATAAGACATGAGTGCAGAGCTCTGCCAATGACACTAGTGTGGCTGCTTTCCAAGTGCTTTGGTTCATGAAATTACAGAACTGCATAAAATTCATGCAGCTTGTTTCATATTTTACATAAATTATCTATACATCACAATCTAAATTGTTAACTTCATTTCTTTGCTTCTTTCAGTGAACATTTTTTTTGTCGTTTTGAACAATGGCATGAACTTGTGCCTGACAGGGCGCTGAAGATTTCAGATTTTAAGAAATGAGAATTGACTTTATATAATAATCTAAAAAGGCAGGAAGTTAAAACTGGAATTTGAATTTGAATTTGAACAACAAGAAGTGGAATTTACTGAACTGCAACTTGAATTCAACAAAGCCAAACAACTAATTTCAGTGTTTTAACATAACATGAATAATTACATAATTAACGTGACTGATTATGCCTAGTTATTTCACAGTTCGTAGATGTGTTTATCAACTGATTAGTCATATTTCTCTAAACTAAGCTCTCTAACGGTCAAAACAGCTAACATAGTTGAAAACAAATCTTTATTTTACCATACAGTATAAACCATACAGTTATTTTACATACAGTAAAAAAATATATAAAAATTGACTTTATTTGTCATATCCTTTTTTAAAAATGCTAAAAGGAAATTAATACTTTTATTCAGCAATATGCTTTAAATTGATAAAAAGTGAGTGTAAAGACATTTATAATCCTCCAAAGATTTCTACTTCAAACAAATGCTGTTCTTATGAACTGTCTATTCTTTTAAAAAATCCTGAAAAAATATATTATGATTTCCGCAAATATATATTAAGCAGAACAACTGTTTTCAACATTGATAATAATACAACATGTTTCTTAAGCAGCAAATCAGCATATTAATATGATTTCTGAAGGATCATGTAACACTGACAGGAAGAAATTAAATTTTAAAACATATAAATATAGAAAACAATTATTTCAGATTGCAATTATATTTCACGATATTAATGTTTTTGGTGAACAGAAAAAAAACACGTTTTGAAAACACTGAAAAATTGAAAATATTACATACATAGAAGAAAAATGCAATCTGCTAAAATATACTAGTGGTCTTCAGGACCACTGATAAACCATATACACACTCATTTTACACACCATTTAATGCTCTGTTTGGGGTCTCTTTACCTGATTCTCCTGGTTGTCATCTGCATTGCATTGTGAGTGGTCTCTCCATGTGCGGCTGTCGTTGACGGTGAGCCACTGTCCATCTGGACCACATTCCCGCGACACAAACCCATTACGCACTACAGAGGACAGTAACAGACAACAGCTCTTTGAGTTACTGCTTTCAAACATGTCTAATATTTGAGTCCACTATGAACCTTTTTATTAATTCAGTGCTGAAGGAACACAGTCACATAAACTATAACCAAAAGCATAATTCATAATGTGCTAACAAAAACACCATTATTGCTCATTCTTATGGTTAGCATGTTCTAAAAGAGTGCAACACTATCTGAAAAAAGGTTCAAAACTGTCACTGAAGCAGTATCCTTTCAAAATACTAATACTAAAAGTATTGTATTTAGTACTACTAATGCTAATACCAAAATATTACTATGCACACTTTAGGTACACATATGGACCTCTATATATGTACCATTTAGGGGTAAATAAGGTACAAATATGTACCTTTTAGCTTTTGTACCTTAGGGTACCACCTCAGTTTGTACCTTTTTTTCTGAGGGTATATGGTTATTACCTGGCAGAAAATAAAATGCCAATAAGTCAGAACAGCTTAGAAACTGCATATAAATGTCCTGACACCCACTTACAACACCCTAGGATTATACCAACAGGTTTTGCATGATTCATACAGAAAATCCCATAATTGGATTTAACATAAACATTAATTTAAGATAAACAAAGGTTTAAAAATTCTGTCATCATTTATTCACCTTCATGTTCGGTGCACATTGACTTCCATTGCATTTTTTGTCATACAATGAAAGTCAAGGGAAACCAAAATATCATCTTTTACGTTTCACGCAAGTAAATCTAAGTTTGGAATGGCACAAGAGTGAGTGATGCCAACATTTTTGGGTAGACTATTTCTTTAAGCTTTAAGATGTGATGAAATTAGTGAACTGCATGAAATGTGTAAAACATATTTTTATTTTTCCATGCCAATAGGCACTATTATTGGCAGCCATACCTTGATCATACCAAGGCAGATACCAGGGACACGGCACTTTCACAGTTGTGTTGGGAACTCCATCTGTCCAACAAGCGTACATATCAAACATGCTTTTGCAAACCAAACCTAATAGAGAAAATAGACTTAATGTGAATATGACACTGACCCACACAGGTTCACGAAGAGTTTGGTTCCAAAACGCAATAAACGCCATTTTTTAAAGAAAAATGATTTCTCGCTAAAATCAGTATTGTATCTAGTCGGTATTGAAAAGTCAATTTTTGAATTTACGCAAAATGTGATATCTGCTGTGTTATTCTGTCATGTTTTCTCCCTTTTTTTCAAAACCGCGACAAACGCCAGTCTCCCTTCTCTGCAGAATGCGATATATCCGCTCAGCCAATCACAGCGCACCATTCCACGCACTGTAAACGGTAACGGCGGCGCTTTGAATAAACCCGGCATCCTAGTTTTCCTCATCCAACCTACTTTGTGATCAACAAACAAAAACAAAAAATTAATAATTTTGACGGCATTGATGAACCTGTGGTGGTTTCTGCGGTGGGGAAGAAACGTAAGCCATCGAAATCTAATCATTTACGTGAGGAGATTAAGAAAATGAGGCACTCGGGAGGAGGAAAAATGCCGGCTGTTGCTTGTTCTCACACGACAGCATCAAACTTCTGTCACGCTGACACATTGACTTCAGGGGATCTTTTGAGAAACTTTCAATTGTTTTACTCGAAGTCGACGAAAACAGAGCAGGACCGAGCCATTTTGCAGCTGATCGCCGTCAAAAAAGTTCAGCGGCGACGTCCCAAGGTTGACAACAGCGATATGCAGAAGAATAGGGAGGTCACAAACGAATACCATTTGCTGACTGAAGATCATCCGACAAAGATTCCTGTCTGCAAGGCCACCTTTTGCAGCGTATTGGGTGAGTTTATTTTTTATTTATTAATTATACTATTCATACAGGACATTAATGACTTTAGACGTGTGCATCATTAAACGACACTATGTTGATGTGATTATATTTAGCCTAGGCTAACGACAGCTTAATTCAAAAACAACCACATCATTGGCTTTTCAATGTAGCCTGATATATAGGCTATATCATGCAGTGAATTAGGCACCACTACACTGGTGTGCTTTGATTTCAGCTTATTGATAGTTTTCGCTATAGTGATGCAGCGAAAGGGGGCGTTCCCTCCGCATGCGCCCGTCACTGAAAATTATCAATAGAAGCTTAGCCTACTATATCACATCCTGCACTTAGTTATCATCATAGTAACATTATTGTGAAGATGTAGGCATACGCCTATGCTGGCCATCAGCCCTGCAAGATGAGACATAAGCTTTTCTGTTGAATCTTTAATGTTTTATGTTTGATGCTAGTTTGTTTGCTTGTTAAAATATATGAAGTATTTAAATGAAGCAATGAATGAAGCAGAGAATGATTGAATGAATAAATAGGTAGATAAAAAAACATACATACATACACACATACACAAACACATACATACAAACAAATAAATGTCTTCTTTTTTTTTTTGTCATTGCAGGTATCAGCAAAGATCGTGTGTCCCGAGTGGCAAAGTATTATGCACTCAATGCTACAGCCAGAACAGAACACAGGGTTGGTGCTCGTAAGGTGGCTGAAAATGAGGCCAAGAAGCAGGTCGTGATGGATCACATCCAAACGTTTACGTGTAGGGCTAGTCATTATGGAAGAAGGGGAGCACCTGGCCGGAAATACCTACCCAGTGACCTCAGTGTGAAGAGAATGCACGAGCTATTCGACCAGCAAAATCATGATTTAGTCAGCTACTCCCTGTATTATACTGTTTTTCGACAGCACTTCAACCTTGGATTTGGGCATCCTGCCACAGATGCCTGTTCTTCATGTACCAGGTTTCAACTGAGAGTTAAAGACCCCAGGTTAACTGAAGAAGAGAAACGCAGTGAGTCCGCATCCTACATTTTACACAGGAGACGAGCACGGGTGTTCTATGATTTGCTGGGGAAGGTAGATCATGATTCAGTGACTCTTTGCTTTGACATGATGCAGAATTTGACACTCCCTAGAACCCCCATTGGTCAGGCATACTATTCCAGACAGCTGCATTTGTATGTCTTTGGTGTTGTTATTCACCATGGAAAGGGCAGTAAGCAAGCAGTGGATGATGTTCATCTGTACACATGGATGGAGCATGAGAATAGAAAAGGTAGCAACATGACTGCTTCAGCTCCAGACCACTGTTTACGTCAACAGTTGAGTGGTGTTGTTCACCGCACTCAAAGGCTGCGATTGTTCAGCGATTCTTGTTTCGGTCAAAACAAAAACATAAATCTTCTGTCCATGCTGTTTGCCTTGATGAAGGAGGCATTTCCTAGGATTAGTGCTGAGTATGTGTTTCCTATAAGGGGGCACAGTTTTCTGCCCGTGGACCGTGTATTTGGAAGGATTGAGCAACAGGTTTGAAAGAAGGATACCATTCTTATGCCGGAGGAATATTACGAAATTTTGCGCAACCATGGAAATGTTCACATCTACGGGCAACACTGGAAGGCTTATGATTTCAAGGCGGAAACACAGGTTTTTGTAAAGGCACAGAAGTCATTTAAGCTAAGTGATGCAAGAATGCTGGAATTGAGGAACGACAAACTGGGATTCAAGGCTGTGTATAGCAGTGAATACTGCTATCACTCAATACTGAAGAGAGGAAAGAAGTGGGCAAACTTCAAGCCAAGTCAGCTTCCCAATGAAAGCACAGTGAAAGATGCAAAAAGGAAGGATGTGCTGAACTTGCTCTCTGAAATTGGTGTGAGTGCCAATGTGCGTGCCTTCTATGATAATGCACTCTCTCAGTCACAGACAAACGATGTTGACTTTGACAGTCATGAAGAGTAGCTGCCCATTGTGTCAGCCTTTTGAGAGTAACCATTCACTGATTTCTTAATGAATGATAAGTTGTTGAATGTTTTTACAAAGAAATATTGTTACATTAATGCAATGGATTTATAGTATGCACAAGACAATCAACTCAATACAACAAAGATGTCTTAAATATGAATGTAATTTTCTGTAGTCTAATACAAGAGGTGTCATGTGCAAATCAGTTTTCAATCTTCTTTACAGTTCTATTTTGCACAGTTTTACAAAGATATTATATTAATGCAGTGGATTTATAGTATGCACAAGACAACAAATTCAGTGTGTTAAAAATTTATGTGATTTTGATTCATTGTTTAAAACTTGAAGCATAACTCGGGCATTATTCAACCCATAGCCCTGTTGAGCATGGTCACTGTGAGCTATTGATAGCTTTTACTTTACCTATCAATAACTCATGCTGACCTTGCTCAACAGGGCTATGGGTTGAATAAAATCTTAAAAAAATATTTTAGGCCTACAAGTGATATAAAATTGATACTATAATATGTGAATCTTTCTTCTTTACAGTGTTCTTAATATGACAAGGTAAGTGTTTTTATTAATGCCATTAAAGTTTTTGTTAATAGAGCATATAGCACTAGTCAACTGAATGAATGTAATGTGGCAAAGATGAATGGACTTTTGCAAGTTGAATAAAAGGGAAATGTCATTTTGGAATTTCTGTGGTCTAATGTGATAATGTTGTTCATGTTCTTGTTCATGATGAAATTTTATTTTATTGTTGTAATTAATTTATAGCATTAACAAGATAACCCGTTGAATTCATTTTGGGAGAGATGATTGAATGTATTTTTAGTCAAGTGCCAAGTTCAGAGGCTGTCATATGTGGATCAACTTACTTTATGTATTTTCAACAGTTTCAATATGAAAAATAACTTTTATCTTGATTAAATGGATTTATTGCATTTAAAAAAAAAACGTGTTATGGATTTATTGCATTTTGGGAAAAAAAAAAATCCTTTTTTATAATAAATCTTTGAAAATCAAAATCTGGATTTGAATTTTTAATGTAATTATAACCTAAAGATGCTATGTGAAAGTTTGAAACAGAAAATAGTGGTTTTCATCTTGCCACTTTCTTGGTAAAGAAAACACATTTTTACTCAAATTAATTCAAATGGATTTATAGCGTTTTGGAACCAAACTCTTCCTGTCAGAGCTTACATTATATATGAAATTGAATATCTAATTGTCAAATTCCATGTTAGAAGTGTAACGTTATCCTTATTGACACTCCTTAGGCAAGTAAGATTTATATTGCGAGAAAGATTCATGGCAAACATTTAGAGTGTGTTTACATCTCTTTATAGACATAGTAAATCTCAACTAGCTGTTTTCCGATGTTGATATAGAAACACACACACACAGATGGGATGAACTAAAGCCTACCTGAGGGGGTGGGTTGTGAGCTTATCTTCACGATGCACTCGTTCCGATACCTGTTCCATTCCTGCACTGTGTCCTTCACCGTCTTCCCACTCACACTCTGAAAGACACATATGACACCAGGTTACATCAATCTCAAAATGAAATCAAAATTGCCCTTATTTACTGCTTTGATACATGTTTCTGGTCTTACTGTCCAAAATTCATCACCCTACATGCAAGAAATTCTGACTAAGAAAAAATGGTTCTTTAAAGAACTGTTCACTGAAAGTTTCTTTGATGAACCAAAAAATGGTTGTTAAGGCATCGCTGCAAAAACACTCTTCTGCAACCTTTTTTGTTTATTACAATGAAAGACTGAAGCCTTCAAGTTCAAAAATGACACAAAAGCACTATAAAAGTAACATAAGTAATAGGTATTGCAGGTCATATGAGATCTTTATGTAAGCACACACACACAGACTTGCTGTCTTTTGCTGTAAAATGTATATGTTGATCAATACCTCAGCTCTGCACAGGACAGCTAGAGTGAGGAGGAAGATGGTGGAGGTGCTCTTCATCACTGAGACAGGTACCAAGGGCCATACATCTTAAAGCTGGGCCCTCGTCCAACCAGAACCAGGATAGGACATTCTTTCAGACTTACGTGCCACCAGCTGCACCCTTCAGGATCAAAACACAGCAGAGAATACTAAGAGAAACACAGATCTGACAGCTCGAAAAGAATTAACAACCAGATGGCTCCAAGCTCTTGAACCTGCTGTCTCTATCTGCCTATACTTTATGTGGCATTATTAAATCTTCTGCAATAAAACATTACACATGAAAGTTGTTGTCCATCTGACCCACACCTGCATTAACTTGACATAAAGGTTTGTCACTGTTTCCTTAGACATATACATATATAGTTCATTCTTTACATAATCCAAACAAGCATTTTGTCAGCCACTTCAGAAACACCAGACCTGTCAGTAAAGAGTAAAGGTCCTTGCACACTGAGTCTGAAATTTTCGTAAGCGTGTTTTTTTTTTCGTATTCATCAATCTTTCATATTAAAATACTTGCTAAGGATGCGAAAACGCAGGAAATCTAACCTGATACAATTTTTTTTATGACGGACGAAAGTTTCGGAGGCATTATGTAAACGTGATTGATACAACACGAGGTCGTATTTATTTTTTAAGAATTTCAGACTCAGTGTGCAAAGACCTTAATACAACTCAATATTTAAAAACATGAGTTATTTAATAAAATGCAATCTTGAACAAACCTCATTTTCATACATTTTTTTTCTTATTTTAGCATTTTAAGATTATATAATTAATGTAGAATTTAAAAATATCATAGAATATCCGACATTTATGGGCAATAACATGTTTTAATATTATTAATTATCAGACCATCCCTAAAATCTGTGAAATATGACATTGCGCAAACCAGAAGAACTAAATACACAGAGAAAATTCCCTTGAAATTCACAAAATACAGTGAATTAGAACATGAATTATGGATGAGGAAACCACAAAAGATTAGTAGTTTCTCTAAAAATAAATATGGCCTTTGTCAAAATTGGGTGACTGAGCTCTTCAGCAGACAACAAAATCCAGACACTGCTGCTAAATCTCAGCTCAATCGATCATGGTTCAAGGAGGAATGGTCAAGCGTGCTCAAAAGGAGGAAACATGCTTAATCGAGATGATGTAAATAAAGGAGTGTCCTGCTAAATCATGTATGATCAGGTTGGTGTTGAATAATTTAGTTGGTTTTGTGTTAAACAGGCTGGAAAGTGCTGAGGGTATAAACAAACCCACACGGTGGACTAAAAGAAGGAAATTCAGGAAGAGGACACCATGTAATCACTCTAATCACATTGTTAGGGGAATATAAACAGAGTTTACTTCTTCTTCCTCTTAAACTTCACCTGTATTTTCAATAATTAAATAAAAAGGGGAATACTTTGACCTTGAGCACAGTCTGTAAAGTCTTAATGCTTGAGTTGATAATTATGATTATATAATTAGTTATGTAGTTGGTTATATAAACATGAAAACTGGTAATATTTCCTAAAAGGTTTCCCTAAATAGGGGTACAATGAAGTAGTTTTGAACTGGTTTTGTTTCAGTACCTAAATGTTTGGATGCTGACCCAATTTAGTACCAAAATTATTAAAAAGCACAATCAAATATTGAAATTTATTATGCACATCTTTATACAAAACTATTAGCATCACATTAACAGAATAGATCAAAACAGACAATTTTAGTATGTAGATGTCTCTAAAATTTCAATAGTGTCATGCTTTTTGCATAAGGTGTTTGGCACAATTCATGATTAACCATGTTTGTTTTTTTGGGGAATTTTTTTTTTATGTTTTATTTTTTATGATGATGATGATTAGGGCAAGTGAGAGATGAATTTGTGCCAAAATACAGAAAATACAGAACAAAATACAAAACTTAAGGGAAGTGTTTTCTCCTCCCTACAAAATCTTTCATATTTTGCCTTATTGTTGCATTTTAATTTAATTGCATTTAGCATTGTTTTCCCCAGTCATCTATGACCCTAGGACTAGATTTATGAGACGGCATTCTGAGCATGTCATCAGCCTTTATTTATGTAATGATTGTGTTGTCATGCCACCATTAAATTTCTGGGCACATTTTTAAACAAATAATTTTGGGGAGTGCTGCATGATTATTAGATAGAGTTACGCAACAAATTAGCCATGAAGGCCAGAAACCAATTCTGCTATGTTTATATTGCATCACTTTAAAAGTTCTTTTGATTAATTCATCAAGTATACTTAACCCAGGGTATCCATTTGTGCCCCAGCCAAAAATATAATTACACCAAACCCTGGACACAGTCAAATGACTTTAAAATCACATCAGCTTGCCAACCCTTATGGCACACCAACCGACATTTCACAAGCAACCATTTAAGGATAAGAAAAGAGGTCATTAGACAATACATCTCTTAAAGGCAAGAGCATTCGCCTGCCAGTTAAGCTGGCAAGTGTGTTTTATTCCAGGCATATCAGTTTCCATAAGACAATCAACAGAACAACACTGCTCAGGCACAACATCACAGAGCTGCTGGAAAACAGTCATAATTTTGGTCAGACAAAGCAACTAGGCCACTGATTAACTGTACATCACAATATGAAAAAATAACAGAGAATGTAAGTAGACAGTGTAGTCATTTAGCAAATAAAAAGTCATTTAGTTCATTATTAATTTACTTACAGTACACTTAATACAGGCACAATCCTCCTGGAGTAACCTGGAGTAAAGTTGCTTAGTCAAAGTCTCAATGATGATATCTCATGACTCCTTGTGGGATTTAAACCAGCAACCATATTGCATCATATTCCACCCCACTTACATTACCGAAAACGTTGTCTGTCATGACTGAAATCATACAAATTAAAAAAGGTGATATTGTGAAATATTACATAAGTAGTCACCGTCAATTTGCCCAAATGTAAAATAGTTACAAACTGCCATGAGAGTGTGTTGGTAAGAACATAATACTTCCCAAATGTCCAAGTCTTCTATCCAAGATATTATGTGCCTCTTTTTTTACATCACAATTTGATTTATGCTCATAAAATTTGTAAATAATAGATTTCCTTTTCCAACTGTAATACTGCCTAACAAAGGCACTTACAAACTGACACAGAGAAAATGACTGTTTTTTTTTTATATGCACTTTTACTCTGAATCTGCATCTTGCCTTAGTTGAGCAGAAATCTCCATCTCACAAAATGTCAACGTCACTTTTAACTACAAAAACTACAGCTTTATTTTCAAGTCTCTCATTTTTAATGAGAAAATCATGAGTTGAATTCCTTTCTGGTACGTTTCTCCAAACCTAGTATTTGGTGGACATTCAGTGAACCGTGAAACACTGCAATATTCACCCAACATTCAACCCACCACGCTGCACAACCACTCTCTGACAACATCTGTTTCAAAACAATCATTAACACATCATCTGAAAATAGACAGTCTAGTTAGTTTCTATTTCTGGTAAAAGCAAATGCAAGATACTCCTGAGACCCACATCTGTAGGAACATTATAGTTGCTGTGGTCAGGATCAGCTTGGCATATCCCAAAGTAGTGAAAAACAAAACAAGATGATCAAAATAGCATCATTGTACGATCCAGGAATAAATCAAACACTGATGCCGGTATACAACGAGAAGGCTGTGAACATAAATATTTAAAGACAACCAAAAAAAGCAAGGGGTGTAAAACCCTTTGGCACTTGAAAACAGGGTGCATAATCAAATAGGACAGTGCTTTCTTCAGATCTTACGGCATATTTCTGTCTTTCCGGGAACTGCAACAGACAATTCTGCAAGCCAAATCACAGATACCGTTTCTTTCATTGCATCTGTAATTGTTTCCTCTAAGTGTTTTAAATCAAGCATGTAAAGCTGGCAGACAAAACTACTGTATGCATGCCCTAATGAACAACCAGTGATGATTTGAGAGACTAAAATCTTGACTGTTTGATCATAAAGGACTCAAGGATTTTATTAGCTGCTTTCACTTTAAAGCAGAAAGTGTTCACATGAACACACACACGGTCCTATTAACTATAATGATTATGATGAAGTGGGGAATAACATTTCTGTGTATTTTTCTGCCCCTGCTGTGATGCCAAGGCCATCTCCTTTAACACTCAGCTCATATAAATGGGTTCATATTTGCACACAAACAGTGCCAGGAATTACTTCAGTAGGAGAGGAGAATATATTATTAACATGAAGCATAAAAAGTTTCTTTTTCAAATCAATAAAGCTGGGTTAGCTTGTTTATAAATATCTCAGACTTTCAACAAATCATAATTTCCCACCTCAGTATTGCAATTAGTGCATTGTGTTTATATATTATTTCTTGTTACTAACCCTAATCATAAATTTATTTTCAGTCACTCATATAAACTTTATGTTATAATTCACACATAATTTTAAATTCATATTTTGAAAATATAGTAAAAATGAAAGTAAAAATTGCAAATGCAAGCATGATATTTAAATACAACTAAACAAAAACTTAGGCAGAGATTTTTTTTCTATTTAACACAATGCACTTAAATGTATGGTGATGAATTCTGTACATTTTTTTTTTTTTTTTTGTACAATAAAACTAAGTTCGGTATCTCTGATTTTTCAGTTAATTACATATAAATAGTTAGTCAGGAGAAAGAGATGACAGCATTTTCTGAGAAACAGCCTAGAATAGGAATAACTGTCATGCATGAGCCCAAAATGCCAGTAATAATGTAATTAAATACTAAAGAGGAAGAAGGTCATCTGATTCCTTTGTCCTTTTTTTTTTTTTAGTGACTGTCTATCACATTACAATTTAGATCAATTCTAACCCTGGTCATGCTCCTCTTACATAACTTAAAAAATAGCTTCACAAACATCAACAACAATATGTTTCACCAGGCTATTTAAAAGATTTGACATGTTATAAAATGGTAAGTTGTGTAGGTCATTTATAATGTTGACATTTTAATAGCATATTTTACTGTAGCCTAATAATAACACAAGTATGTCTTCCTCAGCTTTTCAGGGTTATCAAAAACCACTGTGCTATGGTTGAGATTGCACTAAATATTACTATGGTGAAAATTTGAGAAGGTGATTTTTATTTCTATTTAGGCTACCACACACTGTGGTCCATCGTTCCCTTGACATATTACACGCGTATTAAAATACACTTTAAATATTCTGTCTAAGGATAGAACTAGCGCTGGCCAGACAGTATGAGAAAAGTCTTGAGATCCGCTGTTGAGACATGTTGTGTTTTCTCAAGACTACCACGCGCTTTCCTTTCATTGGCACGCCGTTAATTAATTTCAAGCTCTGTGAAACGAGTTCAATCTGACTTTAATGCGCGCAACGGTTAATTTACATAAAGCTATAAAAAAAAAATATGTTAATAACAAATGTAGCCTAAACAGCATTTAAAAGGCTGCGCGTGACTAACAACTCCCTTTAGCCGCGACTTAGCACATCATCTCGTACCTATTAGGCTATATAAACATCTTTGATTATGGATATAACCATTTCAAACATTCTTGCATAGTAAGTCTGTTTCTATTAGCTGAGATGTTATTTACTGGTTCCCATCGAGATCAAGAGCACATTTAGTCAAAACGCCGAGCAATGGAAGTTCTTCTGAGATTATTAATAATTCATACTAAATACCACAACACAGACAGTATTAGACTCTTAAAAACTTGTCACGTCAAGCATATGGACAATCTAAATTAATTTGCAAGTGAAACGCATGTCGGTTATGAACCATATGCATAACAGCATGAGAAATACAATTTACGCATATGAAGAGATTATCATATTTTGTCACTTAAAGGTGAAAATCAGAATCGCATTAAATAGCTACAAGCATATAACAGGTATAGTGACACACATAACACAAATCAGAATTTCACTAATATATTAAATATTCACCGTCCTACCGTTCAGAGTAACATGTTCTTGAGTAACGTTAGCAAGAAATGTTCTGTGAATTCCTTTGGTCGTGTTGAAAGGTGCTGTAAGCCCTCAGTAAATGAGAAAAGTTGTTTCGCTCGGCTTCTCGGCAAAATGAATCATTCTGTAAATCCAAAGTCGGAAGAAATTAATCTGCGCTTCCACGCGTCCATCAACATAGACAGTCCGTGAGCGCGCGTTACCTATAACACGGTGTGAGACAGAAGGATGTTCTTGTCCTTTAAAGGGGCAGGAGCCAAAATTGCGTCACACTTCATGAGAATTGGAACCTTTATTTTACACCATGAGCTAAATCGATAACTCCTGGGAAATTAAACCGAGTTAATGAAATAAAAACATAAATGAAACAAAGACATGGATAAAAATGCGTTGGCTGGAAAATGTTGCTGGTGTTGAAATGCTTGTTTGTATTGTTATAAAACTTTCCTCACATGGGCTGAGCCCATGCTTGTTCATCATGCCAAAAATAGGCAATCATCTCTCATCAGCTATCAATAGCAGCATTACCATTCTGCATTTGCAAAACCTACAAAGCAGGAACAATATTATTTAGGCTATTCAGCCTTCCAGAATAGCAATTATGATAAACAAATCCGCACCCAACTTTTATTTTTTCACATATCTGGAACTAACATTCCATGTAAAAACTGCACTTGCATGGCTTGCATCCAAAAACAACCATAAACATTACTGTATGTTTGAAATACATCTGTAATTGTAAGCATTAAGACAAAAGGATAGATTACCAATACAGCGAGTATAAAAACACATTTACTTTAGTCTGGCAGAAAGTGATCACAAGTCTTGTAGTACAGGTTTGATGTCATTTAACAATTAACAAAATGTTAGCCCAGTGTTAATATTTAGCCTTTGTATTCATGTAAATCACAAATGACCCACTTTTCACCAGGCTAAATGTACATTTGCAACTGAAAATCTGCAGTGGGATTCACTGTTAATGCATAGTGCAATTACTGGTAAATTTTGGGATGAATGTGTCATCTAATTTTACTTTCTTTTAAACAGTATCAGTTGAGTCACTGTTGGTAGAGAAGGTTTGGCATTCCAACCTGTCTCCCTGCCTTAAACACAAGGGATTGTGTCTGCTTTTCACACCCAAATCAATGGCAGCAGTAAAGATGGGAGATTAAAACACATTAGTAAGCAGAGTAATATGAACCAAACCCAGAATGACTAAAATGAATATTTGCCAAGAGATAGAATGTACATCGGTATTAATAGTCCCAAATATAATTCATGCTAGTTGCCTTTTGAGATATACAACCATTGTTTAATATACTCTCTCTAATGACACATTCACAGAGTATAAGCACAGTTTCAATTCCTCCAGGTCAAGCTGAAGAATATAATTCACTGATTAGTTCAATCTAAGAAATGTTTATAGTGTAATTATTATTTTATACTAGGAAAAAGATGAAACTACCACTCCAATTAAGGAAAATGTATAAGATGATTATTCAAATCTACACAGACATAAGGAATAATTTGCTGCATGTGCCAGAGAAATCAACGTCATGGACACAAAAATGTCTCTTCCTGACAGAGAGTGGGGTGCACACTTCCAAAATATTATGTAATCTACAAAGGGCCGTAGGTTGCATACTATTCTGGCTATATTAAAAAGGGTATAAAGAACTTGTGCACTAGAATCACTAGGGTAGAATGTGTTAGTTTTGCCTAGACAGTCAAAGACTCCTGTCAGTCATAGTCTTTAGAATAACAATCAGATGCTCTATAATCTTCAAAGCAAAGGCTAAAGTCATTAATCAAAGACAGGAGAGAAACCCTGTCAAGAGTTTTAGCCTCAATAATTAACTTAATTTTAAATCTGAAATATAATTCATGCTCTCAAATGTTTTCAACCATTTCTGATTGTACCTGTTGGATGAAGACACTTTCCCCCACAAAGTATTACAGTTAAATCTACTTTGAAAACAACTGATTATCTAATATAAAAAGTATAGGTAAGTGACCTTGACATTCAGTATCACAGTCCTACTTTGATGTTTTTATCTGTTAATATTCTATGAAATTGAGTTTAGAGCACAAAGATTTACTGTACTTCATGAAGTTGTTAGAATGCTGTTCATTGACTTCAGCTCGGCATTCAACAAAATAATCCCACAACAGCTCATAAATAAACTAAACCTGCTGGGCCTTAACAATTCCCTCTGTAATTGGATCCTGGACTTTTTAACCTCAGACCTCAGTCAGTCCGTGTCGACCACAACACCTCGAGCACTACCACACTGAGCACAGGTGCCCCACAAGGCTGTGTGCTCAGCCCGCTGCTCTTCACGCTGCTGACCCACGACTGCACTGCCAAGTTCAGCTCCAACCACATCATCAAGTACGCTGATGACAAAACAGTGGTAGGTCTCTTTAGCAACAACGATGAAACGCACTACAGAGAGGAAGTGGCACAGCTGGCTGAATGGTGTGGCGCTAACAATCTGTCCCTCAATGTGGAGAAGACAAAGGAGGTTGTGTTGGACTTCAGGAGGAGGAACTCCATTGACCACCCCCCACTGACCATCGACAGCTCGACTTTGGAGAGAGTCAGCAGCACTAAATTCCTGGGGGTGCACATCACGGAGGATCTCACCTGGACCACCAACACCATGTCACTCTCCAAGAAGGCAGCGCCTACACTTTCTCCGCCGGCTGAAAAGAGCAAGTCTCCCACCACCCATCCTCACCACATTCTACAGGGGCACCATTGAGAGTGTGCTGACCAGCTGCATCACTGTCTGGTACGGGAACTGCAGTGCTGCTGACCGCAAGACCCTCCAGCGGACAGTGAACACGGCTGCAAAGATCATCGGTGCCCCTCTTCCATCCATCCTGGACATTTTCCTTGCACGATGCTCCAGCAAAACCAACAGCATCGTGAAGGACCCCACCCACCCCTCCCACAGTCTCTTCCAGCTCCTACCATCAGGAAGACGGTACCGGAGCATCAGAGCCCGCTCCGCCAGGCTGCTCAACAGCTTTTTCCCCCAGGCTGTGAGAGCCCTGAACCCAAATCACCCCGCCCTCCTCTAAAAAACCCCATGCAAACCCCTGCCTCCTGAAACATGGACCCCCCCCCCCCCCCTCTCCAAACACCCCCCAACCTTACCACACCAAATAAAAAACTGTGAACTTTTTTGTGCAATTCAAGTGTGCTACACACAGGTGAGTGGGCCTGTACAAACCACCTGTAGTAACACACTCTCCTCTATGCGCACTAGACACTTTTTCACACACTGCTGTGTGTACACAATCCCACAAAAGATTCAGCAATATATGTATGTTTACATGCTCATGCACTACAAATCATCTTGTACTGTTCCCCAGCCAGCTGCTTGACCCACAATGCTTCTCTCTGCACATGTACAGTATTTATGTGAAGCATTCCTATAGTTTGTATAGTTTGTATTTTTTATCTTTAGTTGCATAGGGTAAACATTTATATATAGTAAACTTAGTCAAAATCTGTCAGTAGGTTAGTTGTGTATAGGTTTATAGTGTTTTACTTCATTGTTGTATGTCTGTATTTACGTAGCACCGTGGACCTGTGAGGCACGACATTTTGTTCCACTGTATGTCCCCACATGTAGCGGAATGACAATAAAGCTCAACTTGACTTGACTTGAAGGATTTTCATCATAGCTTTCATAAAAATTACAGCACCAACCTGAGTATAGCCTCCTAAAAGCTGCAATTATCAATAGATTTCATTACTTGTTCCATTTCAGTGACCACTCAATATGCAGAGAAATAGATTTCATTTAAATAAGCTGAATCATCAACTTGAGTTAGCCAGTTAGCTTAAAATCAATTCAGATAAGGTATAGTTTTTTACACTCTTAAAAATAAAGGTTCCAAAAGGGGGTTTTCACTGTAATGCCATAGAAGAAACAAGGTTTCATGAGTGTTAAAGAACCTTTATTTGCACACAAGTGCATACAAAATGTGCTGTGAAAAGTTACACAGCAACATTCAGCTTAAGTGAGCTCTGTAGATTCATTTTGCATATATTATTTTGTACAATGTGCTAAGACTCAAATGGGACAAACGGTTGAAGTTTTTGTACTTCAAGCAAAGTTAGATTGTGAACAAATATGACAAAGATGACTAAATCAATTTTAAAGTCACGGGTACAAGAACACAAAGGTTAATGAGTAATCCAGGATCTCAGGATCTTCAAATTATTTACTTTGTTTAATGTTAATCATGTTAAATGAAGAGTAAGAGTTGACAATTCTGGACAGCTCTAATGTGCATTTCTTTAAACATCTGCCCTGACTTAAACGAAGTGTTAGAATAACACACCAAAGAAGGTCAGATAAGTTTAAAGTGGCATGAGGTGAACAAATTTTCATTATTGAGTGAACAATTAACTTAGTAGTGTCCTAGAAATGTCAGAAGCAGCAAAGTGTAGGGTAAATAGACTGAATTCCCTGGGATAGGAGTGGACCAATTATTTATTGCTATCCATAAAACAGTGTATCGGCCTGGAGCAATTATTCACACAGCTCTGTGGTGGTGAAGCTCTGTGAAATGCACAAGGGCACGAGAACGAGTCACTGTTCCTGGCTGATTTAAGATGAGATGCCAGCTCATACCTGTAAATCTGTCACATTCAACGAGGATTTGTGCATATCTCTTGTACAGTATGCAGGCTAAATGATGACAATAACCTCATTGGCAGGGAGTTTTTCCTCATTCATATCCATTATTAAAATGAGCGACATTAGTGGAGCATGTTTATGCAGTAAACATCGAGCGCGAGGGCTGATGTGCTATCCTTTATCTGTATAGAAACAAACGACAGTCTTATGGATAAATGTTATTTGGAGTTCTTATCAGTCCACACTGGAAAGAGCAAAGGAAATACAGCAATACCCCAGAATTGTATCCTTGTCCAAAGGGAATGACAGCCATTGGCATATTTACAACATGTTTAGGAGCTATAAATGAAGATGAAACGCTGTTCTCAACGACTTAAGCATATTGATTCAAAGTAGGTGCGACACCAAGAAAAGAACCTTGTTTTCGGAGGAAAAACACCATAAATCTGCATTTTAAAGGATGAAGAAATGGACAATGCATGACAAGTGGCCTACTTATCATCAAAGGGAGTTTAGACAGCTACAAACACAAGGACATAATATTCTGTAGGTTCAGTAAAGATATAAAATATCATTAACAAAAATAACTTTAGGGTGAGTTGATGGTTACATATTTCATACACTGTACTGAATATGTTCCAAATTTGCTTAGAGAAATTTGTATAATGACAGCTCATAATGGTAATTGCCTACTTTTTAGTGGTCTTGGTTCTGGATGTATATTTCCATTTATTTTTTCATTAGGATTTCAAAATATTCTTCAATATAGTTAAATCAAATTTCTTAATCTACTTTAATAAATGTAGATCCAAGTCATTAACTAAAACAAGCAGCTCCAAGATAAATTATATTACAACCTGCATGAATGAATATGAATGAATAAACATGAAAATCAAGAAAAAAGACTTTGTGCTTAACATCTGTTTTGAAAGGTTTATAAACAGAATCATTAAAATCTATTTCTCAATGCAGAAAATGAATGGGATTGTTAGCTCTGGAACCCACATATTGTGCTATACAGACACAATCCATCAGAAAATAAACATGAGAAAAATCTATATATTTCCAAATATATGTTTGAGAGTGTAGAAGTTGGTGATGTTGGCAAAAGGCATGAGCTCCAGACACTGGTGCTTGTCTCCAAAAGTTGAAGTCTACTTTCCACTAGCTGACACTTTCTACTGAGGCTGCCAAGTAGCTGCAGAGCTTTGAGAGGAAATGAACTAACAAGATGAAAAAAAAATCTTCACAATAGGTGACAGTTGGTCTCAACAGCGGTAGCTTAATGATAAATATTCTAGCTTATGAACACATTCCAGACAGGTCTGTGATGACGGTGGCCATGTTGTGGTGATGTCTGTTGAGCACTGTTGATGAACCTTTTTCTAGTATTAAAAAAAAGAGGCAAGAATTGCAGAAAGTAAAGTACCAGAACTGTCTGTTCTGAGGCAAATCACTTTGTCAGATATTTGTGTAGAGTTTACTCTTTAAAAAAAAAAACTGCCTGAACTATGAGCACAAGAATTATGAAATTGTGTCATCTTGAGAGTTGTCATTTATTTCATTCAGACTAAATAAAGAACAAAGCAAACTGAAAGCGAAAAGATGAATGAGATGTTAAGAAACAATATTATTCCCCTTCACTTACTTGTATAATAAAAGTGATTCATAAATATTTTATTTACAATAAAGAGTGACTGCCCACTAATTTGTATAGACAGACAGACAGACAGATAGACAGATAGATAGATAGATAGACAGATAGATAGATAGATAGATAGATAGATAGATAGATAGATAGATAGATAGATAGATAGATAGATAGACAGATAGATAGATAGATGTGCACTGGGGTCATCAAAGGTTCAAATATTGTCTCTTGTGTTATATATAAAAAAATACATTAAAAAGACCTTGTTCTACCTCCAGTATGTTGTACAATCAACATGTCTACAGTGGCATTAGTTTAGCAGTTGAAAGCTTTAAGCCTGCTTAACATTAGTCAATCTTTACAAATACGCAACATTCCTCTTTTAGTCTTTGTAACTTTGAATTGCACTGTAATATCTTCCACTTATCCTCAGTATTCCTCTCTGAACTTACAACCGATTAACATTCGATGCAGTTAACATCAGGAGGAGTAGCATTTTCATTTCTGTTATGCTCTGAATAACTATGAATGCTTATATGTTAGTCAGATGAACATGATTGGAAAATAAATGAAGGCCATCTGAGTGTCTGGCCTTGTAGGTAACCCCAGAGAAATGCTGGAGGGAGAAATTTCACAACCGTTTAATTCCCCAAAGGTCGGCAGGTCAACCTGTAACAGTGTTTGTTTACCACAATTGAGCTCTTTATTGTATTACTGCTGGATTAAAATGAAATGAGCATTTAGAACTGCTCACATGACTCTACATAATGATGGGTTTAGCAACAAAATGAGATTCTGAACACAGTGCACGCTATTCAAGCATGAAGTTGTGGTCTGCACTGGAGCACGTCTAAGGAGAGCCATGAAAAAAATACATTTTCAGGTTACTTAAAAAGCGAAGCACAAAATATAAAATATATTTGCAGACAGCTGAGACTTTTATTAAACATTCTCTGATTAAATTAATCAGGTAGCCGTGTGTGCACATTCCTCTCATGTGACTGGCACCAGGTCTGACTAAAAAGGTAAAAATTTACTTTTACACGTGCTAGATAGGTGATTTCTAAGCTTATGTAACTTACATCACACCAAAGGTGTATTCCAGTAAGCAGTACTAACTTACTGCCACCTATACCCTGAACGCCCAGTTAATTAACCCTAAACTTGTCCAAGGTATGCCAGTTCCGAAACCGTGACTGTGAGTAAGTTGTCAACCCAAAGTATGCTCATAGTGAACACACCAGATATTCATAACAGAGCACTGAATCCATGAGTCACTAGAAATGTATGTTAAGAAGCGTGCTTTCTTTTTTCTTCTTCTTTTGCTGAATGGCAAATTACTCTTAATGTATATCGCTACCTGATTGGCAGTTGTACATTTTTTAAATCTTATTGTTTAATCTTTAATCAGTTTAATTAACGTGAACAAGAATTTTGTTATATCGTTTGTTAGAAGCTAATTCCGAACTAAAAAGAAAGATTATAGCGCAGCTTTGCACGTACAAAACATAAGATCAGCAAGTTTGTCATGATGACTTTGAGTCATTTTGAGTTATTTGACAAATGTTTTAGTTAGTTTATAGCTGAACAATTAATTTGAAATAAAATAAATCACCATTGCCTTGTGTAATTACTCAACTACAAAAGTCTGCAATAAAATGAAATCACAATATGAACAAAAATTGCTTTGATCAAAGACTTTGATTTTACTAACCTACAAAAACATAATAAAATAAGTTTTAGAAATTAGACCTTTCATTTGAACAGCATTTTCATAATATGCTTAAGCAAACAAGACAAGTTAATTCAACTGGGTGATAACTGTTGTTTTGATTATAAGGATAAAATGTAATTTTAGTAGTCAATCATCATAAAAGGAAACTTCCTCAAGCAAAAACTGACATTCGTTTAACCAAATCTAATTAAATCCTAGTGCTCTCAGTGGAGTGTCCTCTCCATTTTGTGATTCCTATATATTCCACAACATTTGTGCCACAGCCACAAAAGAATCTTTCATGGGTATAATTATTACAAACCACATTCTCTAATCGTTCTGTCCAGTACTTTAGTGCTCGTGAGGAATCAGATGTTCAGATAACGGCAATGAAACACGCAAACAAGTGTCAGAGTGAGTGATAAATCAGCCTCAGCTGGCTTCATTCTTAAAGATATCATGCAATAGAATAACAATAATAGAGCTTTATCTGAAATTGGGGGGAGGAGGTCAAAACACAAAGCTCCGTGTGTGCAGCAAATGAAATTGACAAATAACTATCCGGAGGTTTATCTCACTAATCAATAAAAATATTATACTTCATCCTCCAGGCAAGCATGCTGACTAAAAAGAGGAGCCCCATATAGACACTCAAAAAGACAAAGAGTGACTGTTTGTGTGTTTGAGGCAGATAATTTACATCCTGTGTTGGCATACTGGTAAACCATAATAATTGTTTGACATTTAACATGGGATGGAAAATAACAAGATGTGATGCACTGTTGTATGCAACTGAAATGATTCAGTTGTAAACAAAATGATTTACCTAAACTTCCTAAAAATGGTCTGACATCATACCAAATAAATAAAATTAAGTATAACAACAGAAAATGGTACTTTTGCAAACCATTAAAAGGAATTTTGTGCTCAATTGAAGCAAAACCCAAAAATCATCCAGGAACATGTCAGTGAGCTGATCTGACGAGTGTAGTTTGCCAGCACAGATTTACTGCATTCTTAATTCCATTACCTCAGTATCTGGCACCATTATACCTACAATCCACGCTAATAACATCAACTGACAGAAATGGGATTAAGTATAAATGACCTAAATATAAAATCAAAATGAAAACGCCATTTCAGTCAGAGTCTTTAAAAACATTCCTTCTAGTGATCGTGGCAACGGCTTTCATAACATTTAACTCGAAATCTTTGTTTTCTTTTATCAGCATTTTTTTTTTACATCAACACATGGCTGTTAACATCTGTTGGGAAATGCCAGCATGGATATACAGCTCTTCTTTTTTTAAAAAATCAATCTAATATTTGAATTGTAGATTTTAAAAGACCAATTTCTTTTGAATGCTGCCACTTATGATATATGGGCCTTTTTTTTTTGCAGCCTTGCTTTGAAAATCCAAGCACTGAATTTTCTTTTAAGGGGATATTGTAATGAGAATAAGATGGCATAGATACAAATATTGGTCACACCTAATTTTAAGGTCCAATTCTCCAATTGTGCCTCAATAACCTCCTAATTTGCTGCTTATTACTAGTTAGTAGTCATTTAGTTCAGGTATTGATTAGGGATGTAGAATATGATCATGCAGAATATGTGCTAATAAGTACTAATAAACAGCCAATACATTAATAATAGGCATGCTCATTAGCAACTTAGTAAGAATTGGTCCCTATATTAAAGCGTTACCCAAATATTTTGTGAAACGACATCACTGTTCACAATAATGCAAATAATCACAGGATGACAGGTCTTTTGAAAATCAGAAGAGGACATAAATCTTCTCAGACACCATCAACGTGTCTACTCTTCACACTTAAATGCAAAGAGGAACTCTTTCAGAGCCAAAGAAACCAGCATTTCACTCATGGGCCATCTGCTGGAGTAGTTCTGTGATGAGTGCAAGGCCAAACAGGTAAGAGCAAAGCTACTTGATTGCCAAGACATTCTTATCAATAGATGCAGGACATTTCTTGGCAGGGGAAGCTTTTAGATGCTCTTTCTTCTTCTGAAAGTGCAGCCCCTGACAATCACTTTTTCCTCTACATTCATCCATACATTTTTACTGACCCTCATGCTGTTCCAAACCTATATTCTTACTTTCTTCTCTATAATATATAAAATATATATTTTTGGTCATACAGTGGATGTCAGGAGGCCCAAATGTCATTTGTTTCCCGGTGTCCTTTGAAATATCTGTGAAAGAGTTTGTGGAAGAAAGAAATGCATAGAGCTGTAGAATGACATGAGGGCGAGTAAATGATGACAGAATTATCCCTTTAAGAAAAACATATCTACTGTATAATAGCTCAATCATTTTCCTGGATATCGAACTTTCTTCAACCTTGGTCCATGCAGGTTAAAATGGTGAACCTTGCATAATGAGGATGGAAACTAAATTGAGTTAAAGAGGGGTTACTAACTATCACAGGGACATACTCAATAGTCTTGTTCAGGCAGAGTTGCTCCAGGCAGAAACAGCTGTGTGGTTATGTCATGCTGCTAGTCATAAGAAAACACATTGGCAGACTGATAATTTTTGGGGCATTTCTTTTTGAGAGCAGGACAGCTGAACCTTCAGGCCTACCCCAGTCGGGACCTCCATGTGAAGTAACCCAACATTTGCGTCAAATGAAAATGGCTTCCAGGCTTGATAGGCCATGCGTCAAACGAATGGAATGTGACTGCCAAGATGTCAAAAATTTTAAGTTAGTAATGGGAATTGACGCAAAGGTGTTTAGGAGTATCTATTGTTTAGTAGGTCTGTTTGTTTACCATTATCATGGCAACAGTGATACTCACAAAGAACGTGTCCTGACAGGTGTATAGAAGCAGAAATTCTAAATAAAAAAAAAATAAGGATTTTTAAACTGTACTTCCTCATCAGCAGTTATTCATGCATCAAGAGTATTACTCATGCATTAAGATATTTTTACAGTATATGTGTAGGCAGTGTCATGTCTAGGTAGTGTTGACATGACAAAACAATTATAACTGATAAAATGATCGGCATGTATTGTCCAAACTAGTTTGTGTTGCATCTCAAGTGACATTTACAGTATTGATTGTGAGTCAACAATTAACCCATTGAAGTTCTGTCTACTACAGTACTGTAAGGCATTCCAAGTAATTACTGAATCTTGGCACATATTAGAATAAAAATACCAAAATCATTTCTGCTATAGTTCAGATTTCTACTTGCCAACATTTCAAATGACTTACAGAAATGTTTACATTTAAATGTTAATGAATTATTAAAAAACTTTTATTTAATATTTTAACCTTTTTTTTTACTTTAGCATCTTAAAATTATTTGATATACAGTGTATACATTTTTATATATTATACATTTTTAAAACTTTTTTTTTCATCAAATGTTAAGTTAACTTAAACAATAACATTTCCAATAATAGCTTTAAATTATATTGTTACCATAATTAAAAAGAAAACTCAGGCAATAAATTATTTTAATTGGACAAGTCCAAACTTGTTCCTGGAGGGCCACTGTCCTGCAGAGTTTAGCTCCAACCCTAATTAAACACACCTGAACCAGCTAATCAAGGTCTTATTAGGCATACTAGAAACTTCCAGACAGGTGTGCTGAGGCAAGTTGGAGCTAAACTCTGCAGGACAGTGGCCCTCCAGGATCGAGTTTGGACATCCCTTTTTTAAACCATACAATCAAACACAGTTGCTGGAAAATGATGGCATACAGGCGAAACATTACTGATTGGTTTGTCATTTTCAGCCCATTCTTACTGATGCTACCAATCACAAGACATTACTTAAATTTTTACAAAACCTTTATGTTAGCCAGGCAGATCATTTTATAACTTTATCTATCTATATTATTATACAAACAGTAAAACATAGACAGTGATGTCAGTCTGAGCCTGAAGACGGACAGTGATCCATTAATAATTGGGGCTGTGTAAGCTTTATATGGCTTACATACAGTGTGGTACAACTGACTCGGAACCACTGACTCACTTACACACCTTTTAATGTACAGTATTTCCTGGATGATACGCTGAAAAACAAATCCTCTAGTGTGCAATGCCAAAGAGACCTAACCAAACCACTTCTATTGAAAGTGTGATCAATTCATTAGTGAGTCATATAGAGTTTCAGACTTAAAGTATGCATATACAGTAATGTACTATTGGACTTGAACATTCTCTACTTATAATACCAACCAACTGATAAGATTCAACGTGTATTTCCTTAAGTCCAAATCATTTGCATATTCACTCTTCCACACATGGACCAACTACATTTTAAAGTTACAAACTTGGGAAGTGTATGACAAACAAAAGTAACTTCTATTGAAATATGACAACACAACAAATGTCTTTTGGAAATCTCAATTGGAGGATGTTTACATGGAGAAATGTGTAGTCTGGTTAATGTCAATCATGCATAATTAATTAAATCAAGCAATCAATCAATCTATTCTTGAGAGTTGAATGTAATGGACTGTGATGGCAAATTGCAAATTGCACTTCTTGCACCAGCCAAGCAACTGCCATTAATTTATAAGTTCAAATGGATGCCAACAGAGAACTGATTCCATGGGATGAAATATTAATTATTTGAATATCTTTACAACTGCTAAGACATATCACATTTTAAAAAATTAAATAAAAATCAAAGCACTCTATCTTTGTGTAGATAGTGTAATTATCTCTTTAAAGAAAATTATCCCTCTTAAAATTTTATTACAAACAAGTTTCCCAAGCCTTTGAAGTGCACATCAAATTATTAAGTATATCAAAGTGTAATTTGTGCTTTTTATTTCGCTTTGTCAAGATAATGTAGTACTTCGAGACTTAAGTTAGCATTTTTTTAATCCTTCAAATGCTGCAGTGTCTGCAGAGTGGGGCCTTTTAGTAGAATGAAGGAAAAATCTATAAAAATTCACAATTGTCTACAACCCAATTACAATTCTTTCTGCTCCATTCAACCATCCAATTGTGTATAATCAGAAAAACTCTGACCTTACACAGTGGCACACATAGAGCATTTGTTATTTGACATTTATATGAGAGTTCTGTTCTTTCTCCCCCTGGCACATTGCCAGTGAGGGATGAAATGAGAAGTGAATTGAGCAATGGTGCACATGCAAATAAACCCCAAACATCAAGTCAATACACCAGTTATCAATTTGCCTCAACTGCCAACCATAATGATGTCGCATAAGCACGACCCATGGAGCCATTAACAAACCACTGTTAACAATACCATGAATAAGGTGATAGAGCTGCTCAAAAACGGTCTAAGAATCAGTTGGCTTAAGTCACTTCATGATTAAATGGTAAAAAAAAAAGCATGTGAGCCTCACACACTGCAGAGACGGCCTTGTTTTGGCTTAATGAAAGGGAAAATTATAAACAAACACAAAGATGGCTGTTCTTTGGATTCTATCACATTGAATTCAGTGTCAATTGAATTCACAACTCACTGATGCAAAAATAAATAGTTGTTCAGTGATCAGGCAAAATAAGACAGGCCAACAAGAGCAAAAACATGAAGGTACAGAATGTGATAGACTGCAATGATGTAGGCTTGCTTGTTTACTCTCTGCAGCTCTATAAATAAAAATAATCACAAACAAACAAATAAGGATTTACTTTCCAAAGCCTGCAATATTGTTACTAAAGCTGTGAACTCATACCAGAAACACACTAAGTTTCTACACAGAATATATGAAAAATACAAGCAACCCAAACAAAGCTTAGAAATATGCAATAAATAGGCTATTTAACTATGCATATTAAAAATTACACATAGGCGTTTCTAGTCCACTGGTGCACTGACTCTAATAAAAATAAATAATAAAAAAAGTGTGCCCTTATTTTATTATGTGTTTGATTTTTACGTGTTTTGATACCGTATTTACCTGCAGTAGGAAGGAAGGGAGTAATTCACAGCAAGGGTTTTTCTTAATCGCTGGTTTGCAGGTTTGATTTCAATGGATTGTGGTGGGTGTCCCGTTGCATTAAGCGGTCGATTTGTTTTGTATTCTGAAGTTTGGAGTTTTGTTTTCAAACGATGCCGTGTCCACATTAATCACACTGAATTGCGATCCAATTCAAGCTATCATAACGAACACATTTCATGACATTGAACAGAATCAATAGAGTGATTCATTTGTGAATCAGACATTGCTAGTTCTGAATCTAAACACAAAATACTGGATACGCGACATGTTTGCTTAAATGTTATGAAGGCATGGTTCAAGACAAGTCGACATACGGTAATATCAGACAATGATTTATCGACAGTGTTGCCAACTAATTTTCAGGGGAAGTTGCTAAAGGAAGGTTGACTTGTTGTTAAAAGTTGCTAAATGACGTTGTGACGTCATTGCGTAATCACGACGCCAAATTGTGTCACTACATTAAATCTCAGCAAAAAAATATGTTATATGTCCATTTAGATTTGTTCGTAATATAAATGCATAATATATTAAAATGTAAATAACTATTTTATTAAATACATTGAATTTTTGAAAACGTACACATTTTTGAACGATTAGTTTTGTTTTGTTTAGCTAGTAAACTAGTAAAACTACACATTCTGAACAATTACAGTTTTAAGCAGTGTACTGGTAGTTAGTTAGTATGCTACACTCTAAGAAAACTCTGTAAAATAGGGCACAATCTACTATGTTATTATGAAGGAATTTTCCGTATTGATTTTTCCACAGTATTTTTTTTACCTGCATTTTTAATTACACATCGTATGTGTTTTCGGGTTACAGGGTTACAACGGATAATGGATAATGTCCTGGAAAATTACTAGTACCTTTTCCATTTTTCTAGAAATTTTTCTTACTACCCGATCAACAATTGCAAGTACAACTATAACAAAGTATCATAAATGAACAATTATTCAATTACTAAATTATTTATTATTATTATTATTATTATTAAATAAAAAAATTGCAAATAGCAGCTAGCTTAATTCACGTGATGTGTGTAATAGGCATCTTTGGTTTTCTCTTGTGTAATTTAGATAATAAATGTGTGCCTTTTTATCATTTGAGTCACTTATCAAAAGTTGCTAAAAGTTGCCAAATACAATTTAAAAATAGCTAAATTTGTTGGTGCTTTTGGAAGAAAAAGATGCTAGGGTAGTCTGTAAAGTTGCTAAATTTAGCAACAAAATTGCTAAATTGGCAACACTGTTTATGATAAGATTTGAGTGGTGTTCGTGCCTGCCAAGAGCGGTAAAATGGCTCTTTAAAAGAGATGGCGCCCTGCAGGGCAGGCCAATGAAAGGATTTGGAAAAATATATTTATCAATATGAGAATCAATATTTATATCAATATTTTTCCGCATTTAAATATTTTCCTCCTGTCTCCTTTTTATCATCACCACCTCGTAAAAGCAACATTTACGTTATTTTTATTTATTTATTTTGTTAGATTATAGTTAATCGCAACAGGGATGTTGTGGCGCTGGTGCTTTAACACGTTACGGGTAATATTCCCTGGCCAAATACAAAAACATTTGGAGCTTATGTTTTAATCATACCTAACTTACACCGCCATCTACTGTTAGAGAATAGAAAAACAGTTGCTTGACTGTCAAGGACATGGCACTTTATGACACCACCAGCAAATAAATTCCCAAGATAAATATCTCTATACCGGCTACACACGAAAATAATAATCTATTCATCTCTTTCATACCTGTGCACAATAGTCAGATATCTTTGTAGCCTTTGCCCTCAGGCCTTGCTAATTTGACTAACCTATCAAAATGTATACACATCATGCTGATGAAAGTGGTGACTGCATATTATGGGACTCCAAGAGTAAACATGCTCTCTTGTTCCCTCTGGGTAGCAGATCAGCGGTGAGGCTGTTGCTATAGAAACGCAGGCAGCACAGGTTGTCGTCGGTTGTTCGGTGGAAAGGTAGTGAGGGTTCACTCGTATGTCAGGAAAGTAGGAAGGTGGATCTGAGGAACGGTGATTTAAAAGAATAAAGGAATTGGTCAGAAGAAGGACATGTCGGAGCGAGTAGCTTCATGTGGGAACCTGTATGACACGAACACGCTTCTGCTTCGGTATTGCAACGGTAAGTTTGGCAGCGACTTGACTGGGCATTCATAATGAATGCGCTAGAGAGCCTCACGAGATGGTTTGTTTTCATTACGCAGGTCGATAACGTAAGCGAATTTTGTTTTTGATATTAATCAGTTTTCACATTAACATTCCAGCATTGTAATGTTATTGACGTGTCGTTGCGTGCGTCACTGCCTGCGAGGGCACAACAAAAGAAACTGTCTCAGTGTTGTCAGTGATGAATATATTTGTTTAAATTATGATCAGTTTTATATAGCCTACATGCAAATTTTATTTTCTCCCAAGGCATTTTCTTATCGCATATGTGCGGTTGGGATCAGTGTCAGGGTACAAGAATGGACATCTAATGTTACTCAGAAATTCAGGTTCATGTTATATATCCGAGCTACATGATTTCTCGTGTGTTTACATTTTTCATTCATTTTTTTCCTCATCTGGTGATACGCTTTGAGCCTCTTATCCTGATTCAGTTTGCTTCTCTGGGCCTTTGTTATTTGATTTCAGCTATGCATAAGGTTTTGGTGGAAAGAATGTACTGAGTTACTTATTTATTGTGACCCAGTCATCTTGTGCATAACATTACGCACCTATTAAAATGGATTAACCTGGTTTACAGTGTATCCGTAGTGATAAAGCTCAGTAGTAAACATCTTGTCTGTTGTCAGCATTATATTGAACTATTAATGCAAAGATTTTGATTTGAAATGGGATTGCAGTAAGATTTAATCATTAACAAACATTAACCAAAAGATTTTTATTTACAAAGCAGTTGTTCTCAGATAGCTTTGCAATAGGAGCCAGATTTTATGCATACTGTAAACAACAGCAGAAATGTGATTTACCTGTCTAAAACATTGTTCTGAATATTGCATTAGTATTAGCCAGTCTACCAACTGATGAATGTGGATCAAAATATCATAAAGTCTGTTTGGACACATGGCCTTTGACCTCAATGTCAAAAGATATGGATAAGATAAGATGTTTCTCCTCCCTTTTAGCAACAATAAGCCTATTGATTTTGCTATCCTAGTTTACTGATTATATGGTTAGTTGCATTTTATTATTCCCATTGAACATTTTTATCCCCTAGTGTTGAAGAACAGACTTGTAACTCATTTTTGGGTTGTGGTCCATTATTTGAGAACCACTGATATAAAATACATTTCAATATCTTCAAATATGTTATAAATATGTATCTTTATTTATACAGTATATATACAGCTGGTGCAAATATATAAGAAAATATTTAAAAAACACATAAAACTATATATATATATAAAAGACAGTTAAAATGCTTGAATATAATTTTGAATTTAATATCATACAATCAATCACTGAAGGTATTTTTAGCAAATTCAATATTATCACTATGGGATCCTCATGCTAACACCCATTGTGCACAGCTTGTTGTTGTTGTCACTTAGAAACGACTATTTCATCTTCGTTCTTGTGAATTACAGGTTCTCTCAAGGATAGGTATCAGTGTACATAGTGGTCATTGTTTGGGTTTTCCAGTAGGTCAATTTCTGTGACAGATGGTTTGGCTGGACGACAGATGGATGGTTAGACGGTATAGATGAGCCTGGCTCAGAGAGAGTGTCTGTCCGTGTTGTACAGTTGGATGGTTTCGACTGATATTAAACACTGGGTCTGCATATCTGAGGTCAGGCTATGATTTTAGCAATTCAGTTTGTACAGTAAAAATCCCTAATGTGAATCGTATTGATTAAGAAAATGAGCATGCGCCCTAGGGGTATAAAACAACAAGTTACAAATTGTCAAACGCATGTACACACTTCAGCGTCCCATTGGTGGAGAGGCTGGTCAGTGCACTTCCTGGTAGTGCCTGGCCGATGCATCAGACAGGTCTGGAGTCGAGCCAAAGCTCTCTCTCTCTGCCAACAGCACCACCAGCAGTTTTCTACCGCATAGGAGACGGGAATCAGCGTCCTGTTACAAACATCACCCTTCTCCTCTTTACACACAGCACTGAGTGGTAAAGGGGTGGGGGGAGGGGAGGAAGGGAGGTCCAGACACGGGATCAGCCATCCAGCAAGCCAAGGGGAAGGTGGGAGAAAGAAACCTTGGCCAGGGAGGCGTTTGGCACCTTTAGGAAACCCCTAGAGAGCTACAGAGGATCAGGCTGTCCGAGCGGGTGACTGACAGGTGGACATAGTACTGACTGGAATGGCAGGTAGGAGGGGAGTACAAGCAGAACGGGATGATGAATATTTCAACACGCTCGGTCACTGAGCATCCGGTTTCCTCCAGACTGCTTTTGTCTTCCAGCATCACTATTCAGCATTATCCTGCTTTCTTCTCACCTTCCACTTTTGCCTCCCATTTTTTTTTTCACTTTTATTATTTCAGTTAACGTGCTCACCACCTGCTGATGCTGCTTTACAGCTGTGATCTCCATGTGTTAGCGGTACAGGCACTAAGAGAGGTTTATTATATATGCACACTTAGCATGGAGCCCGTTGCATTGCCCTTGAGATTGAAACAGAGACTAGGAGCCCCTGTTTTATGTGAAATATTGAGGAGCTAAATTTGAAAAAAATAGGTGACAGAAAAATTCCTTTTAGTTTTGTTTATTGTGTATATTTATAAGTTGTATATTTAAATGAAACTCATTTGATGGCTTCCGCAGTGAATCAGCGTTGTTAGCATTGGAAACTTTGTCAATTGTTCGCTCAGGCTTTCAGTTTTTGTTTTCAAGTGATTTTAATGGATTGTTTGTGGTAAGAACACATTTTGATGGATAAAAATATTTAATCACAGATGTTTTGAACTTTTTGTTTTTGAACTACCATTTTTTTCAATTACTTACAACCAACTAGATCCCAGTGTTGTTCTAGTGGATGAATGAAGTGACAGGTGTCCTAGCAGGGTTAATGACTTAAATGTTGAAATATTGTAAATTAAAATGGACTTTCCACTTTAGGCTAATAGAAGTGACCTGGGGGCCCAGCAAACTTTCAAGGGACAGCAGGATGATTGAATGTAATATATTATTTTTAATAAAATTTACATATATTAATAGTAATAATAATATTATTGTAAATATTCTAGCTTAATTAAAAATGCTAAAAACAAGATGTTAACAGAATTTATATTTCTTTTTCTTTTTTTTACCTCACTCCTACTAAATAACTATTGCTTGTTATTTATTTATTTAAACCATACCGTTTTTACAATAACTGGAATCACAAAATTAATGGTAGGTAATAAATATATCAAAGATTCAAGTTTCTGATAAAAAAGTTTGAAAACAAGCAGCTTTGTCATAATTACAGAGGTACCAAAGGAAACATCATAATATCATACCTTATATACCTTATTTTGAGTGGCCTTTGATTATCGTGTTGGAATATGGGGGGCCTTTGAGTCAAAAAGGATTGAGCGCCACTGGTTTAAAGGGATAGTCATCATTTACTCACCCTCATGTCATTCCAAACCTGTATGACTTTTGTCTTTTGAGCACAAGAATATCTTTTTTTTTTATTCCACAGAAGAAAGAAAGTTATACAGATTTGGATAAACTCTACAAATTCAATTTTCTAACTATCTGTCTGTCTCTTTCAGATGATAATGTGTCAGCCGGGAGTGGGATGGAGACGGATGACCGTCTCTCTCACCTGGAGCAGAAGGTGCAGCTGCAGGAGGATGAGATTCACCTGCTGAAGGCGGCGCTGGCGGATGCTTTGAGAAGGCTGGGCTGCTGTGAGGAGATCACACAGGCCAGCAGCAAAAAAGGTGGACCTACTAAAGGTCAGTGCTTCATCATGGCCCTCTGCTTATTGCCAGTACATCTTTAGAGCCTAGAAAACTGCCAAATGGAAGATACTTTTTTCATCTAAAGCAACTTGTAATATTCTGACGGTATCCTTGTTCAGGGGTGCATTACTGATTGAAAACTATAAGATGTAACCTTTGTGTTAGCATCCTAGGTTCTTAACTATTAAGATAATTCAACCCTAAGAGCTACAGGGATGTATTGTAATGCATAATATAGTGGTTACATAAAAAGTTTCCATGTGGGAGGTGAAGATCATTTGCATGTGATCTCTGTTTCTTCCTTCCTGATTTAGTTCGGCAGATACTGCAAGCTCTGCCATCCAAGCCTCTGACAAATGGCTATGTGCAAACAAAACGCTTGAGTGGCTATCCTTCCTCTCCCTCCTCTCCGAAAAAGGAGGTGATGTCTATCAAAAGGTGGGAGTTATAAGCAAGATATATATCATATTTATTGCTCATTATTTTTCAAAAGCCATTTTATTAGAAGACATGCTGGTATCACATATGTTGAAAATATGTTCATTTTTTCCACACCAACAATATTAGTGCAGGATTACTTCTCTACCTCAAGGTGGTGATATTGAGTAAAAAAAGTACTTGGACCTTTTCGTTTACAGGATTGCTACATATAATGAAGTATCTGTATACTTTTACAGAAAAAAAGCTGGTTTCTTATGCATGTATGGTGAATTATTAATAGTTAATATAATAATTCATAATTAATATTAATAGTTTGTAATGTGATGTCTGTTGTGCTGTTTTAATACTTCTAGACTGACATAATCTTAAATAATATACTATGATTCTCCATATTTACTACAATGTCAGTATATACTGCAATACTACTTGGCGAAATAGTATACAATTATTATGAAATATTGTGAAAAATTATTACAATTTCAAATAAAAGTTTTGCATTTGAATATATTTTAAAATGCAATTGATTCCTGTGAAAGCAAAGCTGAATTTTCAGCAGCCAAGAATCATGTGAAGTGTCACATGATCCTTCAGAAATCATTCTGATATTCTGTTTTGATGTTCAAGAAACATTTCTTATTATTTTCCATGTGGAAAACAGTCATGCAGTTTTGTTCTTTACTTTGATGTCTTTCTTTCCTGGCCTCTGCATTGTGTCTCACTCATTCTTCTCCACCTCATGCTCTTGTCTCTGTGTGTCAGAAAGAGTATGTCCACAGAACGCCTGTCCACGGTGAAGAAGGAGATGGCAGACTCCCGCAGCAGAACCACCTCATCCAGCAGCTCAACATGTGGAAAGAGAGACAGGTACCTTTTCATTAAAATAAAGTGCATTAAACTCAACGATTGTTCTATACAAAGAGATAAAAGTTCAGTTCTTCTCCTTCCCTCTGAACCTTGAGACTAGTACAAGATGTCAATAGAGCTAAAATTAGATGCTACCTCAGTGTCTAATTAGATGACAGATCCAGACCTGTGGTCAGCAAGACACCAGAGACAGTGTGAGGGGGATGAGGTGGACCATCCATAGAAAACAGTTTATAAAATACCATTTTATACAATGTTATGAGCTAAATCGGCACCATGGATGTTATCATTGTCATTTTAATTTTATGAAATACATGTACAGTATACAAAATGTCAGGGAGCACCTTTGTTAGGTTCCCATTGTGTGTTCTGGTTCAAACATAGCTCTGACCATGTTTTACTGTTACAATACTGTTCAAAATATGAATTCAGTTAAAAAAAAAAGTGACAGTCAAGACATATATAATATTACAAAATTAGATTTCTATTTCAAATAGCTCAGTATTACATTTTTCTATTCATCAATTCATCCTGAAAAAAATGCATCATGTTTTCCACAAAAATATTAAGCAGCAACATTTTCAACATTGATAATATAAAGAAATGTTTCTTTAGCAGCAAATCAGTATATTAGAATGATTTCTGAAGGATCATGTGACACTGAAGACTGGAGAAATGGCTGCTGATAATTCATCTTTGCCATCATAGAAGTAAATTAATTTTAAATTGTGAAAATGTTTCATAATATTGCTTTTTACTGTTTTTTAATCAAATAAATGCAGCCATGGTTAGCATTAAAGACTCATAAGCATTAACAAAAATCATATCAACCCCAAACATTTGAGCATTTCTTAGTAAGAAAGATATTTTAACTATGTTCCTGTGGCTCAGTGGTAGAGCATTGCATTAGCAGCGCAAAAGGTTGTGGGTTCAATTCCCAGAGAACACACATACTGATAAAAAAATAAATATATAGCCTGAATGCACTGTAAGTCGCTTTGGATAAAAGCATCTGCTAAATGCATAAATGTAATATGTGCACTTGTGGATACTGCAAGAAAGCTTAGGAAGAATGTGATCAAATAGTAATGAATAATTTATGGTGTGTATACATGGATTTCCAGGAAGGAGGGTAAACACTGATGTTCAGGTTAGACATCTGTCAATAGAAGTGTTATTGACTGAGATCTTATCAGAGCTGTATAGCAACCACTGGAAAACTCCATTAAACAGAAATCCATTAACCATGTTACCACTTAATAGAGTGTTAAATTAAATTCAATATTTTTATATATTTTCATGTTTGAAAAAAATTATGTAAAATTCCATTTGAGTAGAAAAAATTCCAATAAGCCCAATAAGCCTTTGTTGTTATCACAAAGTACTACTTAATGAAAGCTTCAGTCTACGAAAGGGTTAAGTATCAGTTCCAACATGTTTCCCACCATGCACCTGCAGGATGTTTTTATGGCAGATTAGACACGTTAGAAATGTTTTATATATGGCATGATGATTGTTTGAGATTAAACTTTGTATGGTGCATGGCAACCGTGCGCCGTCACTTGGTTGACACACTCACCACTGAAACAGTCTCTTGACCACAGAGTGCTTCATATTACTGCATTGAAGCACAGGGGGGTGTGGTCACCTAAAAAGGGGCTGTCATGCACACTGAGGAAGTGTTAGCCATTGGTTAGCGAGGTCCATGTTCCTGCAGAGCTGAAGTTAACTCAAACAAGGAACTCAGTCTTTTGCTTGACGCTTCTGCAAATTCCAGCTTGCACTTAAACGGAATAACGGGACAAACAACATGAAGAGGTCAACCAGGTAAAACTGAAGTTCTTGTTGAGCGCTTTAAGGTCTTCAAAAGAAAAACTTTTGGTAGTTTTAGGGTGAGGCTGATAATAGAATGCTTTCAGCTTCCCACAACAAAGCAAACATAGGTAGGCAAACAAGAATATTCTCAGCATCATGGCTTCTGTCGATAAACAAAGTGAACACACCTGGGCTGAGTTTGTGTTTTAACTTCCCAAATGGGAACAATAGATTTTAAAAGCGTAGATGTCTAGAATTGAACAGCATTTTGCATACAGATTTTAATTTGCTGTTGCAAGGCTTCACTTTTTTATATTTTATGCAACATTTTGTGAGTCACTTAACAAAAATGTGCATGTTTTCCATCTGGCTTTGATTATCATGAACATGAAAGCTATCCATTCAACTTCCATTCACGTTGAAGATATGTTACATATAATGCATGAGTTTACTAATTGTTTTAGTGCAATTTGAGACAGATATTGATCGTTTTTGCCGCTAGGTTGCATGTATTAAACATGGAACCCACCCACTGCCACACACACACAGCTTTAAAGGCAAATTAGAGTGAGTGCTTTACTGCAGGGAAGAAAATGGTTTGAAGGACATCATGTCCAGAGAACTTCCTTTTAGGGAATCTCTTTCTTAGTAATTCAATATAATCCATAGAGATTCTTTGCATGCATATCTTGTGCAGTGTTTTTAATGTATAAAAGACATGAAATGTCAAATTGGAACACGTCATCAATGCTGTGTGCGGTATGGATGGGTGTGTGCATAGTCTGTGCATTAGTATAAGGCTTCTTTGTGGTCAAGTACATTAGTGGCACATGCTTACAGCATCATATTGAGTTATGGTTGCTACACAGCCTAGAGTGATTACTGGTAAAATTGATTTTTCCAGTATGTGCTAATGAGAAAATGGCTTTGTTGCCAGGTCAGCTGCCATTTTGTGTGCCATCATCTTAAATCAGGTGTGTGGAGTCCTGAAATGTTCCTAAAATTCCATTTATAAATAGAAATACATTTCTATATACAATAAGCATGATGTTGGTTGTAAACATGGTTCAAAATGAACACCCACTAAGTCCAAATGAGAGTAAAAAGTGGCATAATTCATGGTTTAAACTGAATTGTGAAGGCACATGTATACTCCAAATCAAACCATTAAGAAAATATTTTGCCTGTTTTGTTTGAATATTTACCTAAAATTTCTGTTTCCAGATCTCAATATGGTGATCATATGAAAAGTATTCCTCACATTTAGCCATTTACATATAGATGGAAAAAATGATGAACAAAATAATAGGTCTTTTGTTACAGATTTTACAGAGAGATGGACAGTTAATTTGATACATGATTCTGCAAATAACACTGTTTGCCCAATAAAAATGCAAGGAAAATCATCTTAGTAATATTTAGTAATATTATATACTGTATATATATGTATACAACATTATAAATATATATCTGGCATTATATATATATATGGCAGTATTGTATAATTTTGTCTGCACCACTCTGAAAAGGGGTTATTAGAGATGAGGCCTGCTTTAGTTCAAGCTTTTCTTTAATGAAGTGTTTGGATGGTTTCTGCAGGACCGCATGGACACAAACAGATCATTGTGGGAGCATTTCTATTCATCTGCACCCACGATCCTTCTGTCTTCCCTTTACATAACATCTCATTTTGCCCTATAGATAGGTCCAGCCAGAGACACTGATGGCTGTCAATTCTAATCCCCATGTGGATAGTCGAGTCCTACAAACCTATTCCAGCAAATAGTTCTGGATTGATGGGTCTAATTTATTGCATCTTGCTGTCTGAGACAGGCTGTCAATCATGAGTCATGCATCAGCAAACAGGAAGTGGAAAACTGTGTGGTTAGGAAAGGCAGTTACAAAATGCACGCACAATCAGACACAAACAGAACATTCTTTTCTTTTCCTTTTTTTTTTAAATTGAAGCCTCCTGTGTATAGCAGTTTTGTCGATGTTTGTTTTCAATGCAAAATCCCCTCCAGTGCTGGAACCTCCCCAAAATCTGTTTAGTCATGTAAACAGGCTCTGAAACTGCCTGTACTAAAGTTGAAAGCAGTTTTGGGCGACCCTCTGATCCTGTCACTTTAACTCTGTGTTCTCTCCATCACACAGAGCTCTGTGAGAGTCCACATAAAAGCTGGGTCAGGATTAATGGATGAGCTCAATGAATTAGTCATCCTCTCACAAAGCACAGGTCAAAGACAGCAAACAAAACTTTTCAGAAATGTTTTTTAGAAAGTTTGTGTTTAACTTATGGGGCCTTTTTGTCTGGCTTGTAGTCTTTGAAGGAATGAATAAATGGCAGACATCTCTCTCCTTGTTCTTTCAGCAAAACCAAAGAGTGCACCCTCAATGCTGGTAAGGTTTTGTCTATTTGTTTTTTTTTTCAAAGTAATATAATTTAATTAAAACAAGCTCAGAGCTCAGTATCAATAGATGTTTGGTTTTTGGTCTTTTGCCTTTAGTGCTTTGAGACCACCAAGAACAAACAATCAACTACTTAACAATACACTAGCAACTGAATACTAGTGCTGTCAATAAAACACTGCAATATAAATATCAGATGAAAAACTTAAAACTGATATGCTGCCTTAGCAACTAACTAATGTAAAAAGTTCAAGTTGAAATACACTTACTAAAACTAAAAAAAAAGCACATAAAATTACTAAAACTTAAAGATAATTCAAAATATTAATAAATACTATACTAGTATATAAATAAAATTAAAATAGCACTTGTACATATGAACCATGGCAGTAAGTTTTGCAGTAAACATGATTGTTTAGTTTTTTATTCAATTGCAGTTTCCTTTTCCATTTGAGGAAATGCATATTTTTTTATATCTATATGTATGTAATATTTGTTAATCTGTGTTTAACTAGAGACACTGAGCCCTATGTTATAGGAAATGACCCTTATAAATTAGCCTGACTGGATCGCATTATCCTCTGCATTACAGCTAAAAACCATTTTGGATGGCCATAATGCCTCCAGTCAGTCTCGTGTTGTAATGGGTATCTAAATGAACACAGTTCTGTCAGTAGGGCCTGGATAATTTGACAAATCATCCCTAACAATACATTACAGTACATTACTGCTCGTTTCTGTCTGGCCACTCACGTTTTGCTCCTCTTGAACAGATGATGGTTACGTGAGGATGTTCATACGTGGACGTCCAATCACCATGCATATTCCAGACCAGCTGAGGGAAAGCTACAGCCTTGACCACAAGGTGGCGCTGCCAGAGCGCAAGTTAAAACTTCAGTGGGTGTATCCTTATGGTGACATATCATGAAAATCAGACTTTTTCTGTTTAAGTGCTATAATCGGGTCCCTGGTGCATTTACCAACCTAGAAAACTGTTTTTGTAACTGATGTGTGTTTTTAACATAAACTTATATTTGGCAGTTTAAGCGCAAAAAGACACAAAAGAACTTTAGTACTCACATGCCATGTGACAGCCGCTTTCTGTGCGAGTGCTTCAGATGTGTGCGCTCAAAAAAATGTATATCAGAAGTTTAAACTAATACGATAGACATAATAATCCAAACCAAACAGATGTTTTTTAGCAGAGTATCTGAGATTCGAGTGGAAAAGTCACAGCCCTATTCTGGAAAAGGGGGCGGGGAGCAGCAGCTCTTCTGCATTTAAAGAGACATGCACTGAAACAGCGTGTTTCTGCTTCCACTCATTTTCAAAATGATACAATAAATGATCTGTGGGGTATTTTGAGCTGAAACTTGACAGACACATTCTGGGGACACCTGGGACTTATATTACATATTGTAAAAAGGGGCATAATAGGTCTCCTTTAAATGTAACTGAAGTTAATTGTTCAATTATACTATTCAATTATGATGCATTTTGATTGATCAATCATTTTGAATTTGTATTCAACATTGTATGAATTTTACCATGTTAAAGAAAAAAGGAGAATTTATAGGTGATTTGCTTCCAGTCCAGTCTTTATTCTCATTTTTAAATTACTGCAATAAATTAGCCAATAAAAAAATTAAATAAGTATTGTAATAATAGCCAATAATGAAAATGAATTTAAATAATGAGTTCCAATTAAAATGCATCAGTGACTTTCAAGTAAATTTGAGGTAATTTTTTAAATAGAATTGAAACCCATTTAAAATATGACACAAAATAGTGTCGAATTAATAGCACACATCTTTGGTCATTTACTGCAGTCAATGGAAATGTTATTTTGTTTCTTAACACACTCCATTAGTTACGGCTATAGGGGAAGAGACTGCCGTTCCAACCTCTACCTGCTGCCGACGGGAGAGATTGTGTACTTCAATGCTTCCGTAGTGGTGCTCTACAATGTAGAAGAGCAGCAACAAAGACACTATCTGGGCCATAATGATGATGTCAAGTGGTAAATATACATTATATTGATTTTTAAGAGTTTCCACATGCTTTTGGTCATTTAGTGTACTGTTAATGAATATTAACAGCACTGGTTGAACTACTGCAGGAGCGAAATCAGTCCAACATTGATATCATACAGGGAAAAAAAGCACTTCCGATTTCATATGCAGATTATTCTTAAACTAGGTCATTGTTCAAAGGTCCCTAAGATGTTATCATTATACTATCATCTTCGTGAACAAATATGTTGCACTATCATTCAGAAAAAAGAGCCAATGTACTCAGGAAGTGTTGCTAGTTTCTGAGCAAATTTGCATTTTTAGGGCCAGATCTTGCTTCGCTTGACAGACTCTTATCTACAAGATAAGTGAATCCTGCAGTATATTCAAATACACCTGCAATCAATCCAGATATTTCTGCCATCTGCTTTTTTCCTCTTCTGTTTGGCTGCAAGGCAATGCTTGTACTATTAACCGTTCAGAGAATATTTTATATAGATCTCTTCTGCTGTAACAGAGCGTGAACAGCTTCAACATGCTATTTGTTGTAAAATATTAGTTAATTAGCATTTGTCACTAATTAAAATAACACTGGAATGCTCTCTCTGTGACTGTCAGAATCCCTGCTGGTTTGCAAAACAGTTGCAGCCTGTTTACTGCATTTTCTGGGATCAGTCTGCATTCATTTACTGTTCCCTGGTGAGATGGGAAATCTTTTCTGACAAGCACTGATCCTGACAATGTTCTCTTTGCAGTTTGGCCATCCATCCAGACATGGTCACCATAGCAACAGGACAAGTTGCCGGAACATCCAAAGATGGCAAAGTTAGTTCACGTTTACATTCTGTAGCAGTATATTGATTTGTTGATTTTTGCGGCTTGAACCAGTCCTCGGTGTGCTCAGAAACAAAACCACTGTGCTCATGATCACTATTTACATCAATGTTTTAGCATTTTACAAAGTGTGTTAGAATTATAGCCTTAAGGATTTACTTTTAATCAGCAAGGATGCATTAAATTTATCAAAAGTGACTGTACAGAAATGTATAATGTTACAAAATATTTCTATTTCAATTAAATGCTGTTCCTTTTAAGTTTTTATTCTTTAAACAATTATTTTAAAAAAGTGTCATGGGATTTACAAAATATTAAGCCGCAAATCTGTTTTAATCATTGATAATAATTAGACATTTTTGCTCCAAACCAGCATATTAAAATGATTTCTGAAGGATCATGTGACACTGAAGACTTGAGTAATAGCTGCTGAAAATTCAGCTTTGCGTCACAGGAATAAATTAAAATATAAAAAATAAAGCAGTTATTTTAAATTGTAATAATATTTCAGTATTATTGTTTTTACTTTCTTTACTCCCTTGGTGAGCAACAACCAAAACATTTTAAAAAAAATCTTACTGTCCCAAACGTTTGAACTGTAGTGTATGTAAAATATTATAAATATGAGTAAATAAAATGAGTAAATAATGAATAATGATTTTTATGTGAACTATTCCCTGAATCTGTTTTAGAGATGCTCCAATCATATGCATATAACTCAAGATTTTTTTCCCATCAGGCCTTGCAGCCTCATGTCCGTGTGTGGGACTCTGTCAGTTTAAACACTCTTCATGTGATTGGAGCAGGAGTGATTGACCGAGCTGTCACCTGCGTTGCCTTCTCAAAGTTGGTAAGTGTTTTTTTTTTTTTTTAGTGTTTTTTGTTTTTTGTTCTGAATAAATAATCTATGTGCATTGATGCCTTACAACATATGAGAAATCTGCTCAATGGGTGTAGTTAATGAATATTTGAACAATGATAAATTGCTGAATGAACAATGGTATTTTACATGTATATAATACCTCTCCTCTTCACAGAATGGTGGTGCTCATTTGTGTGCGGTTGATGATGCAAATGACCACATTTTGTCTGTTTGGGACTGGCAGAAAGAAAAGCAACTGGCAGAGGTTAAGGTGAGGCAAGGCAACATGCTGTACAAAGAGTTTGTGTGTGAGCTGGGAAGAAGTTAATACAATGCAGCAGTACTACACCTAATGTACAGTTTCCTGGCATAGTGTGTCTTGTGTGATTTGTCTTTCAATAACAGAAAGTTGAGAATGCAGGGCTTTAAACCACTTGGTCTGTGAACAATGACGTCTGCATTTTCATCTGGAAGATGTCATGTTTGTTCTCTTAATCTTGTAATCTAATGACTTGCACTACCTATGAAATTACTTTCCTAACATTACCAATCTCTCTTATTATTTTTTAACTCCTTCTATTCCAACTGCTGGGCTCTATCCTATTATGCAACACCCACTTTTCACAATCCAATCAATTCTCAGTGGATCAAATCAATCATTCTTTATGGAATATTACATTTTAGGCTGTTTCAGGTAGATTTGAAAGTATTTAAATTTGTTTAAAAATGATCATGTTTGCACACAAATATGATTTTAATAGTGTGCAAGTTTCACAGATGTCTTGGTGATGCATATGTGCTTACTGGGAAGTCGTAAAAAAAATTCCACTTCATCAAATGAAGAATGCATCATATTTTGTGTAATATTCACTCAACGATTTTGCAGTGTTCCAATGATTCAGTTCTGGGTGCTTTCTTCCACCCCATGGAGGCCAACCTTATTGTCACCTGCGGGAAGTCCCACATCAACTTTTGGACAATGGAAGGGAATACTCTTACAAAACGCCAGGGACTGTTTGAGGTTTGCAACATTTATTTTTCTGTATTCCGACTAAAATACAAAGACAGCACCGAGTGATATTTGAGTTGATTGCCTGTATCTGAAATTTTGATTTGATTTGATATTGTTTTTAATTTAATTTTATATAGTATTATATGTTTCATTTGAACGTTAGATTCTAAATTTCCGTTTATTTTATTTTAAATCCTTGTTTTTTATTTTATTTTAAATCCCTTTTTTATTTTTTATTTTTTTATTTTGGAAGTTGCATTCCAATTCCTGTTTATTTTAGTGTAATTTAATTTAATCGTAACTTTATTTTTATTTATTCTAAATCTGTATTTATTTTTAATAAAAAAGTCAGCATAGAATGATGCCCTTGAGTGCATATTTTATTTCATAATAAATAAATGTAAAAATGTAAATTCTAAATCCCTACAGCACAAAAATCTTATTTAATCTATTCCTATTTTTGGTGTGCTTTCAGAAACATGAAAAACCCAAGTATGTACTCTGTGTCGCTTTTGCTGAGAATGGAGATGCAATCACTGGAGATTCTAGCGGGAACATCTACATCTGGGCAAAAGGTCAGGAAATAATTCTGCCATTATACATGTAAAGTGTTGTTTTTGTTTCTGCCAAAATACTTATCCAGATGGCACATTTTTAAGAAATAAATTACATCTAATCCATGTTTTTATCTACTTGCGATCAGAAAAACAGTACATCCATCTGTTTGACTGCTGTTGGAGATACTCCCTCAGTGCAGTCTATGATTTGATGATGAACTCTGATTTAAAGGTGGAAACCGGATCAGCCAGGTGGTTTCGGGAGCTCATGAGGGTGGGATCTTCTCTCTGTGTGTGCTGAAGGATGGAACGCTGGTGTCAGGTGGAGGAAAAGACCGCAGGGTGCTGCTGTGGGACCATGATTACCGCAAAAAGAGCGAAATTGAGGTGAAGTGGTGCTCTTGTTCTTACAAAACAAATGAAAGCTTTACTGACATTTATAATGAAATCCAGACACTAATTTTTAATGATTGCCATTTATTCTCCAATATGACTTTTATTGTTTAGATGTTATCATATTTCTAGTACTGAAATGTAATCTAGGCATTCATTTGTCTTATTTATTAGATCCAGCTACATCAGCAGTGAATTCACTTAATTCAGAACAATTTGTGCTAATCGTGTTTTAGTCGAGATGTACAGATTACATGTTCCTTAATATATTTCTCTCTGTGTAATCAGGTTCCTGAGGCCTTTGGGCCTGTCCGCACTCTAGCTGAAGGAAAACAGGACGAGCTGTTTGTGGGAACGACCCGAAATGCTGTTCTGCGGGGCTCTTTCTCTGGGTCCCTCACTCCCATTGTTCAGGTATTTTGTCAGATGATATTACAGAGTGTTTACATGCCTTTTGGCCTAATATCTATGCTAAAAGTCAACAAGATCACCACGTTTCCTCAGTCTTTTGTAACCAGACCTTTGATTATAAACAACATATGCCCTGGAACATATTGCAGCTTATAGTGGCCAAAAACGCCCACTTAAACCGGACGAGACCAGATGTAACATAGCCACAGTTACGTGTGTTTACATGCCTGATGTGGTTCTTCTGAACTATGTTATACCACAGTAATCAATTTTACCTGTCCAGAAGTAATTAGCACAGGACATGGCCTCCTGGACTGAGACTAGTTATTCAGATGAAAATCTCCATTCTTACCCTGGTCTCTGTGTTTTCTCTCTGGGAAAGGGTCACACTGATGAGTTGTGGGGCTTGGATGTGCATCCCAGTACTGAGCAGTTTGTGACATGTGGTCAAGACAAGCAGGTCTATCTCTGGGACACCTCTTCCCATCTGCCTCTGTGGAGCAAGGCCATTGAGGTTTGTATGAACTCTGTGTTTACTTATACATTCCTGTAATATGTAAACATCAAAAACGATCCCATCTGCTTTGCTAGTTTTATTTTGCATACTGTATGTTCACTTTGAGGACAAATGACCGTTTTAGATGTTTTTAAAATGATCTGCTATGGATATACAGTATATAGATTTTAAATTTTTCTTTTTTAATATTTATATTAAAAACTAAATGCACATAATAATGTAATATAACATGAAATATATTTTATTATATTTGTATTTACTTTTTTACGTTGTATATTTTTACATTTAATTTTTATTTTTTAATTATTGAAATCTAAAAAATTAGATGCATATATTTTAAAATGTTTAATAATGTTATGTATTATAAAGTGTTACATTCTATAAAACATACTTGTGATTTATTTTTATTGTTTAATATTTATATTAAAAAATAAAAATGAAATGCATATATTTTACAATAGTTGTTATAAATATAAAATGCAATATTTAGTTTTTTACATTGTATTTATATTTTATTCTAGGACCCTGGACGTTCCATTGGATTTCATCCCAGTGGCACTGTGCTTGCTGTGGGCACCATGACAGGAAGGTATGATTGAACATGGGAACTTTACGTTTTGACTTACTTAACATCTCAAACAGCTGATTTTCAACAAAAAATAAGTCAGAAACATTTAAGAGCTTTAAAATTTTTAATTTCTTAACCTTAAATGTAATTAAAATATTGACTAATTTGATACCTCAATATTTAAACTTTATTTATTTTATTTTTTTTCTTCTGTCTTACAGGTGGTTGGTGCTGGACACTGACACCCGTGATCTTGTCTCTATGCATACTGACGGCAATGAAATCATCTCCGTTGTTAAATATTCTCCAGGTGTGTTTAGTGTTCTTTTGTGCTTTTAGCCATTAGTCACAGCTATTCCTAATATTTTAATATTTTAAAATATAATTTATTCCTGTGATGGCAAAACTGAGGTTTTACATTACTGTCACTTTTCATTGATTTAATGCATAATTTAAAATAAAATAATAATAAAATATAAAATAAAAATAATAATATAACGACCCCAGACTTGTGACTGATAGTGAATGTGTCCAAAATTGCCACTCACATCCTCTTTGTCTCATAGATGGGGCGTACCTGGCTGTGGCTTCCCATGACAACTTTGTTTACATCTACTCTGTTACTGAGAACGGCAGGAAATACAGCCGAGTTGGCAAATGCACTGTGAGTTTTGCAAAAAAATAAATCCCAAATATGTTTCTATTCATTATAATTAATTAGAGGCCATTAGCACTCATTTAATACTGTGTCTTGCATCCGTAGGGACACTCCAGTTTTGTCACTCATCTCGACTGGTCTACCGACAGCCAGTTTATTGTAACCAACTCAGGCGACTATGAGATCTTATTCTGTGAGTTGTTTCCTCACCTCCTTTGTCAGTGAACGGAGCTCAGATGTCATTGTATTAATGGCTGGTTATATGTTTTCTGTTAAAAAGGGGAAGCATCCAGTGGGAAACATATAACTAGTGCTGATGCAGTGCGCAATCTAGAATGGGCCACTTCCACCTGTGTGCTGGGTTTCAGTGTGTTTGGTAAGTCACCTTGTACATAATATGAAAAAAAAGCAATTTCTTTCATTTAATTGTTTTTCTGGAAATGGCTATGATATATTGAAATAATGTTTTTTGGGTATTATAAAATTAATAGATTTATCTCTACTTGTCCCATTGTTTTTTTTTTTTTTGTTTTTTCAAGGAATCTGGCCAGAAGGTGCTGATGGCACAGACATTAATGCTGTATGCAAGTCACATGACAACAACCTTCTTGCCTCAGCTGATGATTTTGGCAAAGTGCACTTGTTCTCTAACCCCTGTTCCCAGCCAAGGGTGAGATTTTTTTGCATTTTATTTTCAATATTGACCATTCAGTCAAATCGTACTTTATAAAACTTTTTTTTCGCTTCATCCACAGGCTCCCAGCCATATCTATGGTGGGCATAGCAGCCATGTGACCAACGTTGCCTTTCTCCATGACGACAGTCATCTTCTCTCTACTGGTGGGAAGGACACCAGCATTCTTCAATGGGTGCTCGCTTAGTCACCTCTAAGCCTTCCAGCTGCAACCTCACTGTAGACTCCTGCCCACTAGAGGGCAGCACTGCTGTGCCTAATTCCCTTCTCTGCTGTCCTGTTTGCCTATATTATTGTGTACTATGTTATTAGGTTTTCCATAACATACTGGTACAGAGTCAGTTTTGTCTCTGGTCCAGATGTAATTACCGTGATTGTTTGGGGGTAGAGGCTGAGCTTAAATCAGTGCTAATTGGCAAACTCTAGTCTAAAGTGAATTGTACACTTTGCTGAATCACCACCAGAAGGAGCTCCGGTGCAGGAGAAGAAGCATGTTGTCTACTGTCGACACTATTTAAACCTATTTAAAGAGTTTTAGCTGCTGTTTGTGTTGCGGAAGCCTATAGAAATATATAATGCTGTCACTTGGTGGAGGTGGTATTTTAATATTGGAAGTACATCATAATGTTGTGGCACTTGGCTTTTGATGCATATCTAGTGAACTTAAGCTGTGCTTTGCCTTTTGTTTGCTAATAAAGTTTCTCATATAGCAATAAATTTCCTTGAAATCCTTAAAGGGTTGAGATATTCTATCTATAATTGGAATATACTGACTTAAATATTCAAATTAAATATTTTGAATCTGTTATTTAAATACTGTAGTTTTACTATATAGAGAGAAATGTGTGTATGAAATTAAATGATTAAAATTAATATAAATTTGTAATTTAAATATTAAATTTTCATTTTATGTCATATAAATATAATTAAAATATTCAATTTACTTTTAATATATAATTTTAAAATATATAATGTGTATAAATATAATTTCAAAAATATGTAGATTCAAAATTATTTTAAGTTTTTAATGTAATCATGTATACTCAATATGTATATAATATGTATACTGAATTATTGAAAATAAATATACATTACATTATATACATATACTGTAAATACTATCATTAGCACCATTAGCTTCATATCTGCACTATATATATATATATATATATATATATATATATAGTAGCTTATATAGATAGCATAACAACTGTTATATTTATGACCTATTAACAAAATGACGAGAGTAAATTTCTGTTGCTGTTTTCTTTAGTACATTCTATTCTCCTAGTAGAGGTTTATTTAGGAATATGAACTGTATTTACAGCCAACATTTACATGGAGACTGTCAGAAAGGTCATCGGCTAAAACCTTTAAACATAAACAGCCACCTGCATCATCTACAATTTCAAGTGTTGACATTCTGGCCAGAACAGAAACTCTGCGGTGTGTGTATCTGGCCCTGTTTTGGGCTAATAATAGTTATTTTTTCATAGTTATTTGGTGTTAAATGAAGTACTTCGTACTTTCACCTCATTCCGGGTATGTGTGTGGGTACATAAATAGTTCCTGGAGGCATGAATTGCTTTCTGCTGTGGCAAATGATGAAATTGCAGAACATCTGCCCTTCCATTTTTTTCTTCCCTCTCTCTAATCATACTGTAAGTGTCTTTGGAATTAAATGGGGAAAGTGTCAGCAATATTCTTTACACCCCTCCTCTCTTCTACATTGATACAGCTGAGCACAGCATGGAGGCAGAGTGAGCTCTGGCATCAGTTTACACCAGAAAATGCCTCTGTCTTTTAATTTCTGATTTTATCTGATGATTAATAATTAAATGAGCATTGCTGCAATCTAATTCTCTGATGTCTGCTGTGCAACAAGCTGGCATGCCTGTATCTTGACATGCTTCACACACTACAGTGTCCTAGAATGAAAAGAAAAAAATATTCCTAACATTAATAGCATACAGCATTCAAAGAGGAAGTGCAAATCTTGGATAATTGGTTGCTCAGCAACGACTCAGTCGATATTGGCTTTTAAAAGCCTCGTGTGTGGGAGCGCTAATCTACAGCTCTCCAGCTCCTGAATGGAGGGGGAAATAATATCTGCTTCTTAGTAAAATGAAAAGCTTTTCCCTCTTCTTTTTAGACAAGCACTTCTTGAGAAGAATTAGCCAGATGGAGCTTGCTCTACCGCTGTGATGAGCAGCTCCGTCAAGTGTTTTCAGCCCGAGATTAAAGCAAATGGAAGCTCAAAATAGACTTGCTTTTAAGTCATAAAAAGTGGAGGCATTTGTCCAATAAATGTGTTGTGCCTAGATTTATCCTCTTTGCTTTTTATATTAAAAGAAAAAAAATATGTGCCAAGATGTCAAAAATTCATCAGTAAAAACAGGATTTTTTTTATTATTATTAAGTGGCTCTCTAGAATGCTTGATTTTGATTGGTCTGATATTTCCTAATGTTTCCCATTGCTCATTGAAATGCTGTGTATAAGCCGCTCATCCAGGTAACTGAAACTGGGGCTACATTAAACAACGCTGCAATTGATTTACCTCAGAAGTCTGATGTCGGATCTGGTAATGGCGTCACACCCAATTAGACCGTGTTCCAGTAGAGAAGTCAGAAAACCAACCCATTGTTAGCAATACTAGTTGATTAAAACACATGAAAAGTGGTATTTTGCACAGATAACGCCATAGTATGTTCTCAGGTTGGATAGTACTGTGTGCACCACTGAGTTTATTGAGACTAATAAACAATATATTACTACTCTTACTCTTCTGTTGATGGACTGAGCAGCCATATTGGATTCTGAAGTTGGGAGTTTTTGCGATTCCTCCGAGATTCCGAGTCGGAACTCTGACTCGGGAGGGCGTTCCAGTTAAAAGTTAATATTGGGAATTTGGAATTTCGATACAAATCGAACGCAGCACATGTCTCTTGTTTCATACGAACGCAATGGTGCCATCTTTTGTTTCAGTTATCCAGTGCAGTATTTTTAGAGGAAGCTCTAAAATAATATACAGATAAAGATTATAAAATAGGCCTAATTTAAACTCAAATCAATGTTATCTTCACATATTTATTTGAGTAGCCACCTAATACGTGGGATAAAGTACAGTCGCCCTGTCAGTATGGCAAGAAGAAACCCTGACAGCAGTATCCTGATGCAGACGCCTGTTTTGTTTTTCCCTTTTAACAGCTGATTTGTGGCCCTGTGTGACCACCTTGATTTGGCAGTATTCATACTAAGGGGGCCATTCACACAGGATTTATTTTTGCATTGAAAAGCGTGAGACGAAGGCAGTGGAATCTGGAAAAATGGAATGCATTTTTACAAAGTTCAATTTAAGGTGCATTCCAGACAAATTAGAATTCAAACTCTCAAACTCTGTTCCAAGTTGGACTTTTAAACCTATTGCAGATCATCCCGACTTCAGCATGAAGCATCATTTGACGTAATTTCCAAGATGGTGGCAACCAATAAGTACAGTATAGAGGGCTTTTTATGTGGAACATAAAAATAAATTTTATGTATATGCTGCATGTATTATATGCACGTGCAATACACAATATATTATAGGCCTACTATAATTGTTTGTGTATTGATGAATGCCTACATTTCTGTTTTTCTTGTTCAGTAACTACTACATAGACAGCTTTAACACACTAACGTCTGGAATAATGTACCATTATAGATAGTGTTGAATAACAAGTGACAATATGCTGATTTTAGAACTGTCTGAACATTGCTTAAATTAATAATTTCACCACAGTTGGCAGAACATGAAATGTTCTTGCTGAATCATAGGGCCATCTTGTGGTGTGATTGACTGGCTTTTCACAAATCCTCTTCCATGGCCTCATGGGATAGTAAAATGTCCATCTGATACACACATCAAAATCTTGCCAGAAATAGCAGAACAACTTCAGACTTTTTGCCTACTATTTTATGAATACTGTGAATTCAGGCATATGTCTCTATTCACATACTTTTTTCGCCTACTATAAAGTAAGAAAGCAAGCCTTGTCTCGAGCGCCGCGATTTTAGAACACTACGTCATGCGCGAAATGCAAGTGAATGGCCACACACGTCCATCTAGTGCATGTTTACATAGAAGAACAATGGAAATGCAGTGGAATGCAAATCTGCGGTCTATGTAAAAGCAATCCAATACAATAATATGATAATGGACTTATCTGGAATCCAGTAATTTTACACTATTTATTTATTTATACTAGAGCATTAACAGCAGTAATGGTGTCCATTAGAATTTTTATGACTATTGAGCCAAAAAATATTTTCCATGTCAGCTTTGTGCCTCACTGTTCATGCTGTTTACATTATTGATGCAGAACAAAGCAGCATTCAGTCTTTGTTTATCACCAGAGAGCGGGGCAGAGGGCAAAGGAAGTAATTTTCTTTGAATTTTCATATAACCTTTTATATCACAACTGCCTACATGATATATCAAAAACATTTGGATTACTTCGCCACACTGTTATCTTGCGGTTAACAAAGTAGTAAACAGATATTTCAAAAATCTATTGTCTGTTTGGCACAACATATCCAAAATATAATCGCTGTATAATATAGACATGTTCAGTTTCTAGAATTTTGGCCTGTGTTATGGATTTTTTTAGACATCCAGACGTTGTAGCCACCCAGACTCCAATGTGTGACCTGACATTCCAGCCTTGTCGCATCCTGAACCCACAGTTTTCAGTCTGCTCCTTGGAGACGAGGTGACAGAACAGAAAATAAGCAACGCTGTCATCTGGGATTGCAAGTCAGCGTCAGGGAGGAAGGGAATTCGTCCAAGATTTCCCTAAACACAGAAGAAAAGTGTCTTAATGCAAGTGTGTAATGGCTTCTGACCACTTCGCAGATATGAATTCTCCTTCCCCACTGTGTATTCCCAAAGCACAGGGAAACTGATTTATATGTGCTGTGAAAGATATGCTGACACTGCAGTTATTTCTCCCTGACTTTAAGATTGCAACTCGTAGCTGAAAACGCAAATCCATCCCATGCTGTTTTTGACCACCATTCTGAAATGCACTTTTGCTCTCACTTTTTGCCTGCATGAACACACCACAGATACTTTATGGATGTGACACTGGCGGTTGATGATAGTGTAATTGGATTTCTCCACGGCATGCCCTGGGACAGAACAGCAGTGCTGATTGATGTTACACTAGATTCAAGTCAGAAAACTGAAATTGTCACTAATATTACAGAAATATTGATGGACTGGGTGAAAACAATACAATGGCTTACAACAGAGCATATGCTGTTTCAATATTATGCAACAGACAACAAGGATGTGTGCCCTTCAGAATTGAATTGAGAATGCATTTTCAAGTTCGGAATAATTTCTGAATTTAAATTAAGGATGCAAAATTGCAATTTAAATTTGAGAGTAAAAAAAAGAAGAATTAAAATGAATTTAAAATCAAGAAACGGTAACACATTATAATAAGTTTGGTAACCAATTCTCACTATTAACTAGTTGCTTATTAACATGCCTATTATTAACATATTGGCTGTTTATTAGTACTTATAAAGCACATATTCTGCATGACCATATTCTACATCCCTAATCCTACCCAATATCAAAAATAACAACTACTGTATCTTACTAACTAATAATTAAATTATGAGTTTATTGAGGCAAAAGTCATAGTTAATGGTTTGTCAATAGCGAGAACTGGACTTTAAAATAAAGTGTGACCGTAAGTTTCTATTTGTTAGCATTAGTTAGCTAACATGAACTAAAAAAATAAACTTTTATTAACACATTATTAAAATCAGTTATTGTATCTGTTATTTTGTATTTAATGAACCCGTGCTAACATGAACTAACAATAAACAGTTATGTTTTTAATAACTACACTAAAAAAAAGTGCTTGGAAAACACTTTCAATTTCCCAGAATGCATTAGCTTTGTAGTATTTATTTGAACAGCAATTCAGTGAATTTGTCTTGTTGTTGTTCCTTCTGAGAACCAACCTTGCAGTAGACATTACTCACAGACATTCAGATTTTAACCTGCCATAGAAGACACAAGCAAGGACCTTGAGGAAACTGAATGAAAAATGTACATTTAATTGCTATTTTCATAAACATGCGAAGTTTACGCTATAATGTAAAGTTAGAAGCAGTGTTGGTGTATAGTGCATGTTTTGTGATCAAGAAAGCCAAACAGTCTATAGATATCTTCAGGCAACAGGGAATTAACATATGGAACATTTCAGGGAACAGGCTTGCATTTTTAAGAGTCACGTGCAGGCTATTTCTGTGTCAAGGTTGGAGCACTAAGAGGCTATGATTTGGAAACTATCTCTGCCACAACAAATTTAATTCTGCAGGTGAATTTAGCTCCTCCTAATATGATACGGTCATATTGAACAGTACAAGTATTGAGCAGGAAGGTCCACTGCACGTCCAGATGTTTTTGAGTTGAATCCAGGCCATTGCAATGAATCCATCTCCTCTTTCAAGCTGTCAAATACTAATTCTGTTGCTCTTATCTCCTAGGAGATTTTACTGGCTTTGTTTATCAGGCTTGTTTGTGCAATGCATTTGACACACCATTTGTCACAGCTGCAGGTTTGCTTGATGTAGCACTGCTTCATTACAGAGTTATTGTGACCTTATGTGACCGTGGATTATGGAGCACAGATGTAGAGATTGTCCACTTGCAACGTTCAAGACTTTCAAATACTAAGAGCGAGTCCTTATTTATTAATGTGTAAAAATATCATTCATCTTTAAATAATTTAAAAATTGCTTTATGAACTTATAAATGGATGTAACCCAAAAGGTTTATGATAAAACAAAACAACTGTCAGGATTATTTCAAAACAAGTGATTGGACAGTGAATTTTCAAGAGTGTTTCCAAGACTGACCCGGAACACCCTGAGAGGAATACATTCTTTGTTTGTTCATCAAACAATCAAACTGCTTTTATACTCAGGGACATGATGTTTTTTTGAAGCCTGGTGCTATCTCTAATCATGTTTTCTAAAAGAGAGTGCAGTTAAGGAGGCCTAGGCATGAGTTTTAATGGACTCTAATGGGCTTGTTAGACCTTGGGGAAAACCATTGTGATACAGGAGGTGATTCAATCCTGTTTACAGGTAAGTTCAGTTTTAAGTGGCTGTCTGCTATAAGTAGTTGAAGACCGTTGTCATCACTGCATTATTGGCAAAAGCAAGATTGTGTTACAAATTCCATATTAGTTCTTAGTCTTAGCTCAAGTAGATAATACGGACAAAAAACAACCAAATTTTTACTAGATTGTTGTGGTGTTTATGGTTTTTAACTTTAAAACGTTCAGTAGGCCCGCCTAGCTAATGTTTCTTACAGTATAGTTTTAAATATCTTTCCCCTGATTTTTTACTCTCTTCCCAGCATGCATTGGGGCATCACTTGTTTGTGTGTGGGGTGGGCGCCTGGGAGGGTTGCTCCACCAGAGTTTCACTTGTACATGTACAAATGACAAATAAAGTACTTACTTTGATGAGAGAATTGAACAATTTGCATCTACTGCAGTTTTGTTAAAATATACATATACGTTTTCAAACATTTGTAAATGCTACTAAAACACGCTCGTGATAAAATCGCGTTGGCCTGAGGAGGTAACCATAGCAACAGCGCACTGCTCGAGCGCTTTACGTAAAGGATCCGTGTCGAATAGCGCTACGTGACAAAACGTATAGTAGGCTAAACATTTACGTTGTGGGTATATCACGGTTTCGGACACAACTACTGTATAAAAAGTATTGAGTTAACATCTGCCATTTGGTACACAATGTTAAATGTTTCGACGAATTCGTAACAAATTTCTGTTTCAAAGATTCAAATTTATTATCTCTGAAACCAGTGTCCAGGTATTTCAGATAGTTTTAGTCACATCTTACATTATCATATTTTCCTAAATACATTTTGGTGTGGACTCTGCAAAGAAAGTGACATCTTGGCAGGAACTGATTTGGCTCCATAAAACAAACGATAAACGAAAAAAAATGAGAATGTTTTGAAACAAAGTTTCATCATATCCAGATGTCTTGGCAATCCCGTCTCGAGCTGCTGCTGCCAGACAATATTTCAATGGGACGGTCAGTGTTGGATAACGCACGTCACATCTCCTCAGCCTCCGTGAGCTGCTCACTTTCAGTTTGCGCTTTGCAACTTCGCAAGTGTCTCTCCGCTTGTCCGCTGGTGTGATGAGAAATACAGACTCTGGGGCTGCTTTCATGTAAATTGTGCTCGGTGTTCTCCCGGATACTCATTCAAATGAGGGAGACGAGAGTTTTGTTGGGTTTGTCGCTGCGTGTGCGGTTTGGAGATACAGAGAACATCACCTCTATCACTGGCAGCATGAATGTCGCTGTTACTAAATGACCTGCGGGCACACTATCATGTAAGTGTCATCATTTAGTTTTTTTTTTTTTTTTTATGATAAATGTTGATGCTATATAGTCCATTAAATCTCGTTTTCTCACATCAGTGCTTTCATTACTTTTAAAACTAGTGTCTCAATACAATTGAACAATTTGCAACACAGTTGTACTTTTGCCTTATTGCCACGTCTTAATATGCTTTCGAGATCTAATATTATGCCATTTAGGCGTGTGATGTATAACAAGACATTAGGCTGATAATGCAGAGACATAAAAGTTATTGGGGTCATTCTATGAGGTGCCTTTTTAAGATATGTTGGGGAAATAGCTATGAAACTTGGTAACAGGTTTGATGGTATCAGTGTTGACAGTTTTACAGTTCATGTAGTCATTACAAGCATTGTGAGGTTATGACGCTACAGGGTGTTCACAGTATTTGAAAGAGAACTTAACGCTGCTATTTCTACCAATTTTGGTAAGCATATTTGTACCATACAAAATCATCATAATGGTGTTGATTGTTTAAGATTGTACCTCACTGACAAACCTAACAAAATATACAATAAAGCAAAAAAAAGTACCACAAAAGACACATCTGTGTCTTTTTAATAGAAATTATGTCCATATGAATCTAAATCATATATAGTATATCTTTCATTGCAGTTTTTCAGTGTGCAGTGCAGCATATAGGATTTGGAAACTCAAAACTGACAGACAAAAAAGCATCAAGTGTCTAAAATAACAGTAAAAGTAGGTTTCAGCTTTTCATTGTTAAATGTCATTATTTACACATATATTCATGACGGACACAAAATACACCCTTTTGTGAAATGACTCATTTACGTTGGCTACATAGAACATACTGCTCACCTACAGGAAACTGCATTGCAAATGTTTTAATAAGCCATAATGTTAACCTTTTCAATTAGGCATAATTGTAAAGGACAACAGTCCCTCTGTAGTTATATAATAGCTTATGTATTAATGCATTTAGTTTGATGCTCGAGTGTTTTTTCCACTGAATTCCTCTGTTGAACACATGTGGTTTATAGTGGGTGCAACTTGATTTAACAAGCAATTTAACAAGGCCTTTGGCAGTGTTTACAGCATGTTACTTACATTGTGTACAAAACAATATATTTTTAACAATAAGGATCAGTCACTGCATATCCATTTTTGGCAGCGAATTACAAAAATATATGAAAACCGATATCGCAGTAGTTGTGTTTCATATTTCATTTTAGCTCAGTAGCTGTTATACTGTATGTAACACAATATGAATCCAATACAGTGGCTCTACATGTAAACCTGCCACTTGAGATGTGTGTATTCTCCTCTCCTCCTTGCTGTAATTTGTGGCTGATTAGTTTCTTGCAGCATCTCCAGCATGTGGTTGATCTTTTAGAGGCAAAGGGCAGTGTGGCACGTGAAACGCTTTTCTGGAATGTTACCTTGTGCCTTGGCCGATATGGCGTCTCCCTCTTGGTTTTGTTAGGAAACAAATGCAACATTTAATCATTCCTTTTGTGCAAACAGTAATTGCCCTCTTGGGGATGCGAGATAAGAACTAACATTAAAAGCATGACTAGAAGAGAAGAGTAATCTTCCCGTGAACCAATGAGGTGTCTGCTCCAGTGCCACCCGCCTGAGCTAATAAGGGTGTTTTGTGAGGGTAATGTCTGGTTTGAGCACCAGATTGTGTGAGAGAAGCTATAACCCAGTGGCATGGTGGCCTCACAAGTGGCTGTTTTCAAACTTACTAATGAACTCATAGCATTTAAGTGTATAATTAAATATGTGGAGTAATTTGTAGTTTGAAACACCTACAGTAGGAGCAGATTTTATTGTGCCAACGGTTCACAGCAAAGGTTGAATTTAATGGCATAAGGCATAATTTGCATAAGGATTTTTGTGGTCGGTCTTTTTTACCTTAAATGCAATGGAGTTTTAGGGAAACAACACAGGCCTCTAGATGTATCAGTGCGTTCTATTGAATGGTTTGATCTGGTCAACAACCTGACACTGACTTCAGCAGAAACATACCATATATCAAGCTATATCATTTTACGGCATCAGACATACACTCTTAAAAATAAAGGTGCTTCAAAAGGTTCTTCACAGTGATGCCATAGAAGAACCATTTTTGGTTCCACAAAGAACCATTCAGTCAAAGGTTCTTCAAAGAACCATTTCTTTCTTACCTTTTTATAATCTGAAGAACCTTCTTTCATCACAAAGAAACTTTTGTGAAACAGGAAGGTTCTTCAAATAGTAAAGGTTCTTTATGGAACCATTTAGACAAAAAGGTTCTTCTATGGCATCGTGAAGCACCTTTATTTTTAAGACTGTATGCTTATCTTGCATACCCATCTCACGCACCGGAGGCTCGAACTGGATCATGATTAACACGGCTGAATTTTGAATGGCTGGATCAGTAGAACCCTGTCTAAACATTCCCATGTCAAGTGTGTTATGTAAAAAGCAAAAACACCAGCAGTCCACCAGGTCTCAGATGAAGCACATTGTTGTTTCTCTCCACTTTAGACGGTGTAACTCAACACGTTCTGTATTGGCTGGTAATCTTCAGCCCCTTGTGGTCCTCTGGAGAAAAGTAGAAGCTTTTAGTGAAGCTATAGGTGTAGTCACTTGTGGCAGTATTGACGTGCGAGAATAAAATATGGAGGTTAGGTCATTGCTGACAATTTAGATGGCTCCGAGCAAAACGTTTTAAACCTTTCCTTAGGCTCTTACATCTACAGCTTTTAAAAGGCTTTCATCGATAGCAGAAAAGAAAATGTTGAGGAATGCAGTAGGTGATTGAAGATATCTAGAGATAAGCCTCTAAATCTATGTGAGTTGATCACAATTTTGAAACAAGCACGTGCTTTGCATGTGCTTTTTTCGTGTAGTGTGGGCTCAGAAGTTGTTTGGACCGTTTTTCCTTGACAGGCAAATGTCCTGTTAATTATTGTCAAGTTAATGTTTATTATCAGCATTGTTATCAACAAGGACTATTGAAGGACCTATTAAGCTTTATTATTAGACTTTTATTAGAAGATAAAAGATAAAGTGTTTCATTACGTTTTGATGTGATTCGATCTACAAGCTGTCTATCAATATTAAGCTTCTTGATTGGCATCTATGGTTCCATGAAGAATCTTTAACATCCTTGGAAGCTTCCATTCCACAAAAGGTTCTTTATAGTGGAATAAGTTTCTTCAGATTATTAATATGTTCTTCACACTAATGGTGTGGTTACATTAGCAAAATTTTGTGGGCAAAAAAGCTCCATTATCAATATTGCGACGAAGTTTGAGCGGTTCGTCAGGCAAAGTAACTTTCAAACCAAAAATTTCAAAGCTTTCTGTTGTTCAACACTGCAAATTCAGGAACATGAAACCTTACACAAAATAACTCCTGCTTAAGTGGATTCCTATTAAAATGACTGGATTTCTTTCACAAAATTTCACAGAGGAACAGTAAATGTGAACGCACCTTACAAATGGTTGTTTTAGGAAAGGCTCACAGATAGGTTCTTTGGAGAAACCAGAATGGTTCTTATATGGAATCACTGCAAAACCCCTGAACCTTACTTGTTTAGAGTGTAGAAAAGCAGAAAGTACACAAACAGGCAATCACAAACATTTCTGGTTATGCACAAATTACCTTTTTGCTTGAGGACTTAATGACAGTAAACATTCTATCAGTTATGGGCTTCATTTAAATACACATTCTTGTGGTCCTTCTTTCTTTCATAATGGTTTTCAACTCTTTACCCTGTCCTGACCCTGCTAAACTATTTGGTCACTTCAATGTCACATAAACTAATCCTTCTCTGCTTTGAAGTTTTTCTCAGCATGACACAGCATCTAGTTTCCTTTTAAACATCGCTCTGGTTTTTTGCTAAGCAGGTGCCAGCAATTTCCCCTTCTGTGCTACATTGCTGCCAAGTTACAGCCTCAACACAATCGCAGATGAAACAGAACAATAGCAGAAGTGGGCCAGCTGCACCAGATGAGATGTGGAGGTGTTTCCTCTGAGCTTTATCAAAAAACTGCATGAAGCCGGCCGAGTGAGCTTGAAGTGAGATTAGTGTTAGACTCTCTCTCGCACTGTCTCTCCCCGTTTCTGTCTACAGAAAACATATTGTCATGCTGATACCTGTTCTAATTGCAATTCGGGGTAAAGGTGATTAGCATTTGTGACAGTGCCTAAAGCAGCCGGCTGGTTTAAGCCAAATTAAACCTCACCAATAAAACCCTTGACTGGGGACTTGAGTGGAAAATGTGGCACTTTTATTGAAGTCATTAATTCACCTTGCAGGATGCCTGCCCTGGTCTCTGTAGAGACACACGGCCGCCTCTCCACTGGAGCATAAAACACAGTTAGGAAAGGATTAAATACCTGCCCTGAATCAATACCAAGGGAGACAGGCAGTTCTTACTCAGCTCACCTGCCATGGTCAGTCTGCTATGTGAACGTGGTGTACTGATATAATGGACCGTTCCTTGTAAAGCACATTGCTGCTCTCAGAAACTTTTATCTGAGAATAAATAAAAGGTCCAATGCTTTGAAGATTCTGTTAAGTAGCGCTTCATTTAACAGATGTACTAGTGATTCAATTTGACAAATTAATGATTAATTTGGCATAAAATTAATTATTTTATGCCAGTTTAAATAATACGGATGAAAAACCCGATGAAGCCCATAACTGAAGTTTATTATCATTGTGACCTCAAGCACAGAGGTTCATTTGTGTGTTATGCAGAGGTTAAGAAGTTTCATTTTGTGTATCTGTGAATGTTTGCACTTGCTTTTGTGCATGTGTGTGTGTGTGTGTAAGTATCAGGAAGTCAGTTGTTGTTTTTTTTCTTCGCTTATGTAATGTATATCTTACACAATGAGATATGGGGTTATAAATAAGTGAAAGCGTTTACCCACAAAAAGAGATATTCTATACAATATCCAAACTTATCTTTTACATACACTGCTGTTCAAATTTTAGGTTCAGTAAACGTTTTTAGCAAAGACGCATTAAACTAATCAAAAGTGACAGTAAACAGTTTTAATAAATGTTCAAGTAATTCAAATAAATTTTGTTCTTTCAAACATTCTATTCATCAAAGAAACCTGAAAAAATGTATGACAGTTTCCACTAAAATATAAAGCATCACAACTGTTTTCAGCATTGATAATTCTAAGCATCAATTCAGCATATTAAAATGATTTCTGAAGTATCATGTGACACTGAAGACTGGAATAATAGCTGCTAAAAATCATGAGTTGTCATGAATTACATTTTCATACATTACTTTAAATTGTAATAATATTTCACAATCTTACTGCATTTTTTGATCAAATAAATGCAGCCTTGGTGAGCGTAACAGACTTCTTTCAAAAACATTAAAATCTTACAGACCCCAATCTTTTGTGTACAACAGAAACTTGAAAAGATCATAAAACTACCATAAAAGTAACCCATATGTCCTGTGTTGTATGTTTTAAGTAATTTGAAGCTACTTTGCATAAGGAAAAGTCATGAGCATAAAGGAAATCTTACCCTCTACAGCAGCACTAAAATCTCACTCTCGTTTGCACATTTTCAAATGTGATGAGACACATGAGATCTATTTGTGTTTGAATACAAGTGACATTTGAGAGCTATGGTGGAAAGAAAGCTGATTTTTTTTCTGTTTCTCTCTTTATGCATATAAATCATAATGGCTTCAGAAGACCTAAATAGTGCATGACTACTATAAACCACTTTTATGGTGTCCTTTTTGGAGCTTGACAGTTCCTGGTCAGTGCATGCTTTCCGCTTTTGTTTCATTGTTGTAGGCAAACCGTTCCTTTAATAGCGGTTACAGTAACACGCTTACAATGGATATAGCGAGCCAACATTCCAGACAGTTTAAAAGTTGAAGTGGGACTATATTTTTCTAGGTGCATGAACTCTGAGTTTCTCTTAAGAATTTAAGTTGATGAGCTTGATTTGTCTGTCTAGTTGTGCATCTGTAAACAATAAACACCATTGCTGAATTCAAAACATTTTAAATCCGTCAATCTGCAGAATGGCATCATCAGTGGGCACCGACGTGGTGCGGTGAATGATCTGCTTACACTCTTAAAAATAAAGGTGCTTCACAATGCCATAGAAGAACCTTTTTATCTAAATGGTTCCATAAATAACCTTTAACATCTGAAGAACCTTTCTGTTTCACAAAAGGTTCTTTGTGGAACCAAAAATGGTTCTTCTATGGCATCACTGTGAAGAACCTTTAAAGCACCTTTATTTTTTAAGAGTGTATGCCCTCAGTTAGACAGCATGGGGTTGTGTCCTGCCTAGCTACCTGCTTATTCATCATGCTGAGCAGTTTGGAGCCCAATTGAATTAGTTCCTTTTCAGTTGCCCAATGTTCTCATGTTAAAAGCCTCTGCTGTTTGAACAGCCAGGTGCGTTTAGTTAGGCTTCTTGCACCACTACCATCATACTGAAGTCGACATGTCACACTTAAAGGAGCCAGGATTCAAAGACCATAATATTCATCAGTGGTGATGACACATTCATCAGCTCTTTTGTACTGTTGGCTAATGCAGACCGCAAAACCAGAATGCTGTAAGTCTGTAATTACATTTATTTTTGAATGATTGTGTTTTTTTCCACTAAATGTCACTCTAGGGCAGGAAAGACTGCTGGAGGAAGAATATGTCTTGATAACATCAAGAATATATTCATGTGTTCTATTCTGTATTAATCGTTAAATATAATTCTGACACGTTGATCTGTTTTGCAATAGCTGATTTTGTATGTGTGTGTGTGTTATTCGATTAAAGTGGACTGGCAGACCAGCACAAACAGTCCCTGTTTCTTTTGTTATTCGTGTCATAACATGAACAACGGTTATGGCTTTTGTAGTCAGTTAGTATCTTAGGAAATACATAACAGGTGCCAAACCAGATCTGTTACATAATTTCAGAATGGAAAGATTTATTTCAAAATCTTGAATGAGAAAAGATTACATGACAGAAAACCTGCTGACATCTTGTAATGTATCATAAAAATGGCATCTTTTTAGTAAAAATATTCCATTTAGGTCATAAATATTAATTGCATAATAATTATAATAAAATAAAATTGATCAAAATGCTGTTTAAAATGAAGTTTTAGATTGAATATAGTATGTAAATTCTAACAAATCATATTCAAATACAGAGAGTGTAGATACAGTATTCAATGACATAAGAGTTACTAAATGGTTAACTGGTTCTTAGAAGTTACATTGTTGTTGTTTCTTTGAAATGTATCAGTGTTAAAAACGCTGAAGAAATTGGTTGGATACCAGCAGGGAAAGGTGTCAAATCTCACCAGTCAACAATCTAGAAAAAGCAGTTAACCACAGGACTTGACCTCCCCTTTGCCATATTCTCCAGGGCTAGGCATGAACCTGATATGAGAGCGGTGAATGCAGTAGCCTTAGTATAGAACAGGACAAATGTGCTTCTTTTTCTGAATTTTCCACATATTTATTATATATTTGATCAAAATAGGGGTTTTAATGGTTGACACCAATACAGTATCAAGAATGTTGTAAATACGCTGCTGTATGTCATACAGTCTAATGACAGCAAATGAGATGCACACATATTGGAGAAATTAACACTTATTTTACTCATTCAAATTTCCCAAAAAAGTCGAAAACAAATTATTTTTGATTTAAAATGCAATATAAGAGAGTTGTTCTCACCTGCATTTCTTGATTTGCAGTTACTGTTTTTCGCATGTGTTTTTCCCTCATATAATTACTATGGTAAAACAACCTGTTAGGCTTCTGTGTGTAGCTTTTGTGTGTGACAACTGGAGAGGACTTTTAAGATTTAATAGGACTTTTCGTGGAAAGAAATGGTTTCTAAGAGCTGCTCTTGAAGGAGCTCTTGTTGCTGGGTGATTTCAGGAACACTTTTGAATCACTCAGCCTGCTGCAGAACTTTCCACTTTCCTATAAAGAGTACAGGTTATTTTCAGGCGTTTCTTTGTGCCACAGCTGTAAAAACCTTATCAAACAGGAATTATTGGAAATGATGAAAAATATATATTTAAATTTGCATCATTGTGTGTCTATAAACATGTCTACATCTGTTGTCACCTTTGAAATGGGCTTCATATATAAGGGTTTATCTAGTTTTAGATCTAGCTGTCCTTTTGTCCTTCCCGTGGACATTTTAATAAACCTTGTTTGACCCCGGTGTCTGTTGCATGTCCAGGAGTTTTGCCAGGCCTGGCTGTTGTATCCTTGATCTGATCTCCCGCTAATGAGTGAATAAATGAATAATCAGATGTTTCTATTTTAGATTCAGCCTTTTTTCTGGATGCCTTCCTCTCGCTCTGTCTTTCTCTTCCTCTCTCTTCCCGTCGCTCTCCAGCTCTTTCATTAAGAAATAGCGGAAAGACTTGTCTCTCAGCACCTCCTGATTGGAAATCTGCCGGCTTCTCTTTTCAAATACTAACTGTATTTGTTATTGTGAGGGTGCTGTGATAACATTGGGGTCCTTCCCATCAGACCAGAAAGGAGGGAGGTTCAAGGCAGTCTTGTTAAGGCCATCATGTTTACACTCATTATTTAGCATGACCCCACTGAACCACAGGGATGACTCACAAAACATAAAGCTGATAATAGCTCTGATAAAATACATCTGGCAGGGTCTGGGCCTAAATAATCACTCTTAGCTAAATAATGCAAGTCATTACCTCATTATGTATGCAACAGTTTGTTTTAGAAGGTATTTCCACATTCACATTGTTGTACTCATGCATGTAACTTTACAGAAACCTTCAGTTCGTTCTTCAAACTGGACAATAACAACATTTGTCATTTCATGACAGAGCCAGTGCCTTGGGAGATCAGGTCATTCAGGGGTCAAGTGTCCAGCCTTCCTTTTCCTATTAATTTTCCCTGCACGTACCATGCCTATCACACAATAAAGTGTGTTTCACACAACAAATTGAAAACTACATCCACAGGAGAGGGTAACAAAATTGACATTTGAGCCTTAGGAATAAGCCTGATTTGATTGAGATAATTACCGTATTCAGACACACTTGAAATTGAACCTAATTAAACAGGCTTCCTCGGAACGTGATAACATTTCGCTGGAGTCGATTATCATTTATTTGTATGTACGCAGCAAAACCACGTTATTCTGTCTGGCCTCTATGATAGATTTTTTGAAATAGCAATAGTTATTGAATGCCCGCCACTAAACGTTGCTCTCGCAACATGCTGTTCCCTTGGGCAGTTTGTCCTAATAGACCAGAACCTGTTGTCATTAAATAAGTTCTGTATGTTCTGTATCTTTGACTTTATTGCTTAATCTTAAACTTTTGGGTACTTTGAGCTAATATTAGGAATATATTCTGGTCTTGAAATCAGGCAAATGTTCATATACTTAAGAGCACCACACATCTCTCTGTGTCTGTTTTTCAGTCTGTTTGGAACTTTTGTGTTTTGTAGAAAAAAAGAAATAAGTTTTCAGAACAACATGAAGTTAGTAAATGATGACAGAATTTCCATATTTCGTGAAATAATGATTATTTCATAAGCGTGTAGTCACTTGTGCTGACAGTTGGCAAAAGTAGCATACATTTTACTAGCATTATAGGAACAGATCCCATGTTAAACATATGTCCTTTAAGTCTGAGTTTGTTAAACTTAAACCCACTGTTACACATTTAACACATTTAACTAATAAGTAACCTTAGGAGAGCCAAGAATTTGAGATCTTTGAAAACTGAGTACCAGAAATGACCCATAAATTGTGTGTGAGCTTTAGCTGCAAGCCATGGCCATTGTGTTACGACAGGAGCTTATTTACTCTGGTGGTCTGTCAAACATGCAACAGGTTTCAGGTTAATGTGCTTTTAGAATGCTTCCATTTCGTTAATGAAGAATGCAGAGTTTCACGACTGTTTTTGTGTCACCACAAATCAAAGAGTAAAACAAAATGCACATTAGTACCGGTTGTCATTACTGATAAGGTGTAGGCTCATTTTAACACCTCTAATTGGCCATTACGCATTGACAAACTAAAATGGAATGCTGTAATCAACACTTTTTCCCGGCAACTTAATCGTGGCAGCTGTAATTGCAATCTTGATATTTAGTTATTTTTGCAGCTGTAACTTTACTATTATTTCTGTTATACGTTTTTTTTCAGTTCTGTTGAGCAGTCCTCTTCTGAGATGTGTTTTTGATGACTCCATGACACATTGCTATTTCTAGTCTCATTAGGGACTATAGAGACTCATTTATTTGTACTCCAGATTGTCAATATTGGAGACGAGCGTGATGGTATCACTGACCACTGCTGCAACACAGGTGTCCTTGATTATTCATAGCCTCATTTCCAGGGTTATGGGAAATAGGGTCTGACCTCTGAGTGCTTTGTTCATCATTTCCACCTGTCTATAGAGGGAAAAGGAGAGTAACAGGTCTTTATTTTGTGCTTTATGTTACCACAGTGATCATGGACAAAGGCCTATATTTGTTTACACTGCATTAAAGGATCTTCTCCTTTTGTGTAATGCAAACTGATATGATCAATGACACAAACTCTGTATTTTAATCGGAGATATCTTACATCGTCACTGGCAGTTATTTCTCTGCACACTTATCGCCCAACCCGAATGAAAATTAAGTCGGGTTGACAACTTTCCAGTGGTTTACATTCCATCATCTTTAAGTCTTTCTTACCCTGTGGTGCTTTGCGCTTCTCTCTATTAAAGGATACATTGTTATCTGCCACTATGAGATATTGATATTGGAGCAGAATGACAGATTGGATTAGGCCAGTGATTTTTAGGCCTCTGTTGGCATATCGGTCACCGTTACTGGCCCCAGGCAGGGCAGCGGGCCTCTGCTGTTATCTTATGTTTCCTACTGATTGAAAAGCATCAAGCTCACAAGCAATATCTTAAGACTGGTGACACCCTAGGGAAGTTCTCTGTCATTCCAAAAACTGATCTGTTTGGTTCAGTCTTAGACTTTTCATAGTGATCAAAATAGAGTGCAGGTCATTTTGTATTTATCATGTTTCCTCAGGGGCAAAATTGGTTTTCGTTTTCGTTTTGTCTTTTTTCCATTTTTGGCATTGCAACACTGACAAATATGCTGTAATCTTATCATGACAACAGTATGACTCTATATACAAAGTCCCTTTAAGGCAAACCAGTTCACTAGTAGTATTTGTAACATCCCAAGGCAGCTATTTTCAGTCAAGAAAATGCATCTACTTAGATTTTGCTGGGAAACAGCGTGTTTGTTAAAATTGTTTAATTAACGACTGGAATAAAACCTCATTCTGCTAGGTATCTCTAAAATTGTGCAGTGGTATACCTCCTTAAAGTGATTGTTCACCTAAAAATGAAAATTCTTTCTTCATACTCACCCACATGTTGTTCCAAACTTGTATGATTTTCTTTCTTCTGCATAACACAGAAGAAGATATTTTGAAGAATGTTTTGTAGCCAACAGGTTTGGAATGACATAAGGGTGAGTAAATGGTGTTCACACCAAAAGAGAGTTTAATTATTTGCACAAGTAGATTACATATAATAAGTCAAAGCAAAGATGCAAATTCATGCCGGAAGACGCGATTGTCGCGAACGTGCGATATTCTCCTCAATCGCGATAATCGCCTCAATCGCGTCTTCCGCGCAACTTGAAAAATGTCAACTCGAGCAGAAATTTGCATGACGCGTTGTGGCGCAAACCATTCAAAGAAGAGCTTGTTGTTTTTATTCGCGCAAGTGACACGAATATCATCCCCAAGTAATCTAGAGCAAGTAAATTGATGAAAATATGCTCTTCGCAAATTGTCATCATGGCCCAGCCCTGCTGGTTGGCTGGTCTTAGCTGGTTTAAGAGTAGCTGGTCTCCCAGCCTAACCAGCTAAAGAAGTGGTCAAAACCCCTCTAAAATCAGCCTGCTGACCAGCTATGACCAGGCTGGATGACAAGCTAAAACCAGCCAACCAGCTTAGGCTGGTTTTAACTTTTTTTTTCAGCAGAGAGTCTGTACATTAAAAATGTACAATTTCAAAAGAAGTCTGAAGTTATTCTGAAATGTAAAAGGTTCCAGTTGGATAAGTTTCAGAGCAAACGTATTTTAGTTCAGAGAACTGATCTGGTTTATGGTTTTGGGATGTTGTCCATTATCCCCAGAGTCTGAATCACATTGAGTCATTTCTCCACATTGTTCAGCTATTTCCTTTTAGTCTGAAGTTTAAATTACACTGACTTACTTTGAAGTTATAAAATTAGATCCTACATTTAATTTAGGAGAAAAAAAATTAAATTACACAAGAAGTAAAATATTATGATTATTTAATCTTTACTTAGTGCATGTTTGAAATAATATTGTGCTGTTGTTGTTTTTTGTGATTGTGATTTTACATATGGATGCTAAGGTTTGCACATGCACTGCCACCCAGTTGGTTTGCACACTAGCATATCCCATTTATCTCTTCTGCACAGTCACAGTTTCTCTATGAATCTATAAAAAATCTGAAGCAAACAGCAAGCTTGGTGTCACTCCAGACACTGTGGATGTGCAACATCACTATGGTTAAATACAACACCATTTACAAAAAGGCTCCTTGTTTTCCTTAATGAGTGCACAGGAACTGCATGTGACAAATGATAGAAGTAAAAGTGGAAATAATTAGTATCATTATTGCTTTGTTTAATTAAAAATTATATTCAATAATTAAAAAAAAAACTAACCATAAAAGTATACAGTTCAAATGAGAAGTTTAAGTTGTTAAATTATTAAATAAATATAAATTAAATTAATAAAATAATATTTTTTTGTGTTCCTTATTGTTTAAGGAATACTGTATGAATCTGAAAGGTTTTATAAGTGGCTTGCATGTGCAAGGAGCATGTAGGTCACCTGTCAAGTCACAATGTTCTGCTCTGTTTATTTTAAATCATATTTCCTCATTCTAGAAGGTACAAATAATCTGCTTGATCTAAGGAGAAAAAATACCTCCTTCATACCAAGATCTGCACAAACGAAAGAAACTTCCTCCTAGAGATTCTGTACCAGCAGATACAAACCTTGGAGAACAAGATGGAGCTTTGTAATAAATGTTAATTCAGTTGAACTCCAAACAAACAGATGCTAATGTGAGGATGACCAAGGTTAGGGGTGGGAAAAGGAAAACATACACTCAATGTATCACAGTGCAAATCTAATCTAACAAATACACAGCACTGCTCTGAAAAGCACATTTCTCAACAATAATAAAAATCGCAAAATTGCAGTGATTGTAAATAATGAATCATGTGACTCACATAAATTGTTCTTTTTCCTATTTTGCAGATGAATGTTGTTGGGACACACCAAAGAAGATTAGTCATTGGGCGACCTTCAGAGATGGAAGTGACTGTTTCATACTGCTAAAAAAAAACTTTGACCCACCTGAAACCACTCCATGGTGATCGTTTTACGAGGATTAATGGCATGTTCTCTTGTGGGCACATCTTTGACCTCTGAGCTCTCCTAGACCTCTCCTAGCCATGAAATGTGGTAGAGACATGTGACACATCAGGCCCACCATGCTAGACCGTAGTGGGCAACAGTGTTACAGTCACAATACAATACATGAAAGCTAAAAGGAAACCTCTTGACTTCCTAGTCTTATTTTTAAACATGGCTTGATTTGGGGCCGTAGAAGCCTCAGCCAATTTTGATGATTATAACAGTCTCTGAGGAAGCAAAGAGACCATGTGTAACATCTCAACCTCGTGCAATGTTGACTCGAACATAGACCAGTTCTTCCAGCCGGCGCTGTATATTATCGTCATTGTCCTTGGCTTCCCCACCAACTGCATGGCCCTGTGGGCCGCATACATGCAGGTCAGACAGAAGAACGAGTTGGGGGTCTACTTGATGAACCTCTCTGTGGCTGACCTCTTGTACATAGCCACTTTGCCACTTTGGATCGACTATTTCGTCCACCATGACAACTGGATCCACGGTCAAGTGTCCTGCAAGCTGTTCGGTTTCATCTTCTACACCAACATCTACGTCAGCATTGCCTTCCTCTGCTGCATATCTGTGGATCGTTACTTGGCAGTGGCTCATCCCCTGAAATTCGCTAAAGTCCGCAGGGTCAAAACAGCCTTGCTGGTCAGCGTTGTTGTGTGGGTAACAGAAATAGTGGCCAACTCTGCGCCTCTTTTCCATGATGAGCTTTTCAAAGACCGCTTCAACCACACCTTCTGCTTCGAGAAGTATCCCATGCAGGATTGGGTGGCCGGGATGAACCTTTACCGCACTTTTCTCGGTTTCTTGGCACCTTGGGGAGTGATGTTGGCTGCGTACAGAGGCATCCTGAGAGCCGTGCGCAGTAACGTCTCCACTGAGCGCCAAGAGAAGGCCAAAATCAAGAGGCTGGCCCTCAGTTTGATCCTCATCGTCCTCCTCTGCTTCGCTCCCTACCACGTGCTCCTGTTGTGGCGCAGCGTGCTCTTCCTCAGCAACCCCTGCGATTGCGGTGCTGAGGAGAACTTGTTTGGTGCTTATCATGTGACTCTAGCACTCACCAGCCTCAACTGCGTTGCGGACCCCATCCTCTACTGCTTTGTCAATGAAGGGGCCCGTAATGACGTGGGCCGGGCCCTGGCCACTCTCTTCGGTCTCTTCCAGCGGGGCCAAAGCCCAGAGGCACTCATGGGAGCGTCCATCACCGTTGAGACGCCTCTGGCTATGAAGAAGCCCGATTTCTACAGTGAGGTCAAAACGAATGCCTATAAAACTGACATTGAAGTGCTCAAAGACGAGTGCCTTCAAATGACCATTCTCAGTGTTAAAAAGTGAAGTTAAATGATGATGTAACATACAGCGGCCCCATAAAGTGTGTGGACACTTAAGTGCACACTTTAAACTGATTTTTTATTTAAATTAGCAATATATTTAAACAAGTGGCATCTGCAAATGCTGCTGGAGTTTTCTTCAAAATAATCTCAGTTTCTGTGAGCTATTTTGTCAGTGTCATTTAAAGCCCAAAATATACTTCGGTATTGACGCGAACGCTTACGAACACAGGCCCTCAACATATGCGCATTGTGAAAATTTTTCCTTGTCCAGTTTCTACGCTATTTCTCTCCAGAAGTTATGACTGATATAATTGTCTTTGTACTTGTTTAAATTAGAGTTGCATGTATCTCTTAACTAGGGTGGCCATATGTGCCGTTCATACGGGACACGTCCTGGCCAGGATTTTAATATTGCCTAAATCATTCAAAGTAGTTTGACCAATAACATGCAGGGATTGTACATAATCGACCAATCGTGGCGCTGTTCGTGAGAAGGTGAGATCTACAGAGAACGATCAAAGCGATGCAACTATGCGCACGTGTTTGTTCGTTTGTTTGACTTGAAGCGTCGCTGCTCACCGATCAAAAAAGACATCAAGGTAGGCACGAGAGCGATTCGAAATCATAAGGAGCTATCTGCTCTGCTCTCTATAGCTCTCATGAATGTCACACAACGATCTACCTGCACAGTGCAAACAGCCAAAACCTGGATATTTTAGGCAATATAGAAATCCTGGCAAGGACCCGTCTCGTAATAATGGCCCATATGGTCACCCTACTCTTAACCTCCTCACACAAGTGCTTGTCAACGAGAGTGTCTGTTGTTATTGCCGTCTCCAGTAGTTTGTTTTTCTGTTTGTTTCTGCTTTGACTGTTAAGCAACGGGCTGTGGCAGTGTCGCCACCTTGTGAACAAGCTAATTACTGCAAAAAAATCAATATGCATGTGCGAGCTGCACACATACAGTGTGTACATATTATGATGATGAAGTTATGTATCACATTGATTTTTAGTAGATGTATGAAGTTCTCCTCACTAACTTTTAACAACCACAAAAACTCAATACTTTATGTTAATTTTGAACAAAATATCATTTGTTTTACAATTTATTACCCAACAAACTTGTTTTTCTAATTGTTTTTAAGCTTGAAAACTGTGCTTGTTTTCTGTCTATCTAAACAATGCCACTTGATTTGATTTTGTTAATTGATGCAATAACATGCAGCATTTAATGTGGCTTAAAGGGATAGTTCACATAAAAATTAAAATTCTGTCATCATTTACTCACCGTCATATCGTTCCAAACCTTTCTTAGTAGAACACAAAAGAAGATATTATTTATAATGTCTGTGTTTTGTTTTGTTTTTGTCCATAAACTGAAAGTTAATGAGATCAAACAGGGTTATTTTGGACCCCATTGACTTTCATTACAAAAACAAAATTTCATGGACAAAATGTAAACAATCTAACCATTCCGTATACTATACTTTTGTGTCCCATTAAAGAAAACACACGCACACACACACACATGTTTGGGACAGCATAATAATGATTAAATAATTACAGAATTTTAAATTTGGAGTGAACAATCTCTTTAAGTGTAATTACTTTTTGGGGCCGCTGTATAAGGTGCACTTTCTGACGATAACTATACCAATACCTATGTGTACCTCAAGTTTTACCCAGAAACACTGTCTATGATAAAATCTTTAACTTGGAGATGAGGATTAATCAATGTCAGCAAAATACTGATGTCAAAAGTTCCTTCTCCTTTTCGAATGTTTTTTATGTACATGCCTGCCATTTGTGTCGTTTTTTTTAGATTTTATGGGAAATATACTCTGCTATCCCTATTTTGAAATTATTGCTCATTTTAAGCAAGCCCAATTATTTATTTCCCCGCTCTTGTCACATTCAACACAAATATCATCTGGGTTGTTTCAGGTGTCATGTCTTAATATGCTCTTAATACGCTGTATAAAGTCTTAACAAGACTCTTTAACAAGAGGAGCGTGTTTCTCTTAGCTGTCTCTTGTTTGACATACTTTCTGTTCGGTAGCCCACAGATACCCAAAATGGAAACTGATTTCCGAACAATGGGCTTTGCTGTTGTTTACATTTTTTTTCTTCATTAGTTCTCCAGGTGCCCTATTTCAGCCTGCCAAACTGTAAGTTCTGAATGTCAGCAGTGAGAAAGTGCAATGTAATGGATTTGCTGTTATGCCAAAATAAAATACATGATGTCGGACGTTCTTCTGTTGTGTAGTTCTCAGCTCTTTTCTTTAAATAGTTCTGATAAGAATTTTATTTGGCAACAGATGTTGTGAAAGGAAGTGATAAAGTTATATGACATTTGCAATGGCCTAGGCTCAAGGCTGGCGCCAGGGCACCTCAGTGGGGGGGGGGGGGTGTTGAGTTGGGGGATGCAATGTCTGATCGCAGTTGCTGCTCGCTCGCGAAAGCGTGCATTTGTTCCGATTTCACTTTCACTTTCGAACACGTTCAGCAAGGAGGGGAGAGGATGGAAAGGGCCGGGGGGGGCACGGCCCACGAACCTGCATCTGCTCACGAATCGCTCTTGTGGTAGCCTACTTTGATAGGCTAGCTACACTGCATCAAGTCAGACGCTGATTGATCTGCTCAAATCGAACACAATGGTGCGCATATGCTCCTCCAATTAATTATCCATTAACGGTTCAAATAAATAAGTTTGTCAAGAAAACTGAGGGGGCACAAATTATTTATTTACATATTACTCATGTACTTCAGGTTATAAAGCCGGAGACATTTTGTCTCCAACCAGCACTGTAGAAGAATCAAGCTGCTTGTGAAGTGTGTCAGATTATTAATAGAGCGGAACACTGAGCTGCCAGTAAAATGCTCAGGGGGGACTTTTCACATGTTCTGTAAACACAAGACTTTATCTCCAAAATATTTATGTATGCTAAGTCTGCTAATTCCTGCGCGTTGTGCACAAGGACATCTTTCTGTACTAGTAATCTGTTTTTCTCTCTTTAGTGTTAAAAATGACAATTCAAAGTTGTTGTTGCTGTTGTTTTTTACCTTGAAATATCAGTTTTGAAATCATTCTGATGGAACACTGGCTTCTAATACGGTGAATGGATTCTGTTTATTTCCAGCGCTCCCACCAAACATCTGTTCTGGGAGTAAGTTTGGTGAGCGGGATACGAAATTCCGCGAAAAGAGCAGATTGCATTACGGCTGCAACAAATGCACGTGTATAACTATCCACGACAGTGAAATATTTAAAACAACAATGAATTCCACTTACTTAACTGTAGGGGGCTGCAAAGTCACAGAAAATACAAAAAAGTATAGTTACTTTAATTTTTTCCACCATGAAATTAGTTTTAAAATCATTTTGATGATATACTGACTTCTAATAAGGACTGTTTTGGGAGTATGTAAGTTTGGTTGGCGGGTTTTGGTAAACGAAATTACGGCAGCAACAAATGCACATGTACAGCTATCTACTTTAACTACGATAATGATGTATTTACAATAGTGAATTCCACTTACTTAACTTTAGAGGACTCCAAAGTCGCAAAAATATACAAAACTACGTATAGTTGCTTTAAAGTCTTTATAGTTGCTTTAAAGACTGACACGGAATAGAAGAAATTGTTGAATAAAGTCGTTATTTTTGTTTTCTTTGCACACAAAAAGTATTCTCTATAGCTTCATAAAATTACGGTTGAACCACTGATGTCACATGGAGTATTTTAACGATGTCCTTACTACTTTTCTGGGCCTTGAACGTTGTAGTTGTGTTGCTGTCCAAGCAGGATCAGAAAGCTATCGGATTTAATCAAAAATATCTTAATTTGTGTCTGAAGATGAACGAAGGTATTATGGGTTTGGAATGACATGAGGGTGAGTAAGAAATGACAGAATTTTCATTTTTAGGTGAACTATCCCTTTAAGACATTACTCGTAATTATCTCACAGTAAATCTGTGTAGTCTTAAGTGCATTAGGCATTCTTAATTAAACACTTTTTTTTCAGAAGTTTAATCCTGTTATAAAAGAAAAAATAACATGCGAGAAAAATATGCAAAATCATCTTTAACCCGCATCACACATGTGTTTATTTATAGATATGTTCAGCTTGCCAGCATTTACTTTTACCTTTCAACATCTGTGTGACTGAAGTCATAACTTCATGCTCCTTCATTCAATGTACTGCAGCGCACTGCCCATCTGTCCAAGGTCAATGTTCACTGGGTCACGTTCCTCCTGAGTGAAACACAATGCCTTGGCACTCCAGCTCTGCGCCGGTGCGGTGTGGCTGTCCAGTGACCTGGAAAGGAGTAATGCCAGTGGGTTCTTATCTGAAAGTGTCAGACTGTACAACCGTGTCTGCGTACTGCTCCTTGACTTATTCTGACCTTCCAGTTAACAGAAAATATTCAAATAATTTAAGAAATTATTATTAATTATTAATTAACAATTTAATCAAATATGTTAAAATTATTATTAACAGTGTTTTTTTTATGTACTAATTAAATTGCTGGTGCAATGTGTGATGCATGTACATGTACATTGCTGTTTGTTTTGTCACTATATAACGAGGGGTGAGAACCAGAAAGGCGTAAGTGACATTTCACCAACTTTACAGGAGAGCCAAACAAAAAATGTACCATAGTTTGATCCGACTTTGTACTGATTTCAATTGTTTATAATAAAATTTGTACACTCATGGATGACAGTACTTTTGCCAGTAGAAAGAGCTCATTAAGAGCTTTCATTTGATATATATATCTCCATTTCACCAAAAATGTCACTTACGCCCTTCTGGTTCTCACCCCTCGATAAGTGCTTTTCAGTCAGTCTGCATGAACATTTTTGTGTGATGTAACTTCTTTATGAATAAATAATAGGACAATATCTTTGAGATCTATAGCAGATGCTGTTGCTATCTTTTCCCAGATATATGCTGTGCAGAGGGTGAAGTGGACTACTTGAACTATATTGTGTGTTTATCCAAGCGTATAGGTCAAGGTCTCACTGCGACATTAATATTGCGTAGCATGCCATCTGTAATTTATCATATTTCAGTGACAACAGACATTCGATTGGAGTATAATGAAATACAGGCTTCTTCATTAATCTTCACTGAAAACAAAATAAAAGCTCTAGAGCCCACTTACTTTATGCGCTTGTGTAATCTGCACATTACGAGTCACGGTGTGATTTATTTGCTTGCTGTTGTGTGTCAGTAATCAGCAGAGAAAATTGGGAGGCAAAGCACTTATTTTTCAACAGAGATTGTCTCCCACTCACTGACATCTTTATGAGGAATATACAGCAAAGAAAAGAGGACTTTCTTTACACCAAAGCACACACATTTCCATCTCTAAAACATGTAATTGGTTGAGTGTCATTCAAATTGCAAGAGAAAGGCTGAAGCGGTGATGCATTTTTTAAACACAGACACTAGAGGATGGGATGTTTCACCAGCACACGGTGGCATTTTAAAGGGGGTCATATGATGCGATTTCAAGTTTTGCTTGAGTGTCACAAGCTGATTGTGTATAGATAAGATCAGTTGCAAAGACTAAAAGTCACGCGACTCTGTTCCCCTTTCGGGCTTGAACTGATGGTAAAACTAAGCGTTTGAGAGAGGCGGGGCATAGAGGACCTACAATAATGTACAGTATTGGAAAAATAATGTGTTTTTTGAACATTAAAGCATGTCAACATATTCTGTTACACCAAATACACAAAATAATGATCTTTAAAAAAGCATCATATGACCCCTTTAAATGCATGAGGTCTGGCTTATGTTGCTAGGGAAAGCGTAAACTGGTGTATTCTGAGAAAAGGCATCAGTGTGTACAAAGAGATGTTTTTCTTTTCATATTCATGCTTGAAAGACTGAGAACTATAATCAAATGTGTTTCACTGGACTTTGAACAATGGTAAAGTGATATTTCTGGACTTTGCATCATGGTTCACCGATGTGACCTTGTGTTCACCTTCAGCTCTGTTGTGTTTATTAGACTGCACTCAATGTGACCACATACTGTGTGATATAGACAGGTTACATCTGTGCTATTTTAGAACTAATGATTTTATATATACAACTAATATATAAAATATATAGTGCTTATATATAGTGTATATTTAAATATTTAATTAAAGAACATATATTTATTGTTGTATTTATATATATATATATATATATATATGTGTGTGTGTGTGTGTATATATATATTTATACACTACAATCAGGTTATTTATTTATTTTTTTTACAAAAATTAATACTTTTAATCAGCAAAGATGCATTAAATGGATACAAAATGACTGTAAAGGTGTTTTTGGTTTTTTAAATCTCGTGAACTTTCTATTTCATTAAACATTTCTGTATTAATTGTTTTCAACTTTGATCATAATAAGAAATGTTTTTTGAGCACCAAATCAGCATCTTAGATATTTTTACTGTATTTTGTATCAAATAAATGCAGCCCTGGACATAAGAGACTTCTTTCAAATAATAATAAAAAAATCTAACTGATCTCAAAGTTTTGAAAAGTAGTGTACATATAAATATATAAAAAACATACATATTCACATTATTATTGTTATTACCATTAAAATTAATATACATATTTCATGTGTTATATTGATTTTATTAAACAACAAAACTGTGATTTTTAAAAAATATATTTTCTGTGTATTTATTTTATTATAATTATGTATTTTATTTTATGTAATTATGTATTTTATATATAATTTATGTATTTCATTGTAATTATGTATTTTATTTATTCATTTTAAATAATTTTAACATTTATCCAGCCTCTACGATGTTGGGAAATATTAAGAAAATTAATAATCAGCAATTAACAGTCTAAACTATTTACAAGCTGTCTGACACTGCTCACAGAAGAAGCCCTCACAGTATCAAACACCTCATAGTCCTCCTGAGGTGAGGGGAGCGGGGTGGTTTGAGGACAGGAGGTTCAAGATGACCGCTGCAGGGTTCGTCTGCTGTCCTGCTGATGTCATGGCGTCTGCTGGGGGTCCAGGACGAGACAGAGGGTCAGTGGAATGACGTACTCCCATGACTGAAGTACTGTGTGTCCAGAGGGATGGGGGAAACGAGGCGGGATGTGGATGAATTTCCCATGTTCCCATCCCCTAAGTGAATAACCCCTTGTAAGAGTAGCACCAAAGATAGGGGAACAACTCAAGATGTGCGTGTGCTGATGGGAAGTAACCACAGACCAAGCACCTCATCATCTGGCTGGACTTCACAGTTTAGATAAAATCAGAAAGTTCCAGTTCTCACTGGATTCAAGCCTGAACAGCAATACATCAATCAATCTGCTCATTGTATGTATATATATATATATATATATAGGTGTATATATATATTATTATTATTTGTTTGTTTTTTTTAATCCATAAATAGTGGCCTCTCCACACAAGCAAAAATGACAAGCCTCATTATATTTTGTTTACATGCATTTTTGCTCAGTTTTCTAAAATTAAACCAGGACAATATAATCTGCTCGGTCCAGCCAAAATACACACTACAATATCAACTCAATTTACAGATCTACCTCTCAGTCTTGACCCTCAGACTGTATGAACTGGATGACCTGCTTGGTGGCCTGTTATATACGATATTGTTGTAAGGATCTTGTTCACTGGATCTCACTGGAGGAGGCTTTGAATCTTCGTGAGGAGCATCTCCAATTACAAACTGCATCTAGTGTGCTCTACTGTACTGGGGAGCTTTCCCACAGCATTGAACATGAGATGAACTTGACAAAATAAACGCAGAAGAGAATACCAAGCCCATGCCTTTCAACAAAATAGCCTGATATTTCACTAATAATAATAATAATAATAATAATAACGTTTCTATAGAAATCAAATGCATATATATGCATCTCATATGGCAACTAAAAATGTTATGTAGATCTTTTCTCTATTTCTAATAAATAAATAAGTAAATAAATACTAGCCACATATTAAAGTCTATTGCTACTGAACATTCGCACCATTATTGCCAAGGAAAAATATCTATTTTATAGATATTATATTTGACATTTTAAGAATAAAAGCTATTAAAGCCTATTAAAGACCTTTCATCAAAATGTAAACAGTTTATCAAATAAATATATATATATATATGTGTGTGTGTGTGTGTATATACTGTATATATATATATTATAACATGCAAACATATATAGTCCGATTTTTCATTAATAAATTCAAAATTGTAATTTAGTCACACATTAATAACATTACATAAAATACGCTGTATTCCTTCATATCGTGTCTGTATATACCCATATTATCACTGTTATCAAACATAGTATATAGAGTCTCATAGAAAAGCTTTATAAGTGCGCCCTCTGCTGTCGCTTACATGTATTGCAGACAGGCGTTCGCCAACGAATGTGTAGAAGTCTTTCCGGGTCAAAGTTGATTCCCTTCCATCCACATGTGATTCACATATTTACATAGGCATTTGTATTCGGAGGAACATACTGGTGACACTGACATCGGAAAACCTTTATTACATACTGTTATAGTAAAAGCATAGCGCCGCTATGTCGGACAGTGAAGAAGAAGCTTGTGAACCCCGGACAGCAAAGAAGAGAGGTGGGTGCTAACTCGCTAGCACTGTTCAGTCTGCTCACTACATACAGTGAACTCAAATATGTCAATGGAAAGTATCTTATTTTATTTTCTCTTTTTTCCCTCACAGTTTCAAAGTACCAGTGTCCGGCCGACTTTGTGTCCATGTCGTATGATTCCTCTGCAAGTGCCTTACAGGACGAAGATGGAGAGAAGGAATTATGGCTCATCAAAGCTCCAGCACGCTTCGATCCTAAACGGTACAAAATACCCTGGAAATAGCTTATTGTTTTAAATAGGTTATTGCAATTAATGTACAGGTTTGCTAATAGGATTTCTGTCATAATTTAAAACCAATCCTGAGGAGATCACACATAGTAATAATAATAATATGTAAAAAAAAAAATATATATATATATATATATATATATCTTTAATAAAATACTAATGTTTGTTTAATACAGTTTAATTGTATTTTCATGCAAGTAATATTTAATAATGCTTAAAATAATAATAGAAAATCTACAGGTGTCCTGTAAATTCCAGCATCCCTGTACATTATCATTATAATAATACTTATTAATATTTTTATTAATACAGGGTTTCCGCGGGGTCTTAAAAAGTCTTAAATTGTACAAGAAAGTCTTAATTATGATTTCAAGAGGCTTTAAATTTGGGGACGGAAAGACCAGAATTGCTATATGGCTGAATGTGACGATTAAACTTCAAAAGGCTATGAAACATGAGCGCTGCACGTTCAAAGTCCGGTCCTGCGCTGATTCGTGTTCTGCCCTTACCGAGGAAACAGTTCTTTTTACCAAACGCGACACCTGCTGGCAGAGAATGAATGTGCAATTTCAATAAAACTTGTTGTTTTGATCAGAGTTCAGACAAATGCGAAAATCCACCCGTTTTTACACTGCAAACACGCAGAGCTTTAAATGTGAACTGGTGGATCAATAAGAAAACAATACATTTAGGGGTGTGCAATATGCATGTCCTGCGATAATATCGTAATTGTAGTTTTAACGATGTGCGATTTGACATTATCGAGTATATCTCGAAAAGCAAACAAAACACACCTACAGAGTGCACACTTACATTACGTGATGAAGTCTAGTAAGTTAACATCTAGGTTAAACTAGTGCACGTACGCATTTCGAGTGCCTTCTTTCACTGCATGATTCAGTCTATTAAAATGCATTTAGAATTATCACATAATTCAAGATATGGGGGCTGAAAAGGTATATATTTATATCATTTAATATAGTTTAATATCACATGAAGAGGGACGTTTTTTCTCAAAGTCAGCATGATTACAAATGTGATATTGATTTTATACAACAGGTCAATAAACAAGAAGTTAATATTAAGAGACTTACGTTTTAGACACCATATTGCCTGTTTTTGCTCCATTTCTCCAACAAAAATAATTCCAAACAAAGCCACAGCACTGTTTTGCGTCTCTGAGCAACATGACAGTGTTTTGTTCCTGAATGAATCAACTGTTTAAATGATTCGGTTCAATCACAATGACTCACTTATTAACAGTGATTTGCTGCCACCTACTTGTGGTTTTAATTTCACATTTAAAGTATCTTTATGAAAATAAAGTATGAAAACATTATTTATGCATTTGTAAGTGCAGGTTAAAGTATTCCATGTCCTCAGTGTGTAAATACATCTAAATGCCACTTCAGATGCAACTTCTGTGTTTTCTCTGCATTGCAAAGATGAATTCTGTTGATACTGATTTCATTTACTTGGTAACAGCCCAAATGCAAGAATTTGACTCAAAAGATGACGCACACTTTTAGAAAAAAAAAATGGATTAAAAGGTAAAAATGCCCATAAAACTTGTTGCAAAATATTAATTTCTATCTGCTGTGAACTGACCACGCACACAGAATATGAAGAATATAAAAAATTCAGGAGTCAGCTGTCCACGGTAGTCCTTAAGATACCAGCACAATAACACACTCAGCAAAATATCGTCTAAGTATCGGTATCGATAAAATCCCAGAAAATATCCAGGAAATATCATTTTTTGTCAATATCGCACACCCCTAATTTGTTATTTAATTTATATAACAATTTCTTCATCAATAATTGTTTAAATTAATATAATAATGAATACTTTTGACTCATCCATTTTCTTAAAAATGGTTTAAAGGCTGAAATGTAAAGTTTATCATTTGTAAAACTTTTTGTTTTTGTGAAAACTTGTATCTGAACTGTAAATGATGCTTTTTACAGTAATTTTACAGTTTAATATGATACTATAGACATTGCCCCACCCCGCTCATATGGTATTCAATTTATTTGTGCAGGTCTTAAAAAAGGTCTTAAAAAGTCTTAAATTTGAGCTTAAAAATCTTGCAGAAACCCTGTAATAGCAGAAAATATATTAGTTGTCCTTTACATTCTTTTAGAACTTTTTGACTTGGGTATTTTTTTTTTGAAAATATTGACAAGGTTCCCGTGGTCATGGAAAACCTGGAAATATTAGTCAAAGTTTATTTATAAAGCACTTTTTTAGAAACAACAAGTGTTTGCCAAAGTGCTGTACAAGCATGAATAAGACAATATCACAAATGGAATAAAAAAAAAAAAAAAAAAATAATAATAAAATAAAAAAATTATGAAATATTATAAAGTAACATACAATAAAAAACTAAATTAAAATAGCAGCTCTCACACACTGTGTTAAACGCCAGACTATAAAAGTAGGTTTTTAAGCTAGACTTAAAAACAGTAAGTGTTTGGGCCTTTCTAACATGTAAAGGCAGATTATTCCAAAGTCTAGGGCCCGCCACTGCAAACACACGGTCACCCCTGCTTTTCAACTTAACGAGGGACAACTAACAATAAATGGTCAGCGGACCTAAGTCCCCTCGACGGAGCATATGGCTGTATTAGGTCTGAGAGATATGTCGGTGCCAGACCATTTAATGATTTAAAAACTAAGATTAAAATCAATTCTAAAACGAACAGGAAGCCAATGAAGAGAGGCCAAAATGGGAGTAATATGTTCCCGCTTTCGTGTTCACGTTAGCAAACGAGCTGCAGCAATCTGAACCATCTGCAGTCTGGTGAGGGAGGCCTGACTAATGCCTACATAAAATCCATTACAGTAGTCAAGACGGGATGAAATAAAAATGTGTATAATTCTTTCAAAATCTTTAAAAGATAGAAAGGATTTAATCTTAGAAAGTTGCCTCAACTGGAAAAAAATAGATTTAATTACCAAATTAATCTGTTTATCCAGTTTAAAATCATTTTCCAATATAACACCCAAGTTTTTTACAGAGGGCTTCACAAATGGTTTTAAAACACCTAAATCCAGGTCAGGAGACCCACAGGCACCCCCTGGAGTAAACAATATAACTTCCGTCTTATCCTCATTAAATTTGAAAAAAATTACTGCCATCCAGGCTTTAATTTCTCAAGGCAACAGATATAATTGTGTAGCATCTGCATGACAGTGAAACAAAATATTGCACTTCCTGAAAATGGATCCTAGAGGAAGTATATATAAAGAAAATAGAATAGGCCCCAAAATGGAGCCCTGGGGGACCCCACACGAGAGACATGCAGAAGAGGACATAAAATCCCCAAGGCGAACAGAAAAGCTTCTGCCAGACAAATTTGATCGAAACCACTCCAACACAGTACCCTTAATGCCGACACAATGCTCCATACGAGAGATCAAGATGTTATGGTCTACAATAGGGGTGCCCAATCCTGCTCCTGGCGATCAACTGTCCTGCAAAGTTCAGCTCCAACTCTAATAAAACACACCTGAAGGAACTAATTGAGGTATTCAGGATCGCTTGAAAATTAAAGGCAGGTGTGTTTGATTAGAGTTGGAGCTGACCTTTGCAGGACAGTCGATCGCCAGGAGCAGGATTGGGCACCCCTGGTCTACAGTGACTGTTTTTTATATTACTGTTTTGAATATCAAAATTGTGATTGTCTTAAAAGTCACAGAACACTCTACTGTGAATATACATTCTTCTAGTCATGCTGTGCTTTGAAATATTTCTTTAGGTAGATATTGTTCTTTTTAAATGCTCCTGTAGAACAAATAAAAACTTTTAAAAAAGATGTCTGTCCATTGAGGGCAACTGCTTGTGTGTTACTGGTTTAATGGTTTAAATGTGCTAAATATACTGCAAGAAATCATCGATAAAATTATTTGTAAAATTCATACTAAAAAACAAAATCCTTTATTAAACTTTGCATAATTGAAAATGTGGTTTATCAATTTAACAATTATTGTTTTGTGTCCTTTGCAGCTTTGAAAAGCTCCAAGTTCCCTTATCAGGACTGGAAACGGTCCAGTCTTCTGGCGCGACTTCTCAGATCTACAGCGTCCTCAGCAGCAGAACGGCACCATCAGATCACCAACTGCTCATTTCCAAAGGGAAATATCAGAAGCCTGTCCTCTGTTCCTCCAGCTTCAGTGGAGTCCTCAAGATCTCGGAGAGCTATGGAAACTGCACTGAGAACCAAGGTCCTATTCCCATCCCGGCCGCTCCAGCTCCATCCATCCCAGCTGGTCTCAGGCAACGTTTCCAGCCTTTTGGTAGTTCCATTGCAGCTCACGTGCAAGATGAACTCACCGTAGTCTCTCCAACTGTTCCCAAGAGAACCAGTCAGGAACCGATCGAGGGCGAGGAGCGGAAAAAGAAGAAAAAGAAAAAGAAAGACAAGAGGCAAGAGGACAGTGAAGCAGTTTTTATCAAAGAAGAACAGACACAAATTGACTGTGATCAGTTAGAGTTATCTGAACTTAAGGAGGAAGAGCCGACGGAGGAAAGGAGGAGGAAGAAGAAAAAGGTGAAGAAAGTGAAGGAAAGACATAGTGAAGACTTGGTTGATGCAAGTTTAATATCTAAAACTGAGCCACTGGATCCTTCATATGATGATTACATTGACACCCCAGGGAAAACTAAAAAGAAGAAAAAGAAAAGTAGTCGACACGAGTAGACTGTCATAAGAACTAGGGATGTTTTATCAATTTGTCATGTTCACAAATGCTTACTGTGATATTTAACTGTTAAATACAATTGAAAAACTGTGTCTGTCTTAAAATAATTCAAGGTTTCTGTGGAACATTCAGTATTACCTTATGCATTGATTCATTCTTCTACTTAAAATCATTTTTTTTATTGTGTTTTACTGTCATTCAAGCAACTGCACATCACAGAGATGCTATTTTATGTAATAGACCTTAGTCAGGTTAGATGCCATATTGAATATTTAATATTGAAAATGAGTCACTAAGGGATAGACATACAGTCGTTACAGTGGTACGCACTCTATGAAGGTCCTTGACCATGTAATTTTCACAACTCACAGTTAATGTGAGTTTTTTTTGTACTGAAAGTTTTTTTTTTTTTTTTTTTTTTTTTTTAAATGTTTTGTGAGCTGAACAAATGCTATGTTGTTAAACAACAGTACAATCCATTGAATGCACTGTACTTTTGTCCCTTACAGCCTTGTTTCCATTCTTGTTAAAACAAAATGATGGTGCTTCCTTAACTAAGGTCTATACAGGCATTAAATGGGGGAAAAAAAATCACATCATTCATTCACTCACCTTTCATGTCATTCTAAACTTAAATGATTTTATTCTGTGGAACATGAAAAGAATATATAAGATTTGACTTTCTGTGATATTGATATATTGCTTAAAAACCCTGAGGCGTTTTTTTTTAAGAAAAATTCCACAATAAGAATGACAACTTTCATGTTTGGAGGCGAACTATTTCTTCAAACACCGCGTTTCTGCTGTTCGCCGGTAGGTGGAGACAGAGCTCTCCTCTGCCGGGGAGAACGCTGAAGGTCCGCCGCTTGTTCTGCACTGAGGTATGGTCATGTTTTCTAATGAGCACCGGCACGTTTGCCGCCTGCAAATTCGGTTTCTCTGCCCTCCCACTGCGCACATGCAGGTAAAGCTCAACATCCCGGAGTCCAAAGGGATCACATGAGGAATTTCACACAGGCGCTGCTTACATCTGCGTTCATCGGGTATTTAAAGAACGTTGCACCTGCTGAAACTCAATGACAACTTTTTGTGAATTAAACATGACCGTCACATAAACCATTTATATATATATATATACACACACACACACAGTGAATAACTTGAAATGCGTGGATTATTTTATGTGCACCTGTTTCCAGCACCCACACAAACACTTCTGTGTTTGAGTCACAGAAAGACAAGTGATTTGTCACCACCTGTGATTTTATCACAGAGGCGGGGACGGTAATCACGTCCGTGCAACTCGTTTACCTTGTTTTTTATTTCCCATATAAACGCATCAATAATATTTTTTTCCCGCGATATGCCATAGGCGTTATGAGATGCTTGAACATTGCTGGGTGTCTGGTGAAGCAGATAAATAATTGAATGCAGTCTGAAGTTTGGAAGCAACGTGCCCAGACTGCAAAGCAAGGCGCGGGGTCCTATGCACCCTAAACCGATGCAAACGATAAGGTTTGGATGGGGGGCGGTGATGGGGGTAATGTTTTTTTCTTTCTTTTTTTGGCCAATCTCGTTTGTGCACACCCTCCCCCTTTTCACTGCAGCAATTCTTGTCTTTCTCCACTGTGGTGATCGCTCTCTCTCTCTCTCAGTGTTCAGAGTGCTCCACGCGGCCTGCAGCATTTGGGGAGGGGGGTTGGGGGAGTTACCATAGCAACGCGGACTTGCCAAGGACTACGGAGCCGCGCGCGGCGTTCGGAATGAGGTTCTATATAGGTGCCATCCCCCAATTAGAGAAGCACCTGAGTCCACAACATTTTCTTCACGTCAAGACGCGGTAGTCACTATTTCTACTTGATAAATCCTATTCAAGTGTTTGTTTGGGATGAATTACTGCACCAGAAACTTGTTTGCATACTAATGCGTTGACATGACTCACTCAAAGCAGTCGATTCCAAAATGTGTCATTGAGTCTCCTCTGCAGCAGCAAGGAATTCAGGGAGCTTTTCAGTGCAGTTTCACCTATCGTTTACATTTCTGTAAACACTTTATTCTTGAACGCTGAAGTATCCTAAGCCTATGGGCGAGACTTCCGGTTCATTAGCCACAACAATAAGAATAATAACAAAGTGCAGAAAGTTAAAACTGTTTGCACTAAACCAGTGTGCTCATAATTAAGATAATACATTAAAATAATATGGTAAGACACTTTAATTTGCAATATCAAGCAGCAAAACGAGCTGTTTTGTACAGCTAAAAATAGCTGGACGCTGAGGAGACCTGAAGCCAGACCCATAAAATTGACAAATGGCCACACCTGCTCTTTTGGGAAAAATAAGGTGGTTGTTTATTTATTTATTTATTTATAGTGTGGTTGATTGTATTGATGAAGTCTGCAGGAATACAATTGGATTCGGGCTCCTGCATTGCATTAAAAGAGAATAATATAAGTGTGATTCTACTGTTGCAATGTGCACACCCAAATCAAGTCAGGCGTATGTTATAACAGCAGCAGGTCTTTCAACTGGTTGCCATGACAACCACAATGCCATTTTTTCCTCATTGTTTCCTTACCCACCTCTATGAATGTGACTGTCACTGACCAAGATGTGCTGCCTGAAATATTGTTTTATATTTATATAAAGAAGAAAAAAAATCCACAAAGACCAGCCTTTCAAAACAACTTTTGGCTGGGATGATAAAGGCTGTAGTGGAGATCGGCCAAACTCAACAGATGCCTGTGCACATTGTGCCCTACAAATAAATATTTTGTTATATTTATATATATATATGTTATATTTCTATAATATATATATCCGCGTCGAGTGGTTCTTTGCCTCCACGTCATTATCCCTTACATATACAGTATATAGGCTGTGTGTGTGTGTGTGCGTGTATAATATAAATTAAATAAAATATATATAAATTAATTAATTTATTAATTATTACTTTTTTGCTGTTCTCCATCTGAAGCACCTACTGCCGCTGTGTTCTACAAATAAATATTTACATATATAACATACAAATATATATAATATATAAATATACAAATACATATTATATATATATATACAATTTATTTATAATTATTATTAATGCTTTTCTTTTTTGATTTCCAACTAATGCTGATGTGTCATATGGTTTTGTGCAAATGCTTTGTGTGAAATTGGGCAGTTACTAATGTTGTTGTTACTCTCATTGTAGTTTAAATAAAAAACAGAAAATTTGTTGAAAATATGCCATTTTCTCTCTCTGCCCAAACGAAAACCCAACAAGCCTTATTTTGTCTGAGGCCAGGGTCCGTGGTGGCGACTGCATGACCCGTTAGGGTAGGCCGACACTGTCTCTGCCAGACATGCTGTGCTTCCATCTGTCCAAGGGTCACTTACTCCCCACCGGTGCCAAACACACGCTTCGCTCTGCGCGGCTCTGACATCTTCTCCATTTCTGCCTCTTTTTCATGGCTTGTCGAGATAAAATGGAGAGTGCAGATGGAAACTGGGTCACTAGAGCTTTTTATAACCTCATGGAATTGTTGTTAGATTTAACCTTCAGATGCTAGCTGCTTTTGCTAAAACTGTGGAAAAATGGGGGGAAGATGTTGGTAAAGTAGGCTAATTGTGAGCTGAGTCGAATTTGGGATTCAGATTAAACTGAGAGGATTTCCCTTTCTGTGTACAGAATTGTTGCTTAGACACACCTTGTCATTGCTTAGGGAGTGTGATTATTTTAATGTTTTCTGTCATTTGTGTGAGTTTGGATATACAGTGTGTGTGTGTGTGTGTGTATTTATATATATATATATATATATATATATATATCTTGACAGATTACATGTAATCAGTTACTACCCAGCTCTGTGTATGTGTGTGTGTGTATATATATATATATATATATATATATATATATATATATATATATGGGCTGTATTTCCCAAAAGCATTGCAAGCCTAAGTAGATAGAAACCATTGGCGCTGATAGTCTCTGTGATATATTTAGGCTTACGATGTTTTGGGGAAAAGCAGCCCAGCATTGTTGTGTGGATGTGGCAATGGATGCCAGAATATTACAGTAGGCCTATTTCAAAATAAAACCTTTTCAAAGCAGTCTAGAATAAAAACTCTTTTTTTCCTGCATTTATTTGCTATTTTCATAACTTTGAACAGCAAAAGACCAATTAGAAATAGCATTCGCAAACCTATTTCACTTCTGCAATATGATATATTTCAGAATTAAACAGGATATTTAACAAGAATAAAGGAATTTCAGAAATGAACTGAATTGTGAAAAGGCAGGATTTATCACTGTAATGGTATTTAACAACCAATTATACTGTTAACTATTGGCTGTTAACTGTTTTAGATAGACTCCAACATTAGCCTAAATTAATCTGATGAACATTAACTAATAGGTATGATGTCAGCTGAAAGGGGCAATTGTTTTACTTTGAAATGTGTGCTCATTCGATATAGGAAACATTTTCATGTCATTTTGACTTTAAAAACAAGTTGGTACACTCTTAAAAATAAAGACTGCAAATATAGGGCATTTTGCAGCAATGCCATTTGTTCCCAAAAGAACCTTTCAGTGAACAGTTCTTAAAATAACCATTTTTTTTCTTAGTGTGATTAATATTTTAATAATCTGAAGAACCTTTTTCTGTTATAAAGAATCTATTTTTTACAGTTCAACAGTTCTATGGATGTTAAAAGTTCTTCATGGAACCATCAATACCAATAATGAACCTTTATTTTTTATAGAGTAATGCTGGAAGTGTACTTTTAAGCGTACTTGCATAAAGCTTATGCTGGCACTACTGATTATAAGCACTTGCATAAGATATTTCTGTTCCTTTTGATCAGCAAGCTGTGATATTACCATCCATTGGATTTCCACAGTACTAAAATCCATCATAAAACCTTTACAGAACACACATACACACACCAGATTCAAGGGCGCTCGTCTGCTCAAGAGCCTGGCGAATTGTTCCTCCTTTCAACTCACCATAAAATGTTCCTTCTGGTCTTTCAAAGTGCTGTGGCGAGTTGCTTAGAAAGGTCACAAGACGTGTATTTCGTCCCCTTGTGGCTGAGTGAAAGAGATAAATGGCTCCCCTCGGCACTCAGCCTGTCTTCAGTGGGTGTTACCCTGGCGGTTGATGTCTTCTGGAGGACAGGATTTGGGGAGGCGGGCAGTAGAGCAACATGTCACCTCAGTGTCAAAGATATGATTACGTTTATTTAACATAACTTTTTCAAGTAGGTGTTTGAGTTTAAGAGCTCAGTTTATTTAAATGAGCTTTTAGGAAAATGAGATGCTGGAAGAAGTTCAATGCTGGATCTTCATCAGTGAGTCTTGGCTAAATACTGTAGGCCTCTTTCCAGACACTTGAGTGTCCACAATGATAGTTTATCATCAGAGGACATATTGTGCTCAGTCAGAAGCCTCTGACCAGTTTCTATGGTGATTAAATAAAAGCTTGCCGTGTTGTGTGTTGTTTACAGTTGCATTTATGGCTTTATTATAAATCTATATTTTATTTCAGTCTACTGGAAATGGCTATGTTGGTTTTATATCCTACAAATTGCACTAAAATACAATTTCAAACCCAGTCTGTTTAAACATTAAAGTTAAAATGTGAAATTTTGTGCCAGTAACAACCAAATGGAACTGAAAAATAATGACTGTTTGAAAAGTATTTTTTTCTCACTATTCAAATATATATATATATATATATATATATATATATATAATATATATATACACACACACAATGCGCCAACAGACAAGACAGAGCAGGATACTTTTGGTATGAAATAAAGTGTCAGCTTTCGAATTTTGTAAGAAATTCAAACAATAAATACTGTTTTATGACCCTTTAATGTGTTGTGACTAGGGTTGCAAAATTCCGGGAATTTTCAAGACTGGAAACTTTCCATGGGAATATATGGGAATTAATGGGAATAAACTGGAAATTTGCAAAATTGCAGGAACTGGGAACTTAAATGTAGTTTAGAACAAAATCTTGCAGCATAATCTTGGTTAAAACAACCAGATTTAATGCAATTTTAGTTTAATTTCTACCCTACACATTGCTCAATTGCATACACACAGCACACTGTTTACTGCAGGGCTATTGAGGCCACACCCCCTACATGCACTGTGCTTATGAACAGATCATTTCTTAAATCCTGCACACAAAATAGCAAAATGTCCATCTTGGTAAGTATTCATGTAAATTACATGAATATTACAAAATTGTTTCAAACTTCCTTGTGCTGTGTGTAATATACTGTGCAACTACATTAGGCTATGCCATTGTAAAAACAAATACACTGACTGAACAAACATTTAAGTGAGATAATAATAAAACAAAAGTCTAAAAATGACCCTCCCCCACACAAAATCCCCTCTAGTCACCTAAGAGGGGTATTCCCCTCCATTTTCTCTGAAGCCACACTTGCTGCATTTGAGCCCAAAGACTACATCTAAATATATTTGATCTATTGGATTCAAGTTTAACTAGTAAATACCAAAAAAGTGTTTATACAGTAGCTGGACAATTTATGAGGTATTTGCTAGCTAGCTCAAGCTGTGATGCTCTTTCTGCTAGCCAGTTTTCTGTTATCATACAGAAGTACAGTGCTGGTCAAAAGTTTGGGCACATTACTATTTTTTATGTTTTTAAACATTGCATATCTTTTGCTCATCAAGCCTTCATTTATTTGATCAAAAATACAGAAACGATTTATTGTGCAATATTGCCGGTATTACAACTTAAAATAATGGTTTTCAGTTGTAATATACTATAAAATGTAATCTTAATAAAAATATTAAGCAGCACAACTGTTTCCAAAATTGATAATAAAAAAGCATATTAGAATGATTTCTGAGGAATCACATGACACATTTGTATTAGTTGTATTATTATTTGTAAATTAATCAAATTTGTATTAGTTTGCATGCATGTGAGCCTGTGATCAAACAAAATGTTTATATTTATGTTTGTATATGGTACAAATATAAATACTGTGATGCAAAGCTGAATTTTGAACATCTTTACTCCAGTCTTCAGTGTCATGTGATTCCTCAGATATCATTCTAATATGCTTTTTTATTATCAATTTTGGAAACAGTTGTGCTGCTTAATATTTTTTTTATTACCTGTGATTCTTTTTTTCAGGATTCTTTGATGAACAAGTCTGTGTTAAATTAATAAAAAGTTGTAGCAAAGACTTATATTGTTAGAAAAGATTTCTATTTTGAATAAATACTGTTCATAAGTTTTTATTCATTAATAAATCTTGAAAAAAGCATCACAGATTCCCCCCCAAAATTGTTTTTAAAATTTGTATTAGTTTGCATGCATGTGAGCCTATGATCAAACAAAATGTTTATATTTATGTTTGTATATGGTACAAATTTCCCCAAATTTCCAATTAATTCCCATAAATTCCTGGTAAGTTTCAAACTTGGAATATTTCCAAAGTTCCCCAGACGAAGTTCCCATGGAAAATTTCCACCCCTTTGCAACCATAGTTGTGACAGATCGCTGTAGCGTCTCAGTTCAAGCGGCATGTCAAACAATCATCTCTTCATCTTTACTATTAATAGTGAGAAATAAACAGGAATGAACATCAGAAAGTATCTTGTTTCAACCACGGAAAAACATCAATAAAACATTTTTTTTTAAGTTCAAGTCAACCAACGTTAATCTACTCTATGGTCTAGTTAGTTTGCCAGAGAAAAATAGTAGATTCAGCATTATAATTGGTCAGATCGCCTGTCAATCAAACTGTCTTTGAAGGGTCAAGCTGCCATTCAAAAGTAGCTTTGTTTTCTCACTGTACATAATTAAAAAATATCTATTTTTAAATAAAATTTTGATATACTTTATATTTTATTTATAAAAACTGGGTATACTTTGTATTTTATTCATAATTGTATAGAAATTATGTAATTAAATTAAATATGTAATATATATATATTTGTATATCTATCTATCTATGAACTAATATCATGCATTATGAATTTTATCTGAAATTTTTCCCCATTTGCTCATTTATTTGATTGTCTTGCACATGATGCTGCAACAGAAAAAAGTGACACACTTTACCTTATTAATAGCAGTTATTTTGTTTGGGTATGCACTTTGATATGTATTTCAGTTTACAGTTTTCTATCTAGTACATTTCAGCAAGTCTTTTCTCACAAAGACTCTCTTCACAGACATGTAGATTTATCATTGCGTGCCGGGTGTCTCGCACCGTCAACCTACACAGAAAGCGTGGAGAGATTTATACAAGAACTGAGACGTTTCTTATTTTATCTCGCGTCTTGGGAGCATAAATTGTTGTCTTCATTGTGCTCCAGTCATATCTGTGGCAAGCAGTGACCCAATTAAGCCCCTCAGAGGTGTGAAGTTGCAGTTGCGCAGACAGACTCTAACTTGTGCATTTATATCCCTCATTAGCCCAGCAGAGTTCATCAGCGCTATAACGTACATCACCTATGAAAGACTTTGGAGATAGACTTACACGTACAGCACCAAAGCTAATTACAGATAGAAGCAAGAATTCATGGATAATTAGAAAAAAAGCACACTTTAAAGATAAGGAAAGCATGACCTATATAAGGTTCACTCAACTGTAATTTGTCATAAGAATGGCTTAGGCCTCAGCAATATACTGTAAAAAACATATTTATTAAAGCATACGCTCATGAACAAAAAGAAAAGAAACAACAACTGCAGAAATGCAGAACATATCATATGTACCATAAAATTGATAAAAACAAATCACTGTACACGCTACAGTGCTTTAAAATCACAGCTTTGCATTGCAACTTTCTTAATTTATTTCTTTATCTTATGTACATATAGTCATAAAACACTGATGTTAAAAGTTATTCTTTATATTACGAACGAACTCTAGGATAATTTATCAGCTTCATTTGTTAGAAATATTACAATAGCAAGAAACAAAAACCCATACAAAACTATTACAATCATTTTCAGTGTTTTTGTGTTGACCGATGAAACCAGTTTGAATTGAGTGAAATGGAACTGGGTGGATATTTTGGTCTGTCAAAAACAAATGCAGGCGTTCACACTTAAATGTTATACTCTTTAAGTAAAGAAAAGGGAAGTAAAATTAAATTAGAATATAGAGTTTAAATCTGGCCTTTTATGACTCAAGGATGAAGTTTACTTTCACAGTAAAGAGAAAGTGTTTTCTTGCTACAGCGTAGTCGCTTTTAAATTGCACTTTTTAAACATAAACAATCAAGTAACTGAGAAAAAATGTCTTATAAATGTTCATTAATTAGAGTGATTTATCAATTGTTTTTGTCAATTTTGTACTATTTTGTCAAAATATATTGAATACATCTTGTTGCAACATTCAAACAAATATATCAAAGCCATAAAAAGGTAGCTTATAAAGTTTTGAACATTATTGCTGATCAAAGGACATATTCTTATGGACCACCAACTGATTTGGTTTCATCTTAGGAACAGTATTTATGGTCAGATTTGTACATTGAAGACTAGCATTAGTCGCTGATATTGTATATTCGGTTGATATATTCACATGTACACAAAGTGATTTTC